>VYXC01010458.1:607964-828142 GCA_013397175.1 Platysteira castanea | reverse complement strand
TACAGGTTGGTGTTGACAAATGCCATTAAAGATGCAAAGACAGCAGAAATGCACTTAGATCATGCAAACTTTTGAAGATGTAAGTAAAACTGAGTCATGGAAGGGCAAAGGTTCCACCAGCATTTTTTACATTATTAATTCAAAATACAGTCTGGGCTATAGGCAAGTTAAGCCCTTCCAACTGACTTTAAAAAGTACATTCAAACATGCAGCATGGAAAATAATAATCAAAAATGCACATCAAGTACTAGAAGTGATGTCTGCAGAAATGGGCCAGCAAGCTGAAATGTTTGGCAAGTGGCACTGGCCCCCATTTATGGCCAAGACATGAAGAGAACCAAACACCAACCCAGCTCAGGGACAGCGATGCCCCTGCACTGAAGGGGAGCTTCCAGGCTTTGGAGGCGAACGTGGCTCCACAAAGACAAATACACCTGATTCAGTCTGCCAGCACAGACATCCCTGCCTGGAGACACGTCACTCCTGGCAGAGCACACGGGCCTTATTCTTAAGTCAGGAAATTCTTCCCTTCTGTTTTTTCCTACAATCCTACAGAGGGATGCACAATCTACAATGAAGATGTACAAATGAGTGGAAACAAAGTAAACGTTACACAAATCTCTCCTGTTTTCTTTTAAAATACCATTTTGTCAATATACAATTGCTGCTTGAATGACCATCTTACTGCAACAAAGCCCCAAACCATCCTCAAAGCTGCCCTTTCCCCTCCCACCCCTTAGTAGCTACCTGGTAAGAAACTAAACTAACTTTGCAAACAATTCAGCAGATAGGTCTGGGGTCTGAGTATTTTACAAACCTGGTTGAGAACCATAACAAAATAACCCTGCCTTATTTACACAAACACAAAACCTTGCATTCCTTGGCACAGTGGATGAATCCAAATGCTGCTCTGGTCCCATCCACCCCCTACACCCTTCCCATAGCACCTGCCATGATGCTGTTTTGGAAGATGTAAGAAAGTCTGAAAACAGAGTTCTGGTCTCAGTTCACTGATTACAGGTGGTTTTCCTGAACTCCAGATTTTCTTACCCTTCGCCAAGACTTCCCACCCCACACTGGGGTCAAGTCCCCAGTACTGGATCCTGGGACCTCAGCTGCTTGACCATCCCACTGACAGGCTCCAAATCACCTGAAAACTCTTCCCCCAACACAGTCTCAGCCTGACACACCCCTCTGCAAGGTCTGCTCGTGTTCTGCCATCGTCACGTGGCAGAATCCCTGCTGTGTGTAAGGAATCCCAGGCTGTGCAGGGCTCCTCTCCCGCAGCTCTCCCGAGCATCACCAGGTCTGCAGGAACCAGTCAGGGACGTTCAGAACTGCAGGGCAATGCTCAAGAAGGACCATTTCTGTGATGTCCAGGAACTCTTCCCAAGGCCACAGGAAGGCATCCAACAGGCCCCTCCGTGCTGAAGCACAGCTCAGATCCACAGCACTCCTCAGCTGGAGACTCCTTCTGAAGCTCAGGACATCTCGGATGCAAAGAGCTGCAGGTGCCACCTGCTCCAAGCTCCCCAGAAAATCTGAGACATCTACAGGACCTGACACCAGTGCTGGATGCATCCCCTCCGAGGAGGCATTCAGATGACGGAGCAGTGTTGAGACACGGATCCGGTTTCACCAGTCCCAGAGGCACCACGTCTGCCAGCATGGAGACATTCCTCCCTGCAACTTCTCAAATGCATTCTGAGAGCTGCAGGTTTGCTGCTTCTGCTCAGACCCTGCCTCACCTCTGACAGCAAACTGACTTTACAGCCGCTTGTAAATCCGAAGTTCAAAGATTTGAACAAGAGCATCTGAACCTGTGAGCATAAACCACAAGCCCAATTCTCCCAGGCTCTCCTCCCAGCACACCTGTCCATCCACAGGGACACCCTGTACTCCTGCAACTGCTGGGAGAACAACCTGTCCAACCTTTGCTGCTAACACAGGCTTAGCTAATAAACTGCAAAAGGACTCATGGGGAACAAGGTACAGAACATGGCCAAGTTGAGGAAGACCATACAAAACACAGAAGGTATTGAGGGGCCTCTAAAAGGATTATGAAAAATATTATATTCTAAAGACAGCAGGCAGACAACAGCTGCCTTAAGTTTCAGAGAGAAGTGGATTGAAAAAACAGATCCACTATAATTTTCGGAGACAAATCTCTGTAGTTTATCTGATCCACTATTTAAATTTCAATATACAGTCCTCTATCTGCAGTAATAATAACCTAAATTCCATTTAGTGTTCATTTGAGCAGTCAGGATAAAGTCATTTCTTATTATCTCCCCACTGTGTAAAAAACAGCTTGAAGGTAGGAAGTCAGCAAGCATTTTCACCAAAAAGTAATTATTGTAAGTGACATTTTTACTGCTGGCATGCCATAAGGCGAACTGCGCATTTGGAAGGACAAGTTGCTAAAACAAAATGACAGGGTACTCTGTGACATTCCGACAAGAACCCAAACATGATTTCACTGGCGCTTGCTTTGATGCACCACTTTTCCCACTGTCCAAAGCTCGGGCTGCAGGTTTGTGCCAAACTAGTCAAAGTTGCCTCCCGAGGAGCTGGGGGAACGGGCACATCCCGCGGGAGCTGGGGCATCCCGGGCCCCGCTCGCTCCCAAATCGGCACATTAGTGGGGGAGATGAAAGCAGACAATCGTGGACAGGAGACTTCTCAGCAGCCTCTTAAAAGAGCATTTGCTACTTCAGGGCTGCATTTACCTCCTCGTGCAGAGGAGTTAATGGACAACAACAGGCCTGGCAGGTTGCCTGAGATCAAAGTGTCTCACACTGGGACTGGATTAGTTTCTGTTTTCCCCCATGATGAGGCTGCCCATTCTATCCAATTTGTAGACCAAAACCTGGTGAATGCTGCCCTGAGAATCAGGGCCTGATCAACATCCCCAGGATTTTCAGTTTCCCAGGGTGTGAAAATTTCAGGGAGAGATTTCTTCCCTCCAACCTTCTATTTGATTTCACCTTTATCCATGGCTGCCTTTGCAGGGTCTTATCAGAGAATCATAGAATTATTTGGGTTGGGAGGGACCTTAAATCTCATCTGGTTCCGCCACCTGCCATGGGCAGGGACACCTTCCACTATCCCAGTTAGCTCCAAGCCCCATCCAACCTGGTTTTGGACACTCCCAGGGATGAGAAGAAATTAGTACTCTAAAATTAATCTTTTAAAGCACCATAATAGCAACTCTCCTCACTAACAGTGGGTGCAGCAGAAGCCTGAACTGCGTAATAAAGCTGAGCAGCACTTGTGGGAGAGCACTGCAACACATCCCTCTTCTGACTAATTAAAGAAAATACGCGTGAAAGCGCCTTCTCCAAGGTAGTGCTTTTGGTGGATTTACTCTGAGTGAAGTGAACCTTGCCTAGTCACAATTTGCAAATTAACGTGGCTCACGAAAATATGATCCTCCCTACAGTTATAAACTCCCCCAGCTCTGCGTTGGGAGGGCACAAAGCTCCCTGCAGTTTGCATCTATAATGATGCAAATACATAGGTACGTGCAGTTAAGAGTTGTAAGCACTCGCTGGAGTTACCACCACTCTGACTGCGGAGAATTTGTTTGTTTGTTTGCTTCATAAATGTTATAACTTTGGGGAAAATGTTATTTTGGGTCTTGGCTCAGAGGGAAATTTTATGTGGATGTGGGGAGGGACCAAAGGAAAAACCCCTTCAGGAAAGCGTGCAGATGTACGTGTGTCTGCACGGAAAGGGGAGGAACCGGCGCTGGTTAACTCTGGAATTACTGGGGCAACATAAATATAAAAGTTCCCACTCTGCATACGAGTATATGTTAAGTGTCAGGAGCACATAAAACTGAATAATCAGGGTAGATGTTACAACTACCTGAAAAAAACTGCTTTTGAGTATTGCTGAAGGATTACATGGTATTGCTGCAATTTAAGCTGTATTTTCAATAACTGTATTAGCTTTGCACTTCTATGAAAAAAATGTGTTTTCAACTGCTCTGGAAAACAGAAGGAGCTGGAGAAACCAGATGAGGTTGAGAAATGAGCACGTAAGACAGGAGCTGGTGATAGACTCATGAGGAGAGATTTACAGCTGGATGTTGAAAAGCACTTGGGCAAGTTGGGCAACCAACTGTCCCTTCAACCACCCCGCAGCCACAAACGCCTCCGAGTCTTACAGAACGCACTGCTGTGCCCAAAGCTACACCCAGACCTGTTTTAAGGCTACATAAACTGAAACCATCAGACTTCCACCGAGTTAGGAGGACTGGGGAGTACAGATTGCTCCAAAGGATGTCTGGAATTTTGTGCAGGAAGATAAAACCAGAGTCAATCAATTAAAGAGAAATTTGTCCTGAGAGCTGACTTTGGAGCAGACACACCAAGCCCTGACACAACCACACCCCCAGAGAAAACTCTCACAGGAGATGAATTAAGGGACATTTTTGCAATGGCCTGGGGAGAAGATGAGGCCTCTGTAACACTAAGCACTACTTTATGATAAAACACAATTAAAAAAAAGGGGAAATGTAAGGATTTTTTAGCTAGATGTAGTCACAGAGTTGAAAATATCAGAGCAATGCCCAGGTCAGGCCAACAGCCCCAAATCATCCTATGATTTTATGATTCCTGAGCCAAAAGTGGGATCTTGGCATTGAAGAGTAAATGATAATTTTTTGGTTTTACAAATCATCCTTAAACAATTAAAAGACCCTTTCTAAAAATATACTATATTTTAAGTGAGGTGATTAATGGCAGAATCATGGCTGCTTTAAAAGACATTGCTCTACCGTGCCAACCTTTACTTAATATTCAGATTTTTCTGTGTTTCTGTAACTTAGCTAGAAATCAATATTTAGAAATAACTGCTGGAAAATATTTTCAATAACCTTATTATTAAACCAGCTTGTGTGCAGAAGCTTTATTAAGGATTTTCTGAATGCTAAAACAAATATGTCATGGAAGCAATCAATCAAGATGCCACAACCCCACAGTGTTATATTTTTAGTATAATCAAGACAAACGTGTGCACAATACCTTTTGGAAAACAGAGTGAGAGCCTCGACGAGGAGGTTCTGCTGCAGTGTGTGGTGTCTTTGCTGACTTGCTGACCTTGTGATTTGATGTGTTAAACTAACTTGCTTGAATGTGGCACCAATTTTATGACTGTTTGTTGTCCCCCTGTGTCAGGAGCCTGAGTGTGAAGGTATTTCTGCACCCTCCTTTGAGACTTGAACCTCGTGCCTGCTCGGCAGCAGAGGCTGCAGCAGGAGGCATATGTGCTCTGAGTGCTGCATTTACAGATACCTCCCCCACTGAACAAAGTGGACATTCCCTCACCACGGGCAATATCCACACGGGATGGATCCCAGGCTAATGCCCGCCCTCCTTCCTTCCTTCCCAACAGAGCAGCCCCATCTCCCACCCTGAGCACAGGGGGCTGTTCATCATCTCAGAGGAACAGAGTGACCCTGGGCAGTGCTGCTCTCAAGGCCCTCCTTTTTGGAGGAGTGCTGGGGAAAGTGCTGAAACAAAATGACATTTACATTGTAGGCAACAATATTATAAAAGCTATTAAGGTACATTATTTTACACATCCTCATAATCTCTCCATACTGCTTTACTTAATTTGTGATAAAATTGTTGAGAAAGGGTACTTAATGTAGGACAGTCAGTAAAAGTAATTTATCATCTTCCCGCTTCGGTGCTCACGTTATCAGCGAACTCATTTTCTGCATTCATCATGCAATCAGCCTATTATTTGCATATTAATCAGGCAGTGGACCATGAAAGAGCCGCATCCCAGCCAAATGCTGCACTATCTCAGGAGGAACACTCAGTAATTATCATACATCAGTGTTATGATGTGGTAATTGATTATAACATCTTTCTGTTGCCCCTGGGGAGTCCCACTGCTAACCCAGCTTCAGGCATTCTGTGCAGATTTTTCTCTGAAAATTAGAGAAACCATTGCTGTCCTTTTATTAATGTTTTTACCTTTACAATAGACAGCTTTCTGAGCATTTCCAAGGTACTTCTGCCTTTTTCTTTTTCTTTTTCTTTTTTTTTAATGAAACCTTCATTAGGGAAAACACCTGCCTTGGATCAAAAAAAGTAAAAAAAAAAAAATAACCAACCACCCAAATCAGACCCCCCCACGAAAACCCAGTTGGGCTCATTCATGTTCGTCCTCTCTCTTTCAAGGTCTGGTGGCTTTTTAGGTGCTGGTGTTGCTTATATAATGCCCTTCCCCATCAAACACAACAAAATGTTGCAACTTCAATAGACAGTAATTGCAAAGTTCGCATAAAGGCAGTTAAGTTGCTTTATTTAGGTGCCAAATGAGAGGCTAATTTTGGTCCTCTCGTAAAGGACAAATGAAACATCTGCCAGTTCAAACTTGCACTATTTTTAGGACCCAAGTTCCAGAGGGGTAAAGCAGAGAAACAAACACTAACCACAGCTGTGGTTACACCGTGGTGAATCTCACACCTCCTCCGTGTGGGAACCCATCCCAGACCCATCCCAGGATCCCAAGGGAAGCACCCAGAAAAGGGGAGATGGCTCTGGAGATGAGAGCAGAAGGGACCATCTCATGCCAGAAAACAGAGAAGGATGCTCTTACAAGGGCATGGAGGGACAGAACAATGGGGAAATGGCTTCCCACTGCCATTAGGTTTAGGTGGGATATTAGGAAGGAATTGCTCCCTGTGAGGGTGGAGAGGCCCTGGCACAGGGTGCCCAGAGAAGCTGTGGCTGCTCCATCCCTGGAAATGTTCCAGGTCAGGTTGGGCAGGGCTTGGAGCAGCCTGGGCTAGTGGAAGGTGTCCCTGCCCACGGCAGGGGAGTGAACTGGGATAAGCTTTCAGATTCCTGCCAACCCAAACTGTTCTGTGATTCTGTGCTAAGCTGCCATCAGCAGTATCTTTGACAAATATAAATACTGAACATGAACTATCAGGTACATGTTCAGTATTTTCAATGCAGGTAGTATTTCTCATCAGATTTTAAATAATCATTGGATTCTTTCATTTGCTGTTTCTCTGGAAGGTTGTTGGCAAATTAAAAAACCCTCCAACACACATCAAATGAGGTGAGACAAATGCCTAAGTTTCTCTCACACCCTAATGTAAAGGACAGGCTGGAAGGTAACTTAGACGACATTAATTTTCTGGTAATATTCAGTTTTTTCTCCTTGGGAATGATTTGCTATGAAGCAATATGTAACTCTATAATCAGAACAGGCTGTTTATTTCCCTGTTTCAGAGCTGCTGGGTGGAGAGGATTTTCATCCCCATTATAAGACGGAAATAACAACCCGCACATTTGGTGCTCACACACCTTTTTCCCAGTATTTTGGGAGGAAAATAGCCCATTATCTGTTCTTTGAATTGAAAGCAAGGTAATTTTCATCCAGCGGAGCAGCATTTCGTAATTTGCTGAGCAGCAGTTGGGCTGTCGCCCGGGGAGGGCCGAGGGTACCGTGGCCACCTCCATCCCACGGGTGGCCACGGGGCTGGACCTGCAGCCCCCTCCTTTTCCCACCAGCAGCCAGAACACCAACGCGAGCTTCTGCCAGCTGCCAGAGTCTTCTATCCCCAGCAGAAAAATATCTGCTCCCTTTGGAGAAGAGCCTCTTGTGCAGCTGCCAGCCCACGGGGGACAGATCCCGGCCGTCACCCCGGCTGCTGACCCTGCCCGGAGCTGCTCGGCCTCCCCGCGCCGGAGCTCGACAGCCACGGCCTCGCTCGTGTGTCTGTGCTGCTCCAGTTATTCTGGAATTTGGCTTTCCAGTCTATCAGCTCCTCATTTCCCACCCAGCCCCTCAGTGGTTTGCAGTTGGCAGAGGGGAGGGGGTGTGGGCCCCCTCCCCAGGGGAGGCTGCGTGTCTCCGAACGCGGAGGGCAAGGAAAATGCTGGTAATTAATGAAATGAAGTAATAAGTAATGAAATGAGCAACAGTGGAATTTACAGAGCTCGACTACTCAGTGGCCATGGTTTCTCTCCCTAACTGCACCCCCTTTTTAGCAACTCTCATGCCAACTGCTACTCTGTGAACTACCTGAGAAGCCTGAGGCAATAATGGTCAGGAAAGTTTCTTTTTTTCACACAGCTTAAAAAATATTTTCATTTATTAAGTCTTCTCTTTGAAAGTGAAGACTTTAAGTGCCTGGCTCAGTGCTGCTGCAGAGCCACACTTGAACTCCTTGCTTGGGGATCTCACACTAAGGGGGAGTGAGTGTCAAGGACCCACATTCCCAAATTAACCACAGAAATAAAACAAAGCTGCAACTTGACTGGGTAACTTCTCCAAAATGAATGCTAGGAACCTGAAACTGCACTTTGGAGTGAATTAAATTTGCCTTCAGAATCCAGCACGGGTCTCCTCTTTGCTGTAATAACATGAACTTTGTAATTGAGTCACAAGGAGTATCCGCCTAGAAAACAGCGTTCGCTCCCTGATTTTGTATTTCACTTCAGCCCTTCTGTAACAGCAAAGGTGTGACCACAGTGAGGATGGCGTTGTTTAATCACTGGATGGTTCCATGGACAGAGAAGACAACCAGGAGAGGAATTTCTCACAAATACTGGCTATTTTCAAAGCATCACTGATGGAAAAGGAGCAGGGCCATGGAGGGCAGCCTGGGCAGGACAGGCCTCGGCAGGAAGCAGGAATGCCCAGCTGATGGCCAGGAATCAGAGCCCACACTGGGCTCAGAATCAACCTGAGGCACTGACTTCATTCTGCATTCCCTGGCCCCAGTGAGGTGCCTTGACAGCAATTCTCCCAGCTTTATCGATACCAGAAAGGCTGCCAGGGAGGTGTTCATGTCCAAATGTCAGGGAAATGGCACAGAAGATGATCACACACCTTACAGACAGACTACGACAGCTGCCCTTAGGAGGAGCCAACTGACACCCCATGGTTTGAAATCAAGACAGCCACGGCCAAGTGCTCCCGAGCCCAACCCAAACCACACAGAAAGAATGCAGAAACGTCACCAGGATGTGCCAGGGTGCTCCAGGGATAAACATGAAGGTAACTCTTTGGCTGATGCAGTTGTCCAGCTCTGAACTTTAAAACCACATTTGCACCTAGCACAAAAGGCCACAGCTTTCCCAAGTCCAAGACTCAATAATTGGTCACCAAACACAAACCATCTCTGCAAGGAATTCCTGCAGTCAGCTGTCTGAGCCATGTGATCTCCCTTCTCTCCCATTTCACAGACTGCATTAACCACAAACATTTCATGTCATACATTTTTATTAACCTGGAATGCCAGCAAATGACTGCAAAACCATCTCTCTTGGTTTTGATTCAACAACAAAAACCAGCTCCAATTTGGGAAGGTCTGTCAGTATCACTGCACAAATCACTCTGGTGATGTCACAGTGTAAGGATTCAGCTCTCCCAGTGCTAATCCCAACCATGCTCTGGAGCACCACTGGACATCTCTGCCCACCCAAAACCAACCAAAACAATGCAAGAAAAGATGATAAAACACGGGGAAATGCGGTTAAGAGCTTCTCCTTTGCCACCACAAGGCTACTGATCTCTTCCCATAAGTGCACCAGGATGGTATTCCTGAACAAGGGCTGCCAGCCTCAAACACGCTCTCTCCCTACTTTGTTTCTCCCAGAGTAGCCAATGGGACAGAATTCTCCTGGAATCAGGAAAAGGGGACGATCCACCCAGCACACAGTTAACTACCTGCCCACCCAGCAGCTTCTGCACTGGAAAATCTTACAGGAATCTGTATTACACAAATAAAAACACAGCGGATACCTGGCTTTGCTATCACTCCCTGATCTCTCTGTTAATATCATAATGACACTAAACCATACTGAGGTTTTTCTGATTTGCGTTCCCAAGGGATGATAAGAAGTAATCTCCCTGTTGTTACAAACGCTTTATTTCGAAAAGAAAAGCTTTTATGCATATTTTAGTTGATCTAAATACAGTAGATCTCGGGTTTTTAAATCACCAGATAATATGCAATTATCTCAAGCTAGATTCTGATTTTGAAACAAGCTCTAATTAGCTCCCCATTTTATGCTGCTATAATCCTTTCTTCAACTCCCATGAGTGTTACTATTGCTAAGCAGCATGAGGTTAGGAATGATGGATGATACCCAGAAAGGAAGACAAACAAAAGGGAAATTCAAAATCCCCTGAGATCACCCGCAGCTGTATCGGCAAATGAAGATTTCCACATTAGGTCATAAGACGACCCTTGCAGAAACACACACCAAAAAGGCACGTCTTCTTCCCACTGAGTATTTGCAAGTCTTTAATGTAGTATAGAGAGAGTATATGTCCTTCACAGAGGATAAAGAGAAAAGTGAATGTAAAAATTCAGCTTTCCTGCGAGCAGCCACGGAATCAACAGCACCAAAAAGGAAACTCTGTCTCAATCTCCTACAGATACACAGCACAACCCCCCAAAATAAAACCAACTAATAAAAGCTGTGCACAGTACAAGTATTTAGAAAAATATCCAAGCCTTCTCCTGGCACATGGCAACTGTTCAAACCCAGCCCAGCTCCCATCAGCAGTAATGCAACTAAATAAGGGCCAAATTCATCATGAAAAAATGCTGATGCAGTTGGGTGACACTAATTCAACTTTTTTTTCCATGTGATTTGGTCCGTGCTTTTGACACATAAATCATTAAAAAGGCAGATTTACCCAAGGGCATTAGAGCATTTAGGTGGAAAGAAATACACAGAAAAAATGTTAGAAAAGGCACAGCAATACTATTTTTGACCACCTAGGGTACAGACACCATTTTTGTGTAAAACATGTTCCCTGAAACTTGCACAAAATCACCAAGCCTTGAAGAAGGCAGAAAATACAGGTACATACCTGGCTGTCATTTTGGTATAGACTGTTTTTATAAAATTCATAAATACAGCTTCCAAGAAGAAAACCAAGCCTGGCTTCTCTTTGCTATCCCAACATATATATAAATATATTTTTTATATATATATATATTTATCATTCATTACATGAAACACCAATGGGCCCATCTGTCCACACGTGAAAATGGAAAATTAGTGGGCAAAAGGTGAGATTTTCATGAATGAGGTACTAATCAAAACCTTGTGATCTAGAAGTGTAACTAACTGGGTCAGAAATCCAGAAAATCTTGCTAGTTTGATAGGATAGAGCCAAACAGTAATGAAAATACCCCAGCTAATAAAAGTTTGAGTCGTTACTATGCACGCTGACACTCTGTACACTGAAGACCTCCTTGGCAAAGCACTCAGGAGCCACTGAGTGTATTAGTTTAATTTCACTTCTTTCCCTTCATGCATTCAACAAGTTCCAAGCCAATTATATTACGTGGAAAAGGCTCCAGACCTTTCCTCGTTTCAAAATTGTTCTGATTAATTTCTGTTTTAAAATTACAAGTATGCAACCTTCTCTGCCTTGATTTTCCTGGGAAATGTCTCAGAAGACCAGAAAATTGGAGCTGTCTCTCTCTTTTATTTTTTCTCCCTGCCCTGGAGTGATGGATCTTTCACAAATGCATAATTATTATTACCTTTTCCAAACTGTTTGCTGCATTTTTAATTACAGAACAGCTGCTAATAAAAGGAAATTACCAAACTGCCCTTCCTCATTCAAATAACTTGGTTTTTGCTCTTTTGTTCTGCCTGGTGTCACAACCTTCCTTATTCCTTCACACAGAGAAAGGCACCAAGAAAAGAACATTTTGTACAACAATTCTATTTTTAATCCTCCGAGAGGAGGTAGGAAAGGGCACGGGCCCATTTTCTCATTTGTAAGTCGGCTTTAAGGAATGAAGGAGGACAATCATCAATAACATGATTTTATTAGCTGATAGGAACGTGTCACCTCACAAAATATTAGCTCAAGGGCAGGAACTGACAAACGACACTGGGAGTGTGGGAGGGAACAAAATATCCCGGCAGCAAAACTGAACTTCCTGAAGGAAATCACTTTCAGCTCCCAGCGATCCCCCCAGGAATCCAGAAGGTGGTCAGATTTTAATCCTGTGGGCTTGTCTTTCCATCTTTTATAATTAAAGCTAGTCATAAATAGGAAGATTAGCAATAACAATGCAGCATTTCCCAGCTCCTCTGATTTTGAATTCCCCTTAAAATGGCTACAATTAATTACTCATGTTTTCCACGCCGTCTCAGGCGTTTGTAACTGTGACACTCTTGCACGGCATTGATGCCACAAAAAAAGTACTCAATGGCATGTTTTTAATGAACCATCACAGGAAATTTCCATGTTCCCTAAATGCTTGGCTATAAGTAACAATAGCCCTATGATTGCAAATCATTTTCTCCCATTTTGGTTTTGTTCTCATGGCTTGTTTTTACTGGGGGCATTTTCTTCTTCTTTTTTAGTTTTTTTTTTTTTGCTTTTATGTATTTATTTTCAACTGTTCTCCTTAAGAAAAACGTGGACTGAATATCATCATGGATTTTCTTCTAGTAAAATCTTTTAGAATGCAAAATAGTTTCCCCAGTAGAGAGAAAAAGCACTTTGGTTGGGATATTTAGAGTAAAGCCAGCGAGCTGCAGAAAAAAAGGGAGCATTTCAGAAGAGCAGAAAGGTGGAAGAAGAGCACAACCCACTCCTGTCTGTGTCCTGAAATGCAGCAATTCTCCAGCACAGGGCACTGGCTGTAAGCACAGAGCAGGGCACGGGCATTTTTCTGGAGTGTTTGACGTCAGTGAAGTGTTTCACTGGTAAGAGGCTGTGTTTGGTATCTCACAGCAGAACACAGCTGCTCTCTGGTGTCCCAGACTCCCTCCTCACCTGTGGCCACCTCTAAAGCCTTCAGCCACTCACTTCTCTCACACTCAGCTTTGCTGCATCTGCTCTTTTTATTTTTTTAAAATTTTTTTTTCTGGCAAACGGAAAGGAGAAAAGAAGGTCAGCTGGGAATATTTAACGAAGCTCGAAAAAGATGTAACGTGGTCTGCTCCCCACCTCCAGATTAACAAAGCAGATTTTGTGCAAAGGAGAGTGGAAAAAAACCTGCCAGCGAGTGAGGCAGCTGGAGTATGTGGATCACATTACAAACCAAGGGCTTGTTTTACAGCCATTGTCACATGTCACATTGATAAGCTGAACTATGGCAAAAAAAAACCCCTCACAGAGCCAATGATCTCTAAGATCAGACAGAGTCTCTTTACCTAATATATGCAGCTAAATATGTGTGCTCCCTACATCTGCCATAGCAACAAGGAGAGAAGGAGGAATTAACTGCATTAATAAAAAAAAATTGAAGGGCCTCCTGTATGTTACAACAAAACGTGAGAAACCTCTCGGCATCAAAGCAAACGCAACAAAAGCACAGAGAATTATTTCAGAGCAAATCATTGAAACCAGCTGATTACCTGAGCTTGCACATCCCTGCTGTAGGGAATCCTGTAATGATGTCACAGAGTGAAGGACTAGATAAGAGAGGAGAGGAAAATCAGGGAACAATAAAAGGAGATGCCAAACCACAAACTAAACAGTAAGCAGGCTCAACAAATAGCAAAGTGCTGATCTGGGCAAGGGCTCGCTGCTCAGTTAACTCAGTGGCACAGAAAGGTACGACCGAGGCCAGGCTCCAGCCTGGCTTTTCTGTGTCAAGAGGTATTAGGGGAAGAGACAGCCACAATAAAAGTGTCATTGCAACCCAGCATTCCCTCTTTAAAGCTTAGTTTTCCAGCTCACCTCCTGAGACAGCAATCGATATTCTCCCTGGAACAATCCAAATCCCCTGTGCAACCCTAGGAAACAGCGCGCAACATTTTCCAGCTCTTTGGCCAAAATTTTTGGGATTGCGTATCGTATTCATGCCTAGATAATATCACCCTAATGAGGAACTTGATAACTGCTGCTTATCAATGACACATAAACGATCATGAACATTCCCAGCACGTCCCCTTAGGGAGTGGCCGGGCTGCCAGGGTGGATGTTGCCACTTCCACAATGCCTGGACCAGCACGGGTGCAAGGCTGGCTTACTGCAAATTTAAAAAAAATTAAAAAAAAAAAAAAAGAAAAAAAAAAAAAATCTCCTCCTCCTCCTCAACTCAAACAACATAGTGGAATTTTAATTACCTTGTCCTTGTTGCTGCCCTTGTGCAGGCAGGACACACTGTCCCAGCTCACCATTCAACCAGAGCTGCATACGAATAAATGGTTCTCGGCCTTTTTGGGTCAATTTACTCCATGGCTTTGGCCTGGAGAGCATGTCACTGACACTTCCTTGGGACAGCCCCAATACCTGAAGTGAAGCAACCAAGAATGGCACGTTAACACACTGGCAGTGGAAACGGGGGGAATTTCAGTCATTTTGGTTTCCTTTACTATATCGCTCAAATTGGACAATTATAAAAGCTGTAAAATTTGGACAATTATAAAAACTGTTTTCTGTGGATACTCAGATGGAAATGCTTTTCTTCCTGCCGTGTTGCCTTCTGAAGGAAGGTGGGTTTTTCCTGCAGGATCTGGGTGGCAGCAGCCTGGTGAGGGATTTGCATGCTTTTCATATTTTGTGTCAAACAGTTTCATCAGTTTTAACAGGAAAAACACCGAGTCCAGGCACACACAGGCAGATGAAACAGGCAATGACTGGCATGTATTTTGTTCTCAAACAAAAATAATTGGGACTTTTGAGACTAGGCCTGTATTTGGTTGATTTTTGGGGGATGAATTATAACGATGTGTGTTTTCACCTGTAGCAGCAGCTGCTCCACGTAAGCAAATATTTAAAAATACAGCCAACTGCAGTGGTGGGGGGGGAATTTTAGACAGGCAGAATGCAATTACTTGCCTGGAATTCAGCACAGGTACAAGAGTTAAGAATCATACTTAATGAAAGCTGCCATGGGATCTTTAATGACCCCAAGAGGTCAGACTTTTCATTTTACATCTTAGTGAGAAGGTAATAGTGCGATGCCAGATCCTATTACAGTTTTATATTGATTCAATTCTTTATAGGAAGAAGAAACAGCAAATGTCCAACACTTCTTACAGCCTGGGAGGGGTTTTCTGGTGGTTAGGGGACCCTCAAAATCCCACATGCTCAATGCTTAAGGCCCGCAACGTGAGAACTGCAGGGAGCCTTATCTGTAATCAAACATTTCTCTAAAACATCTCAGAGTACACTGAGGTACCGAGCACCAGGTATAAGAAATGACTGGGAATCCTTGACTTCAGACTAAGGAGAGTTAGGGGATTTTCTATGTGTTTGTTTTAACGCCCTTGTGCACATTTCCAAATAATAACGAAAAAGGAAAAATGCTCTTGTGTCCATAATCTTCACTTACAACAAAGTTAAGACTCTCCAGTCATGACAATGGTATTACTCAAATATTCCACGAATTCATTACATTAAACATGAAATATTGAGTCTCAGCAATGTTTGCTTCAGCTTTCAAGGTTTCTAAACCTGGGGCCTCACTCCTAATTCCAAGTGGCTGAAGCCAATCCCTGTATAAAAACCCTTGCAATTCCTGCCACACAGGGAAACGAATACTTTGTGAGCTTAGTTTTGAAATACTTCACACACGGAGCAAAAACATTTTTCCACAGGGCACCCGTGGCACATCCCCCTCTGGCTCTGCACCCATGTAAGGAGCAGAGGGCACAACCACAACACTGGTGAAACAAGAGAGAACCACTTCTTTACCTTTTCCCCAAAGATCCTTTGGCAGATGCCATTCTTTGCTAGCTTTTCCTTGACCTGCCGCGTTAGCTCTATCGTATCCACCTCCTGGTACATATAAATCTCATACTGCTCGGGTGTCAGTGGAGGAACCGAAGGTTTGGATGGCTTGGACAAGGACACGATAGGGGATGAAGGGAGGGGGCTATTCTGTGGTGTCTCACTGCGACTCGCCCCAGTCATGCTCAATTCAGAACTCTGCGAGTACGGAGATTCCGCGTTTGGCCACTCTTTCCAATACTCGGAAGAAGACGGTCCTTGGAGCTGGCTACGATCTGGCCTAGTCTGATTGCTGACCTTTTCTTTTCCACCACTGGCTTCCTCAACTTTTATATCTTCGGGAAGAGCTGCATTTCTTCTCTCATGCTGCACAGTATTCCACCAATGGTCCTTCCAAACACCACCACGTCCCAACTCATTTTTTACATGCCTCAACATACCCTGGGCAGAATCACTTATTCCATGAAGCTCTAAAACAGGTGCCTCCTGAGGCTCCTTTTTGAGCCCAGAGAGGTTCTGCAATGCAGAGATACTGGAATCAGTGACAGATGAATGTTTCTTCAGGGATATGGCCAAAGGAGAATAGCTGGAAACCGAAGACATTGCAGGTGTAGACACTAGTTTGGGGGACAGGATAGAAATGTCAGCTTGAGATAGAGGTGGTGTTTTTAAGGCAGGTTCAAGGGCAGCCTGCTGTGCCTCCATTTCCCGTCGGGCTTGTTGCAGAATGGATCGAATTGCATCATCAGAATTGCCACTGCTAGAGGCAGAAGGCGGCTGAGCCGGCTCAGCTATGAAAAACAACCAAAAGACTAAATGCAACAGAGGAAAATGCTTTATATTCAACACGTGCTACTGTAAACATTTCCCTGACAGGACAAAAAAAAGAAAAAGGAGGGGGGGCTGAAATACATTTCTGGATGGGAGGGAGGAGTTTTCACTAAGCAAAGATTTGCACTTTTCAAAGTAAGGTAAGATTTCCAAAGTTCTTCACTGGAAAATTTTGAGAGTTGCCAAAGTGCTGGATGTTTGCACACACAGACTCAGCTGCACAAGTCTGGGATCACTTGCCCTTCCACCACTGTAAAAATTTTCAAATAAATGCCTTTGAAAATCAAGCCTTCACCTCTTCCTCCCCCACCCCCAAGTGGTCAATAACATTTTATAGCTGCATTTACGAAGTTATTTAACCTTTCACTTCACTCTTTTCTCCACAAATGAATTTAACACGCACTCAGAACTGAACACAGCTGCATTCACCTGGACAGACTATTACAGTATAAATAAGGTGAGACCTTTTAACTTCAAAAACACAACACACAAATTAAAACAAAGCCAGAACTTTAGGAAGAGATCATCATTACTTCATTTGACAAGCTAAATATGCTCCTGCTTCCTGTTTTCTTGTTCCACGGTCCCAACCACTGAAATAAACAGTTCTACCAGAGCCAGGCTGACACCTGGCCATCACCCTCTCCCTTATCTGAAGCTCTAGGATGGAGCCACGGGTGCTTTCAGCAGAGATAACCCCCAAATGCAGCATTCCAGTGGAGAACCAGGATTTGGGTGGCTGTGCTGCGGCAGGCGGGGATGAGCAGAGACTGGAACGTGGGTGGGGAATTATCTCTGCAGAGCCAGGAGGTTTTTGCAATGGCATCTGCTTCTATTTCAGTCAGTCTCCACTGAGGTCCCCACTGCTTGGAAACCAGTTCCTCTGACAGCTGCTCTACAGAGAGCAGGGAAGGTGAGGCACCAGGTGGGAGCAGGGAACCCCCACTCTGCAAGGAGTGGCCTCAGAGTGAAATAAGATTTGAAACACACTGTATTGCTCCAGTAACACTACCGCTCATCTGAATGCACCTCTGAATTTGCCTCCCTACATTCCTTCCTGTCACGCACTGTAAAATACATGAAAAGCTAAGAAATGGGAAAAAAGACAGTGAGACTCTCTCTGCTGTTTTATCTGCAGGTTTCACAGGGAGTTTTGAGGCCGAATTAATATTTGAAAGGAAGTCTGAGACTCTCAGATGAAACGTGCTACTGAATAACATTCTTGCAGTTTCCTGCACAAAGCCCATATTTTTCTCTGTGTAATAATTTCGTGTATAAAGTCCTATTATTTAGATCATATATTAACCAGTGTTTTATATTCTGCCACGAGATTAACTTAGTTTTCATTTGAAGGTCAACTATCCAAAACTGTAAATCAGTATTTGCTTTCAAAAATGCTACAGAAGCATTGCACAGCAATTTCTACTTCAGCCCATAGCAGTACTGCGAGCTCTTAAAGCTGAGAGGGCTCTGGAATAGACAGAAATGTTAATTACTTGACAGCATACAATGAGAAATTAGACTTATCTCAGGCTATGAGGGATTTTTTGGGAACGGGAATGTGTTTTGGATTTGCCAGTTCATTCACTGAATACATTCTGTAACCAAAAATAAAGTCATCTAAGAGTCAGGACTGAGTTTGCCTATATGAGTACAGGATGTACCGTGGTTCTGGGACTGGTAATTGCTGCCCAGAGTGTGACCTTCACCCCAACAAATCCATCCAGTCCCTCTCCCATGCAGTTGTGTCCCTGGGGCCTGAGTGAGACAGAAGAGAAGAGAAAGCAGGAGCCGTTCCCTTTCCAAGGAGCAAACTGGGAGAAGAAAGGATTCTGCAGGTTCCCCTCAGTGACTCCTGCAGGTCTGGAGGGCAGCCAGGAGCTCAGAGCTCTGCACAGGGATAAAGGTGCTCAGAAATCCCACAGGGAGCAGGGCAGAGCAGAGACCCCACCATGCCGTGACACGTGTGACCTTAACCTGGGCTGTCTCAGAGACAGAAACAACTCCACTAAGTAACGATAAAACTCTCCAAAAAACTCTCCAAAACCTACACTGAAGGTTTTAAGAATATAATTAACTGACCAGAAAGCTCATGGCAATTGTTTTAATTAAATTCTGCAGTAAAAGGAGGCAGAGACAAAATGAGGCTGTACCTGTTTTCTGTACTTGCAGCTCCCTTTTGGCTTGTTCGAGAATGGATTTGATGGCTTCATCAGAGCCAGACTCCGTGGTTCGGATTCGTGTGGTTATGTTACCTGGGAAGGAAAACACAACTAATGACACCAGGAACACTTTTATTTGGCTGTTTTTGTTACACAAAGGCACACTGTGTATGATGCACGGCCAGCACAACCTGAGGACAACTTGCACAGGACCTTTACCAACATTTATACCACACAACAAAAATACTTAACATAATAAAAGCAAAATATCCTCGTTGTGCCTGTCTCTAGCTGCCCTGGAATGGTGAGAACATCAGAGGAACAACTAGCTGGTCATATATTCCTTCTCTAAGGTAACATATATAGATCTATTCTTTTTCCTTTTCTTTTTGGTTTGTTTTTGGAGGGGGAGAGGAAACAGGAGGGAAAGGAACCAGAGGGGAAAGGAAGAAAGCTAAAAACATAAGCCCAAGAATCAATTTAAAAATGGCATCAGCTGCTAGGCAAAGTAGGATGAGTATACGTTCAGCCCAAAACAGAATTAAAAAGTAACTAGATAAAAATAATTTTTAACTTTCTAGAGGTTAATACATTAAGAGAGAGAGTCATTTAAACGCAGATACCATTTGAAGTACTCTCCAGCTAAGAGCTATTACTTGGTTGTTTGGTTTTGCTTTGGTTTTTTTTTCTTTTTTAACCTCTAAGGAAAAGAAAAGGAGGGAAAACTGTGAGTGCTACTGCACTTAACTGCATTTTCCATTATGAGATTATAGTTTGTAAGCAAGCTAGGTAATTTGGGACTGGAGTCAAAATAGCTACAGACTTCTGGTGTACCTGCTTTTGTTTTTCCTCCTTTCTGGTCTTACTAAAAGAAAAATTCTGCAACTAATCTATAACAAAGAAAATGTGCAGACTTCCTGTTCAGTGATAATTTATGGATCTGATGTTCACTGTACCTTGTTGTCTTTTTCGTATGTAACACTGAACTAAGCATCACACTAATTCAGCAGTGTATTAAAGTGGAATTTGTCAGCATAAGCCCCATGAGAAGAAGTAAATCTAGAGCAGAAGCAGTATGCAATTGATGTTGTAACTGTGCAACTTTCTCCTTCCAAAACCATAAAAATAGCAAAGAGAGCATTTCAATAGATCTGGTGACTTTATAAAGCCTCTCCTATCACTTCTCCCTTTTCATCTGCGGACGCAGGGAGGATGGGAGTGGAAGAACTATCCAAACAGGGTTACGTTAGTACAGCAGCAGCAGCATTAGGAAAAGCAAAGTGTTCATCTAACCCATGGTTTGTTTTATACTTACTGTCTGTTTTTCTATCAGATTCCAGGCCAGAATCAAACTGCACAGTTTTAAGGAAACACACAGCTAAAGCACACTCCACTTCCTAGGGATTGACTGCAAAGAAAAACACCTGCCTGTGACGTACCTTCAGACCCATTTCTTCGTTTCGGTACTTCCTGAAATAGTCTGTTCAGGTTCTGGCCTGGATTCTCTGTTGAAAAACAAGTTTGGTAAGAACAAAACAATCAGGGGATGGTTGCTCTGACATCACGGGCTGTGTGACATGAGGAGCTGGCAGCCTGGCTCTGAGCTCTCCTGGCCCCTCGGGCCCCTGAGCAGGAGGAACTGGCTACTTGGGAAGAAGCAAGGCTGGCTGATTTGTTAATAAAGATTACAGCTATGTTCGGAAAGGAGATTAGACAGATATAAATAAATGTCTAGAGATACCAAAAATGAAGAGGTTAAAGATGGGCAGATAATCCCCTCAAGTACAATCATCAAAAGGAAGAACAGATTATAAATCTAACAGTGTGTGCTTCCAATTAAACAAAATCTAGGAAAACCCTGCCTGTTCTTTCCAATATTTCTTGACTGTAAACAACTTACTTTCCAGTTTCTCTAAATGTAAATCTCAGTCTTAAGATGAATCACAATGAAATGCATGTTACTTCTTAAAATCTCTGCCTTAAATATGCAAAGCTGCTTTAAACCGGGATTGTGTTTTAATTACTCATCTCATGCATCACCTACCCTATTTTGTCAGAACACTTTGGGGAAAAAACGTAATCACACAAGACACAACAAAAGCCTGGTCTCAGTAAACAACCTCAAATAAAAATCCCCAAGTATTTCTGAGGGCTGATACCCCGAGAAGCTGCTGACCCTTTTCGCTCCGTGTTTAGCTGTGGCACGGAGCTGCTGGCAAGTGAGGGCTGTGAGTGTCCCTGCTGCTCGCTCCTGCTGACAGGCACCAGCCAGCAGCTAAAAAAAGCATCAGCAGGGATACAAACCTGCCTGAGTGGTGCAAAGCAGGGCTAGGAGCTGAACTTCCTGCACCTGGCACCTGGCTTGGGCGAGAGCAGCAGCAGCAGCGCACGAATGGCCCCGGATGGGGAAGCTCCTGGTTTGGAACGTTTGGAACCACGAGGAGCAGGGGGCTGGGGAGCACTTACCTCTCTGTCTGCCCTGGATACTGCGAAGAGCCAGGATGTTCTGCTCGTCTGACAGGAACTGCTTCATCTTATGAAATGGCTCCTTGCCTCTCACAGTCAGTTTATTCCATGGCTTTGGCCGGGCCAGGATCTCACTCACAGACCCTTGCGACAGTCCCAACACATAATGTCCAAATATCCGCTGTCCAATATTGTGCTTGATCAACTGCTCTTTCACCTGACGTGCAATTTCGGCCGTGTCTATCTCCTCGCCTTCAGAGATGCTCCCAGCACTTTCTGACTGGCTGGGAGACGGGGCCATGCCATTTACATCCGGGCTTTGTTGTAATGGACTTTGGGAAGATATGGAGTTTGTGCTGTATGGACCTGTTGGAAAAATCATGCTTGTGCTTCCTGCTTCCTGCATTGCCTTGGAGTAGAAGGACTGCATTAGCTGTCGCTGGAGGAGAGAGTTTAGTGCAAATTTTCCTGTGGAGGCCAGGGGTAAGCTGGGGCTCGCCAGGGATGAGCTGAAAAAGTCTTGACTTAAACCCGTTGGTGAGAACTGGTGTGTACCATTAGTATTGGAAGCCTGCTCCCCCGCGTTGCGGAGCAACTGGGAAGGAGGGGAGGCCGGCAAGGTTGCAGGACGCTGACTCTCAGGCTGGTCTTTCCCTTTTCTCCTGGCTGACCCTACAAGGAAGGTCAAACATAATGCATTATGGGGGGTCAAAGAGGGAAAAACCAAGATAAAAAAATGCAAAGTTTGCCCCGCAAAGGGAAAAAGTGCAGATTGACACGGGCCAATGGAGTGGTGTTGGGAGATTTGGTTTTGTTTTTGCTTTGTTTTCATTTGTTGGGTTTTTTATTTTTAAATTTTTTTTATTTTAATTTTTTTTTCCATAATTGAAATTTTTAAAGCCAAACAAGGCCCCCAAAACAAACAACATGCATTTCATGTTTGCACCTTTCTTGTATGTTGCAGCCTGGAGAATCCCCCTTACAGACATTAACACTAGAACAGTTACATGAAGTGCAGTGATACAGTTAAATAAATGCAGTTACAGACAGCAAGTCTCTCTGTTGTCTCTCATTCAAGATATGACTCATTGGACCTGACTGAACCCAAATGCAGCAAACATTTACATTTTGGAACAAACCAATTTGAATAAAGGAATAACCATTAGGTGGATGCACCAAGATCGCTCAGTTAAAACTCATAAAACGCTTCAGAATTCAGCAATCCCAGGGCCAGTGGCAACTTTTAACTTTCTTCCAGCTGCAAAAACCATAAGCATTCAAGTATCTGGAAATTCCATGACTTGCCATTTAAAAAATGTGCACACAAGATGTAAAAGCCCACATTAGGGAAGCCAAACAGCAAACACACTTCGCTGGAAAGAAAGGATTTTGCTTTCCCAAGCTGACCTGCTGGTGGTATATCCAAGTGTATCAGACAGGAAGACTGTGTCCTACATGCAAACGTTTTGCACAACACTGTGTGTGGGGCAAAGAGATGGACTTGTTCCCAAAACAGAAAACAGCCTCAAACACTGGTACAGCCTGTAATGCCTCTTCCTTAACCTTTATAGACTCTCTAAGTTTTACTTCATTATCCAGCCTATAAAACTACAGAAATCCAACGCTACTCAGTGTTCCTGTTGCTTCTTAATCCTCCTGCCATGCATTAGCTCAGACACTCAGCTCTCACTCAGCCCTCCCTCCCGTCACAGGACAGCAGAGGCACCAGAAGAGCCAAAATTTGGGTGAACCTACCGCTCAGGTCGCTGTTGGTGATGCGGAGCGTGGCGTTCTCCGACTGCAGCGAGCGGTTCTTCTCCAGCAGCAGCACCTCCAGCGGCTTGGATGCATCCTAAAGGAAACCAAAGGGGGAGGTTTGTTTCTCAAAGCACTGAGAGTCTCACTTAGGCACTGATAAGGATTTCAGAGGGGAAAAAAATAAGAAAAAACAACAAGTGCTCGACTGGTCTCTGAAAGTGGTGAGTGAATTTGCCAGGCACAGATCTGCAGGAATCACTCTGGGCTCTGGTGGGAGCCATGGAAGAGATTCACTGTTTTGTTTTCATTGTAAATCATTCATCAGTTCTGCATTATTTTGAGATGTGTAACAGAACGTTTTCTTAATCCTACCTATTTTAAATGGTCCTGGCATACTTTCAGTTTAAAAGCTGTAGACTTCTTTTAATCTGATTAAAACAGGAGTTAAGATTATATTATTCCTTCTAGGTCAACTGACCCAAGCTAAGCATTTCCTTGACATGCTGCTTTTCAGCAGAAACAGTTTGTTCAAAATAACATCAGTCAGAGAAACCTGCTATTTACCCTCCCCCTAAATACCTAACCCTTGATCATTAAAAAACTCATTGAAAATGAATCCCAGGCTATCAATATTCAGTTCAGATTTCAGAAGCAGGAATTTAATTCATAACCTTTAAACCTAAGTAAGATTAATTTGCTGGAACAGCAGAGCTTTCTCAGTACTCAAAGGTTTGTTTTCTTTTGCGAAAAGAAATTTTCAAGGCTAACAAATACTTAAAAATGCTGAAGTCCTTGCTCAGTGTGCTGCCCGTACACCAACTCCAGTATCTCTAAATGACTCAACCTCACAACATTCTGGTTTATCCACTCCAGCACAGCTGAAACATCACTTTGTCCTTGACTATTTAAAAGAAATTAACAGGCCAAAAAAAAAAAAAAAATCCAGGTCAGTTTTTTACATAAGAAAACATCAGGAAAAACAAGGATAGACCCAGAAGCCTCAACATCAACAGGAAACTGTTGATGTCAACACCAAGGAATTGCAAGACAAAGTTTTTGTTAATCAACTGAGCTGCTGAATAAGTAAGGAAACAGAAGTTCAGTACCTGCGCACCAGAGCTTTCAGATGGTGCAAACTCCATGGATTTCAATATACTGTGGAAGGCAGAAAAAAGAAATTATTTTCTATTTCTCCTTTTCATAACAACTCCACTAATGAGCATTAACATTATCATTTCCTGTTCTCCAGCAACACCACAACTTTCCTTGCAGTAACACAGTCTCCTAATGAATATAGAATAACTCTTCAAACCAGTTATTGGATAAGAAAATTTTCTCGAGCGTCATCTAAATCATTCCATATGCAATCCCACCAGGCCAGTTTAAAGCGTAAATTTAAAGGTTAATAAGGATATAACATTTTAAGCTGTCAGAAACTATATAAATTTATCTGTGAAGCTGGAAGGGATGAATGAGGAAGTTGTAGCAAAGCAACAAAACAGGGGAATCACCACCACAGCACAGCACTTTACAGAATATACACCAGCTCACCAGCAAGGAAAATATGCACAAATAATCTTCCCAACCAAGGCACTACAGGGCTAAAAGGCAGTTTTTCATTTTAATAACCCCCTTGTTCTGTGGCAAAGGGAAGACAAAATGGCCCAATATTTCTTAAGAAACATGAAAGATCCAAATATTTATAAGTACATTAGGAGAAGAATCTGATAGTCTCATTGTCAATATTTTATACAAATAGTGAGCGGTCAGAGGACGTCTCCCTTCAGAAGCTTTCAGTGCTGTGTTGTCTGGCAAATCAGAATCTTACAGGAATCCAGACTTATTACTGTGCTTTGCTGGATGAATTTTTTTTTTTAATCAGCCTGCTGCAGGCAGGACGTGAACTTCCTCAGACTGAAGCAATAAATGATTTCAGCTTCTTACTGTACAAAGACAACATTCATTTGGTGAAGAAAAACACATAAACACATATAGATGGTGTTTATACAGCATTTGTCATGTATAAAGCACCAGGAACACTGTGAGCAGGGACAATCTGTTTCATCATGTATTAAACTGTATTAAAGGCTGCGGATCATGTATTAGAAGTTTTGGATGTCCCACCCCTGGAAGTGTCCAAGGCCAGGCTGGATGGAGCTTGGAGCAACCTGGGATAGTGGAAGGAGCCCTGCCCATGGCACGGGGTGGGACTGGATGAGCTTTAAGGTCCCTTCCAGCCTAAAACATTCTGTGATTCCATGAAATGTGGAAACTGAGGCAAAAAAAGGCAGAAGTCCAGTATTAAGACACAGGGACCAGTTCTGGATGCCACGAGGAGCTGGCCAGGCACCCATTAACTGCCTGAACCTGTCCCTGCACTAATCCAGAGCTGGATGTGCATTAAGTGACACTCTGGAAATCAGGTCTCACTCAAGATCACTCAAAGTTACAGGAAATCAAAAAAAAGTCATTCTGAGAAAGAGACCTCACGCATTTTGCATCTGTGCACACTCACTGCACACAGGGTTAATTCTGACAGGCATTTGGAAAATATAGGAATTAAAGAAATCACAAACTCCTGGGAATCACTTTCACTATATGGCATCACTCAGTGCCACCTCTTGCCTGGCTGTAGGGCAGAGCCATCACCCCACACACTGCACATAAAGTGATGCTGGGAAGGCTCTAGGTGGGCACAGCAGCTCAGCCACGTGCAAAACCAACTCTTTTGTGCTACCAAGGGACTCGTGCCAGTCAAGGGCAGAGGTTGTGCACTGATGGCAGAGAGACCCTGACATCACTCTGACGTCAGAGCCGTGTCACTCAGTGGCAAATCCCTGCTGGAAGCCAGTGTTCCTTGGGACACCCCTTCAGAGGCCCAGCTTTGCATCCCAGGACTCCAAGGTGCTGGGGGAGATAAATGCACAGAGACTCAGGCAGGGAAAACCCCAGTCACTGGCAGGTCGCTGTTTCCATGAATTCTGCAGGGAATGGCCTCTGAGAGGACAGCCAGCCCTCATGCACATCCTCATGATGCCCAAATGAGGAGGCTCATCTGAATTTAAACCCAGTTTGAACAGCAAAATATCCCGTGGCAAACGGCCGGTGGGAAATCTTATTTCAGTTCAGACCAGCAGCACTTTTGTGACCCCCACTTACCACACCAGGGTTTGCCATGTGGAGCAATCCAGCAGCATCCCAATCTCCTTCCTCCTGGATGAGGCTACACCAGAAAAAGCTGCTCTCTCCCAAAGGAGCAGATGTGAGTGGTGCCCTGAACACACCGTGCTGCCCCCAGAACCAGGCTGACAATGGGCAGAAGCATAAACCTATTTATGATTATATTTGGTTCTCCACACCAAAAATCTGTCTCTAAAGCCCCTATCCTGTCATCCCTCTCCTTGCACAGATGCATTTTGGTTCTGAGCACTTGCTGCCAGCTGGGACCTTCAGGAAGGATCCTGAGCCTTGCAGGAGCTGCATTTCCAGCGAGCTCGGTGCAGGCAAGGTGTATTCAAACCTTGGCTGCAAACCTGCTGACCTCTGCCTGCCTGAAGGGGATTCTTTGCTAACTGAATTAACTTCCTGACAATTTCACACGTAATTTCCTATACAGTTAAAACACAAAATATACTAAAAATCAAGTTGATGGCACCTCTAATTGCCCTAAGAGGCATATTCACTCCAGCAGGTTCATTTTTAAAAGAATGTAAAAGTTAAACACGTCAAAAATGACTCTCCAAATGTGTCACAAAAGACACATTCTCCTCAGGAGTATGAGGAAGCACAACGTTTCTTCTTTGGATTCCAGGAATATCTTTGCCCATGAGATCTTGACTCAGTCTGTGGCTCAAGATCAGTTGCCTGCTTTTTAAAGGGATGATCTTGTGACTTGAATCTGCACATCTAAGAAGACTTGAAAGATCTGACTGTAAAGCAAAGTGTGCATTGGGACAGCTCAACTTTCTGTTCGTCTGATCCCGACTGCAAAGGCAGCAGGGTCAGTGCTGTCGTGCTACTCAAGAGGGAACTGAAAGGACACACAGAGCTCTCAGATCTCAAAAATAGGTTTAAAAGCCATTGGGCACAAAAGCCAAGGCGAAAAGTGAAGAATTCTCCCATCCCAGATCTTGACATGGGCCCACCTAAGCTCCTCCAAGGTTAGAAGTTGGCTGATACTGAGACCCCTCAGCCTAGAACGCCTCTAATATCCCAGGAAGGATTAAGGAAAATACATCAGTGCCAAAACACCTAAAAAATTCATTCTCTTCCTGCCTTACTGACAAGGTATCTTTTCTCTTGGTGCAGATGTTCTGAGCAGTTCATTTCTGTCAGTGTTTCAGGGCACAAGGCAGGTGCAGAAGGATTTGGTGTGAGGGCTCCGGATTTATGGCAACGAACTTTTCCCAGTCTCATTCAGAGCAAAAGTCTCACTTCAGATCAGACTGTCACTGCCAGGGGATGCACATCCAGCCTGTAGTACACCTTGGGGATCAGATGGGAGCCGGGGAATGGTGTGAAGCAGCTGCTTGGAGGATGCAGCACTGCAAACATCCTCAGTGCTCTCTCTGACAGTCTCAACCCCTGGACCACCCCACAGGATGGTGATGGACCCAGGGCCCTTACAAACCAGCTGTCAATCCACAAATTAGGGACACAAAAGCTGGAACAGCTGGGAGAACAGGGTTAATTCACTGGCACCCAACCAGGGCCACTTCCAGGAGAGTCTCTCATCTATTTCAGTGCAGGCTCATCCTGAGCAGAAACACCATATGAAGCCTCCTGTGTCACAGCTTCTCACATCTGCCTTTCCATCCCTGTCCTCATGTAAGTCAATGTTGTAAAAAAACCCAAAAACTAAAATATTGGTATTATCACCAGGAATACAGGGTTTGCATTTAAAGTACAAATGCAAAGTAAGCTTAAATGAGAATATTCATTGAGTATCTTAGGCTTTTGGCACCCTAAGTCTGCCGTTAATGTCCTGGTCCTGTTGTATTAAACCTTTGCATTAACTCAAGTAGGATGCAAAATTCATTTGTTGATTAAACACATTTACATTTAATATCTAATGTAAGAAGCTGAGAAGTTGTGGCCTTATTCCCATTCACTGCTTTACGTACGAGGACACAAACTGGCTAAAACCTGAATCTGTTCCCTTAACTCAGGAGAGGACATGGATGTATTTACCTCTATCAGTAAATGATGATGCTATTTTGAAACCAGGTAATAATCAGGTATAATAAGCAAAGAAATGGTCAATTCATTTAATTTAAGTGAAAATTATACCCCTGCATCAGGGTGTGCTGCAGCTGGTGGTGAACCAGAACCTCAGCCAGCGTGGCTTGAATAAATCAGCACCAGGGGCCGGGCAGTCGTGGGGCTTGCAAATCCAAACCTGCTCTCCATGTTCTCCAGGGACGTGTAAACAAAAGCACATGACTACCAGCCTCATCTGAAATACCTCATTAAACCAGGGAACGGGTTATTTCAGCCTTTTTAAAACACACACACAAATGCCAGAATGATGAAAGAAGAGAGGAGAGTTTCTCGCAGTTACTTAAACCTTGACACTAAACATATTTCCAGTCAGAAAAGTTCTCTTCTGAACCTGACAGCTTATCTTGTTATAGTTTAAAATGAGGCTCTTTTAAGTCTCTTAAGAAAATCCCTTGAAACAGGAAGAGGCTGTTTGTGGCTTTAGTTTAAAACCACAATATATTAGCAAAAATATACAGTGGAACAAGCCCAGCATTAAACTGGTAAGTGCAGAACACTGGCTGGCAGGAGCAGAGAAAAGGTACCATGGCCAAAGGCTCTGCATGAAATTTTTGGTCCACATTACCCTCAGCTGTTGGCTGGAGATTTTTAACAAGTGGTGCGCCTAAAACACTACAGATTTTGAGATTTTGAAACTTGTTTCCCTTTGTGGACAACAGTTTTAGTGGCTTTTCTTTACGGACACGTGTTTCATTTGCTACTGTGATCCTCTGCTGCAACAAAATGAGCACTCTCAGATATAGCAGTTCCACTGGTTCTGGATGCAATTTCTGCCAATATTCCCAATTTCCCCGACTTTGTGGTTTTGACTGAATTCTTTATTGTTCCAAGAACACAGATTTGTGGCTTCATTTAACAAGCACTGTTAAACCA
Organism: Platysteira castanea; assembly: GCA_013397175.1. Classification (NCBI taxonomy): domain Eukaryota; kingdom Metazoa; phylum Chordata; class Aves; order Passeriformes; genus Platysteira; species Platysteira castanea. The sequence goes on along the minus strand of VYXC01010458.1, from coordinate 799,073 downwards.
GAGTTTGCAAAAAAATTATGTAAGCATTTAACACTTACTTTAATTCTTTCTTAACCTCTTCATAATCAGCCTGTCCTTTCAGTTTTTCTTCCAGTTGCTTTAAAAGAGAGAACATGGATTTAATTATTTACATTGTTTTTTTTCTGCAGGCTTTGAAAATCATCTTCAAATTATTCCATATATACAGCAGCGCACAAGTGAGGGTTAATGACTCATACCTAATTTACATATATTAGAAAACAAACTATAACCAATTAAACGTAAACACAATTATACCTCGCTCATCCTTTGTTTACAGAGTGCCAAGCATGACAGAATTCAGTGGGTCCCAATTTGGCTGTTTGCAATGTCACTGTCATGTGTTCAGCAAAGAGCTCGGGGATGAAGGTATTAAAAAAAATGGGGCAGCTCAAATTTTCAGGGAACTGGGAGATTGAGTAAACAAGCAGGATGCTTTGGCACATACTGTATTCTTAATAGGACAGTTCTTGATAACCTTATCTACATGATAAAAAGAATAGACTGAAGAAGCTGTTGTTGACTGGAACGCCTCAGGCTTGGAAGGCTCCTCGTGCCCAAACAAAACAGCTGTACCAGGAGGTTTTACAAGCATTACTGATTGCAGTAACTGCTGTGGTTACACACCAGAGAGGGAGCATTGAGGCCACCCCAGCAGCTCCTTCTGCTCTGCCCCACCCAGGGCGGCCTCAATGGCTTCTCCCGGGGGTGAGGATGCCCCAAAGGCTGAACCAAACCCGCTGCCACAATCCAGAACGCAATGCCACACACTTGGACCTTACCCAGCTCCCAACAACAGTGCTCATCACTACGGGGTAAATGCTTCAGGAGGCCTAAAACATAGTGATACATAGTTGATGCTGTTACATTGCTTGCAGAAGCCACATTCATTTCAATAATTTCTTTGCTTAGCGCAGGCACACCTGATCTAAGCAAAGAACAGAACTTACTGGCTTGCAACTTCCATGGATAAATTCAGGCTAGCTCTGCTTCACTCCATTTTTGGCGTTAAAACTGGCACAGAATCCCAAAGGTCACGGGAAACAGAAATAACACAAGGACGTATCACCTCAAAGACAGAGAAATCTACTTTGAAAAGGAAAGGAATATATGACATGAAAAAGAAGAATAGGACTTTATGTCCAGGAGAGGCTGCCTTCAGGGGAGAAGGGAATTCAAGATCCTACACCCACTCTGGGGCTGCTCGTTGGATGCAGGAGGAGGGCAGGGGAGGGCTGCTGGGAACTCGGATGATTTTAGCAAAGCTGTTTAAGATGCAGCCCCACACAGCAGCCCAGCACTGGGGGCACAGAGGCAGGGCTGGGGCAGGCCAGCAAATAGAATTGGGAACCTATTTGCTGTGCTGTCTTCCTCAGTCAGTCAGAGTGTGGGTATCACCCATCTCAGAGCTGTACAAACCCCAAAACGCTGCAGCACGGCACCCACAGAACAGTGAATCCACGCTTTGAGTCATCTCAGTAATTTAAATGAAGCTTCTTCAGATGACAACAGCAGCATGGAGGGGCTTTGTGGGACTTCCAGCCATTCTGTCATTTTTTACAGGATTTCCTACCCAGCCCTTTGCAGCCCTCACACTGCTGGCATTTCTGCCTTGCCATTAGCATGGATGTTAACGAGCAGTGACAAAGTGGACACCCACGTTATCAATACACAGCCCTCTCAACGTGCTGCTCCTGCTGTTTGACACCACGACCCAGCATCCTCACCACTGCTGACGAGAGGCATCTCCCGGCAGGAGCAGCCGGGCCCTGCTCCAGCAGCTGCTCAACGAGCAGCTCTTAATGGATCACAGGAGCTGCTGCTCAGTGTGGAATTTGCACCCTCTGGGACACTGATGAAACGAGTGGCCTCTTAAAAAGGTCTCGTGTCCCAGTGTCTTTTGTCATCAGTGACTTGTGCAGTCGTTCTGATTGTGTTAAAAAGAAAAATAATGTGTCTGGTTTAGCTAAAACAATTTTTTTTTTCACCTGGAATAAATATAGGGTGAGTTTTAGTCATTTCTTTGGATGTCCTGCCTTATCAAATGCTAGTTATTGACTGGAATTACAGGAAGCACTGACTTTGCTTTAGATAGCAGACACAGTTCTTCAGGTGTTTTGGCCCTGTACTTGACGTAATTAGGAAAATCCTGGTGGATGTCACCAGGAAAATCCTACAAATATTAAAGATGTTGAAGGTTTTGATAATTTACAACACGTGTTGTAATCTCATTATGGAAATGTCCTGTGTGGTCCCAGGGCCTGAGGTCTCACATTTTAAGGAGGGTCAGCTACAACAGGCCAGGAGTTCAAGCAGCTTTTCAAGCTGCAGCTCAGCACTGAGCAAAACAGAGTGACTTCAACAAGGCATCCAAGCAGAATTTTTAATGCTGCATCAGGTCAGGCTGGAGAGGGACCTTTAAATGAAACCAGTGAGCCAGAGAGCTCTTGGCTCTGGGAGGAGACTCAGCATCACAGCTGAGAGTTTTCCAAGTGGTCACAGGCAGTGGGAGAATCTGCCAAACCCCACGATATCCTTCTGCTCTCCTCGGTCTTGTCACTCTGTCCTTCTGTCTCTGTTTGGTGCTCTGCAAATCCACTACAATTCACCCCTTCCTTAACTCTGGGACTTGTAACATTTTGAGTCTAGAGCAGATGAGCTTTTACAGCAGAAATAAATGGCTATTTATACCAGTTCTCAGTATAAAAAGCACCAGAAGACATTTAAAACAAACAATACCCTGGATTAATATGTTAGTTACTTATGCAAGGATATGCTAAGAAAACAGCCTTTTGTAGAAACAGATATAAACCACAGAAAAGCTAATGATTCTTATTTTAATGCAATCTGTATTAAAGGTAATTCTGTGCAGGGAAGTGCTATACACTGAGAGAATATTTCTGTAAAATTTAGGTACAAAACACAGGTAGAAAAACAAAGAAAAAAAAGAGATATTGACAAAACGCAGCTGTTTTGGACTCTCAGGTACTTGCATGCTGCTACAGCAGTATGACAACCAGCAATATTTTACTTTGGATTGTATAAAAAACACACACATCCATCATTTCTACCTACCTAATATAGAGATTGTTGCCATGGAAAACCTGCACCTAAACATCTACTTTACTAAACAATATAAACTAACAACTGAGGATGCAGCGCCTGTGTAGAAACAGAACATTTAGGCACTTGGCATCTTCCCAGTCAATGACTGTTTTAAAATGTATTAGTATGGTAATTGTCTCCAAGAACCCTGTAAAATGCACAGAACACGGGAGAACAAAGGTTCAAGCTGTGAGACAATCTGGAGGAACTAATATCTTGCACTAAATATCAACCTGGTTAATTCAGACAAAATATATTCCAACAACCTCCAACACACAAAAATGCAGGAGCCAGAGGGCAGAAGGAATGGACTGGTGGTTTTTCTGCACATTAAATTTGCAAATATCCCATGTTAAAGAATCACCTTGCATTTGTGGTGTGAATGAAGTCATGTCAGAGCATGCAGAGATTGGGGCCCTCCTTATGTTATTTAGAAAATACAATTACTACTGTATTATTAATAGAAGAGGGATAGGTAAATAACGGGGGCTGTATTGAGGGGCTTAAAAAATTTAAATAACCCCTTCGACTAACACTGTAGTTCAGTTTGGAGTCATCAGCTCACCTTACTGAATTTTAACTGGGTAGCAGGGATGTTCTAGCACCCAGCCACAAAGGGTTAATACAATTAGAGTGAGAAAAGTCTTGTTACTAGAGGACATGTTTTGATTATTAGATCAGATGAAGATAAAGAAGCAATAATTTTGAAAGTATTTCTGTATTGTTTCATTAAGTCATAGAGTATTAAACAATTCCCACAAGATACAGGCTGAGAACATTGCTTTAATTTGTGAAAGTGGGAGTCGTTTTTTTGTGGAGACAACCATTAAAATCTTTGTTATTTCAGAAGCAATTCCTCCATAATCAAACAGGAGATCAACACATCATCACTGAGATTTGGTGCTCTGTACAACGTGTGCCTGGCACGGGCTTTCCCAGCACTTTGGGGTGAAATAAATTCTTTGAAATATTTTTATAGTTGCAACAAATAAGGTGAAAGAGGGTTGAAATGACTAAAACTTTATCAATAGAGGCACTACATCAGACACTATCAAGAGAAAGCTAAATACAGAGCATTAGCTGGGCAAGGCTATGAGAAAATGGAAGGAGATTACTGAAATGGAAATCAAAGACTTGCTCTGTCATTTCTATGATCCTACTCCCTTTGAAGTTAATGGCTAAACTAATACTGACCTCACCAGGAACATGCTTTATTCCAAGAAAATCTGTCAAGTGCAAGGACTAAAGATATTTTCTATCAGGCTTTATGAAAAAGTAAAATAAAAAAGTCCCCCGAACATGGGTGTAGCCCAGCAGAATGTGTCCCTCAAAACCAGGGCAGCTCCTTTCTCCCTCAATAAAAGTGGTGCCCACACGGTGACAGGTGGGCAGAGACTGATACTGTCAGTGTAGTTACATAAGAGGTGGCCTTTGCTCCACTGAATTTTCATAAAAATTCTGCAAAGATGGCTTAAAACATGCAGAAAGCACTGACTGCAACACTTCAGCTTTCATTCCTAACAGGTCTCTCTCCATGTGAATTATGCTCCACCACAGCAAAACCAGTAACTGCTAAAAAAATGTCAGAATTAGAGCAATTTGTAAGAGTTTCAATTGAACATTAAATCACTCTGATAGAGCAAAGCTGCCCACGCCACAGTCAGAGCTGAGTGGGAACCATCAGCCTCCTGCTCTCAGCAAACTCTCAGACTATCAAACCTGCAGAACGACCAAGTCTTTAATGGAATAGATAAATTTATCTTGTTTACACTTCGGAGCTCATAGATGGTGGAACAATGAAGGAGACGGGAGTTACAGGAAACTGATTCATACCCCACGTCAGGAAACATTTCTCATGCTCACTCAGAGATCAGAACTGCGTGGGCTCGGCACAGGGAGAGTGAAGCTGCCCAGGAGAGAGGTAAAAGGGTCACTCAGAGAATTCTTAGCTCTTCTTTCTGGTTCTAGTGCAGTGTTGCTCGTATGCAAACCAGTATAGGGCCAGACTACTAATTATAAATGGGAATTACTGTGCAGCAAATACACAGTTAAAAAATAATTCAATGGTTATTGAAGCTAAAAGCCTTCTCCATGTCCTGATTTCACTTGTTTCTATGCCCTAAATGATACACTTCCCACTTCCAGTGGAAAGAACTGGAGAGGGTAGAAGGGAAATTCAAAGATAAACCAATTCATGGCTAATCTTGAACATGAATCACTGGAATGGGAATTAGAAGTTTGAAAATCTAAGAGGGATTTTCTGTGCCTTTTCAGTTCAACTGTTTCATTATATATCCATGGTCAATGTATGTTAGGGTTGGGTGGTGATTTTAATCCTAAAGGTAGCCTTGTTCTGCAAAAACACATTTCAAACCAGTAAGAACTGGGCCATTTAGAATTCAAAAAGCCTCTGATCACTTAGAAAAAAACCCAGGGGAGTAGGATGAGATGGGTTTGAAGGTCCCTTCTAACCCAAACCATTCTGTGATTCTGTGAATGCCACAGAAACCAGAGCTCAGCCACATCCTGAAGAAGCTCAGAAGCACAGGAAACTCCCACCAGCAAACCCCAGTATCACAATCTCTGTGATGCCCTTGGGGCAGAAGCGAGCCTTACTTTGAGGGTGCTGTTCTTGGCCGTCAGCTGCTGCTCCAGCTGGGAGATTTGGCTGCTGGAGTTCTCCCTCAGCTTGGTGAGGCTGCCCTGGAGTCTCTGCACATCTTCTACGAGCTGGGCAATCTCCCGCTCCTTCGCTGCCAGCTCCACTTCCAAGCTGGAGCGTGTCAGCACCTCGATGGCCTGCTCCTGCAGGGAAAAAAGGATTAGATCACAAAAATGAAGAAAAGGCAACAAACCCAAATTCAGGGCAGTTGGGCAAGGAGCAAACACGGCATTGGGTGGCACAAGAAACAGACCCTCCCTGAATCTGGGACTCCTGTGATTGACACTGGGAATCTGGAAGATGAAACTTCCCACAGCCCAGGACAGCTCTCTGGGAAAATAGGGATAACAGAGGGAATAAATTTCCCTATTTCATAAGTGCACTGGAAAGATGCAGCCGTGAAAGTCAAAGGATTCTATTTAGATCTATTTATTATTAATAGCTCAAATGCTTTGACAACTATGAAAATCTGTGCTTACAAAATACTAATCAGATAAAATATTCTGAAGTAATGGAGCAGAATTTCTTAATCAGGAACGGCAGAGCCATGTGCCTGTGGCTCTCTGCATACCCACTGCACGTTTCAGGCAAAATTGTCACAAATTGCCCCAAACTGCTACTTCCAATGAACTTGCTCCTTGCATGAAAATTGTTCATGTTAACATTATTGCAAGCATCCCTCCATGGGGAAGAAGAGAGATGTGACAGCTCTAAGACAAGGCCATTCTCCCTTTGGTCACCACTTTCAGAAATTCCCTTTCCTAAACCTTCCTTCTTCCAGTTTCCCAGCTGTAAAATCTCCTCACGCCTGAAACTTCCTCTCTGGACTGACTTCCTGGGAGGACATGGAGTCAGAGAGGACAGAGAGGTCCAGAAGAAGGCAGATCCATTCAGAAAAGATAATAGAGACTAATTGTACCATCTCTGTCTCCTTTTGTGCTGGGAGATAACAGCTGTGGTGCATCGAGGAGCTCCCAGCCTCCTCCATGGAGAATGTGAGGAAACCCTTGTGCCTGGGGGGGGCACGAGGCAGCCCAATGAGGGGCACACACTCCATTAAAGAGCCCAAAATGCATCTCACAAAGGTTAATGGCTGTTCCTCAGAAGCACCAGTGAAGGAGGAGAGAATCCATCTAGCAAGAGGGAGATGACGATGGTGAGCACTAAACCAAAGATCTATGGTGAAAGAGCTGAGAGTTCACCCCACCGACACCCTGACAACTCTAGATGACACTGCAGCAGATTGAAATATACTCCATACCCTCTTTTCTGGGAATACAAAAACAACAAAATCCCTTTTTCCATATCTTCTAAGCATTCAGCTTGATTCTCAGTGACTACACCCCGCTGCACTCACAGAAAGCTGCGTGTACGAACAGCAGTTAACAACGCTCTCCTATTACACTGAATTATACTTTTAACTTGAAAAAACCTCTAATTTGCTTGCATGAAACATCACAAGTTGTATAATCATCTGCTGCTTGTGCCTATTGAGACTAGAACGTAGAGTCTGAAATAAGATAGATAATGATCATTTTCATCCTGCAGTAGTTGTCATATTAAATATAAATGAAGTGCAGAAGTACTATTAAATACAAGAAAGACCTAATGTTAAAATAATGATAAGACTAGGACACGAGATAGGAAGAGGCAGGTAATTCAGAGTTACAAGTGATATTCAGGCTTTTTATTTTTTGTTTTGCAGCCTACTTGTCTATCTTTTGACTTCTCTGAGAAAATACTGCGTTGTATTAATAGACAACCAAACAGATCTGGAGGACTTATGGTTTGTTACTCGTTCTCTGCACATGATTTTTAAAGGCAGCCATGTGTTCCTCTGCTATCAGTGTCAAGCACGTATAAGGCTTGCAAGGAAAAAAAACCAGTGATTTCTTTTGTTTCTTAAATCTGCTGCTTAGAAGTAGACTAAATTTCACTTAATTGCATATTTACATTTAAATACTCCTATTTCTCCTCTGGCGAACAAAAATCAAAATAATCTGGCTGCTCATCTGTGATACCTGCTTACCCAGGGCCAGCTGGAGCCCTGAACAGCCCCCTGTGCCTGCAGGTCCCATCAGCAGCTTTGGCTTTATTCAGAACCACACAGAGGAGGCAGCAAGCAGGAGTGCAGGGTATCTTCTCAATTTTCCAAGGATTTATAGGTGTAATTCTCAGTTTAGACACAGCCAGTGAAAACTGGAGTGGTATTCAATTCATTTCCAGTTTCTCTGACAGCCCAGACACGGAGTGAGGAGAGGCAGAGCGGGCAGGCAGCTCTGGGTGCCCTGGGGATGGAGCCCCACACCCCAGGGCCCAGCAGCAGGCACGTGCTGATGGCCACCAAGGCTCTCTTGCTGCCTCTATTTCTCCTCTGCTGATGCTCTCAGCCATGTGAAATGATTTCTGAGAGTTGTGCTGTCCACCTGGACCAGGCAGTGATGGATCACCACAGAGCCAAGCGACCTCTGTCCTGCCCCTGGTCTCCTCCAGCCACCAAGCCCCTCAGAAGCTGAACCCCACCACAATCCCACAGGAACACCATTCCCTTTTAGTTAAAATATGACTTCAAACAGCTATTTTTATAGCTGTGGGCATAAATTGAAGGAGCTGTACTGCAGGAATGTCAGAAACCTGTAAGAGTCAGTAAATATTTTCTCTCACCACATCAGGTGCCTTCTGGATCTGCGTAGCAAGTTGGAGAGATTTGTTAGCTGATGAGAGCTGCTCCCTTAAGGTCTCTGCCTCTCTCTGAGCCACCTCTGCCCTCTGAAGGAAATGAAAAGGGGTGAAAAGAGAAAGTACATTCAGTTTAACAACTGACAATTATTACAAGAACATTCATCAATTCATGCCTGACTGAATATAATTGATTTTCCTAAACACTCAACCTAATAAATGTTAGAAAAAAACATAGAATGTGATGGATTTTTATTTTAAACAGTACAAGGAAGAAATAATTGAGCGATTATGACAGTAATTTAACGCTAGGAGCAAGGAATCCCCTGCTGATACTAATGCTGCGGCCCACTGAATTTCCCAGACTGAATAAATACAAGTGGAAATGGAGTCTTTTTATTCAATTTCTTTCTATTCTCATAGACCAAGCAGATTTTATTGCAAGGCTCCTCATGGGAATAATTCTCACGGGTAAATGCTGAATTAAAAGATATTCTGACCACTCTCTCAAACACACATACAATGTTGTGGGCTGTCTTTCTGCAGTAATTATTCCCTAAAACATGAATTGTTAAGATTCTGTTCTTTCAGCAGGTCTATTTATTCAACAATATTTAACCCTAAAGTGACAATTCTGCACAGCTCAGTTACCAGCTGCTGAGGATTTATGCAATAGTTGATAAGCCTCTGACTTGGCTAATGGTCAAAATTCCCATCTCAATATTGAATAATAACAGAAAGGAGAAAGGCAGAACGATGGGGAAAAATTGTCTGTACGAGAGTTTGGGTAGAGACAGATGGATCAGTAACTTCAGGCAATAAATAGCAGCAAAGTCCTTTTCATAACTGTCTGTAAGCTTCTGTTAGAAATGGAACAAAACCTGGTTCTTTTACAATACACACTCCTCCTGGCAAGACTGCCTTCTCTCTTACAAAAAGAAAAGTATTTTATAGTTATAAAACCACACTGCTTTCCTACTTGAGTAATCACTGCTTTTTGCCTGGGCTACTCCATGCAAATCATGCTGTGCTACCAGAGAATGGCCAAAATAATTTTCCATCTCCACTTCCAACACCTATCACCAATCCTACCAAATCCATCAGCTGCCACCAGTGAGGGTCAAAACTTTTCTTGACCAGCTGATGGATCCCTTCCCTTACAAAATGATAAATTCCCACTGCCATTTTTAAGCCACCAAAACTGCCACAGACTCCTTGCAAGTCCTTTGGGAAACCTACGTCATCTAAAACAGTGAATATAGAACACAGAGCAAATATAAAGCCTGTAGTGAATATAAAATTATGGTGAACATAGAAGCTATAGTAAATATACAACTTATAGTAATATAAAGGCTATAATAAATATAAAACCTGTAACAAATATAAACCCTACAGTGATATAACCCCTATAGCCCTGTGTGTGTGTGTGGTCTCTGAGCTGCTCACCAGCCAAAGCAGACTGTGCATGTTTAATCAATGAGTAAACTAACAGCAATCAAATACTAAACGCATCATCTGCGCTATTTGCTCACAACATTGTATTAAATGATTTTGCATAGGTTCTACAGCTGTAATTAAAATGTGATTGTAAAAAGTACAGTGACGTGGCTCCAATAATCAGAGCAGGGGACACAACCCATTGTGTGCTTGGAAAACATGGAAACAGCAGTAAAAAAGGCACAAAAAGAGGGATCTGTGTTGTTTACGCAGCTGGATAATATTAGGATAAATACTGAGCTAACAACACACATTGAGATAAATTATTTTCTGGTACTTTCTTAGATGTGCAGCTACATATATTGATCTAATAACTGCAGAACAACTCCAGCAAAGCAGGACAAGTTACTGCACTGTGGCACTTGGTCTTCCATCTACTGCTGTATAAGTAATGGGTTTTGCAGCCTTGAGCAATTCTGCTGATGGCTTCCATTCAGCGCAGCATTGTTTGGAGAATCTATTCAGCTCACATGCGAGCAAACCACAGAGGATATTGCTAATAGGTGGTACATCTGCATATACAGTGAGCTGTCAGCTGCCCTTTCTGCACAGCCTCCCCAGCCAATTCCCAACACCTGTTGTGATCCTCGGAATAATACCAGACAAGATTTCATACTAGGCATTGTTAAAAATACATCAGCGCAAACTCTGGGCAATTCTATTTGGGAAATACTGGTCAATTTTCCTCTTTTTTCCCCCTCTCACAGAATGGAAGCTTTTTAGAGCCAGAATTACAGATGTGCTCAGTGTCTGGAAAGCACTTGTGGGTGCTACTGCAATATAAATTATAAATGACACACAAAACCCTGCTAAAAGAATGGTAGTTTCAGATCTGAGCACTTACAAGTTTGGAAAAGCCAAGCCCGAGGCTGGTGCTCAGCCACCCCGTGTGAGGGTTTCAGGAGTGGGATGGCACCACACAGGACCTGCCGTGGCTTCTTTCCAATGAGATCCCCTGCTCCATCCAACTCTGGGAGGAACATGGCTGGGAGAGTGGATCCTTTGCTTTGTCCTCCTGTTCCATGTGTGACCCCTGCACTTCATCTGCTCCGAGCTAATCCTGCTCTCCCCCGCCGATGGGAGTCACCGCTTCCTCACGGAAGCTGTGCTGCACCACAAATGCTTCAGGACATTAATGAGAGCACTGGCACAAGCCCTGTTTGGAGCTGCTTGGGTTCCTGGAGCCCCTGGCACATCTCCCTGCATGGTGGCACTGATGGGAGGCTCCCAGCGTGGCAGGAGCTGCCCCTGCCCGTTCCTGCACCGAGACCCGCACAGCGGCTGTGGTGCTGCTCCCTGCCAGACCCTCTGGGTTTGCCTCTTCCACTCCCACCCCTCTCTGCCTGTCACTCTGTCCCCTTCCTAATTCATTTTGGCTGCTGGAAGCACCGTTTCTCTCTTCTCTGTGCTCCACGGCGCCTTTGGCTCCAGGCAGGCAAAACCCAGCTCGTACCTCGCACGACCTAATGAACATTCACAAACTCCCAGAATGAGCCTTACCCCCACGATTTCCTCCTTCCTCCTTTTCTCCTTCCTCTTCTCCTTGTTGCTTCTTCTCCAAATGTCCTCACAAAAGCTCCTCCAAGTGTCCCCGTCCTGGCGTCTCTCCCCACTCCCTCCCCACCACGAATCCCTCTCCCATTCCTGCTCCCATGCTGATGTCTCCAGCCGTGGCAGGGGCAGCCTGGGGAGTGTCTCCCCTCCCTGTGCCCCCCCAAAAGCTTACATCGCACCCAGAAACAGCAAAACCTGCCTGGGTAATGTTCACCCAGCCCGAGCAGTGACAGACTGCAGCGTGCCTGGGACAGGCACTGACAGCAAAGCCTGAACAAATTCAAACCAGATTCTGCTGAGTTTCTGTGAACTTTTTTTTCCAGACTCTTATAGGCTGGCCAAACTTGAGGCTGTTATTTAGTTATTATTTATTATTTTTTAAATTTTTCTACTTGAAGCAACAGAAGATACAACCCTGAGAAAAAAGCGAACCCTCCCTCATCAAACCCCTTCTATTAAATCTGGGCACAGCAGGCTCCTCACCAAAACAGCATGAAAAACTCGTAACATCTCGGGGAAAATGGATTTTTTTTCCCCCTAATCTTATTCTTAAAAATGGTTGAAGAATTTTTCCCGAAGTAAGAAAAAAGAGTGCAGCCAGAGACAGGCGCCCAGTATGGAAACTGGCTAAACCCGAGGAAACTTGCACAACTTGGAGCCACTGGAAAGTTCACAAAACCTCCTGTTTGTGTGAAGCTGTCCCACTTCTGCTAAGAAATACAAGGAGGTTCACAGAATCACAGCATGGCTTGGTTGGGAAGGGACCTTAAAGCCCATGCAGACCCACCCCTGCCATGGGCAGGGACACCTTCCACTGTCCCAGGTTGTTCCAAGCTCCATCCATCCTGGCCTTGGACACTTCCAGGGATCCAGGGGCTGCCACAGCTTCTCTGGGCACCCTGTGCCAGGGCCTCTCCACCCTCACAGGGAAGAATTTCTTCCCAATATCCCATCTAACCCTGCTCTGTGGGACTGGGAAGTCATTCTCCCCTGTCCTGGAACTCCAGGCCCTTGTCCCAAGTCCCTCCCCAGCTCCCTGGGACCCCCTTTAGGCACTGGATATGCCATAGCACAGTTGCTTTTCACCAGTCAGTGCTAAAACTCTTGGTTTCTTACTCCCAAATCCTATGCACAGCCTATAAAAACCCCTCAGGACCCCTCAGCCACACTAATGGCCTTGATGAAGCTCATGCAAATCCAGTGTTGCCCAAAATCCTATTCATCAGGATAGTTCAGTCATACAATTCCTCCTAATTCCTACACTGCTGTTTTCTAGGACAGATCTACCTTCCTGGTAACAAAATATTTCAAAATACTTCCATTTTCCTTCATACAGCAGGTAAATATTGTACTCCTCACAGTGGAGCCACGAGGTCACGATCGTAATGCTGCCGTGTGCTTTCCAATTAAAAATAGAAAAAAAAGCCTTACACAATATATCCAGTTTAAATTATTCTCCTTGTTTCCTGACAAGATAATGAATAGCATGAACCGAGTGCTCTTCTACTTACAGTAAAATGTTAATTTGATCAAAGACCAGTGGTGTGAACAGCAAAATGAGATACTTATGTGAAAAAAAATGTATAACCTTTCCCTTAAAGTTCCACCAGCCAAACTGTATTTCCTTATTCCATGCTAAATTCAGTGCTGTGTGTGGGAAAATCTTCCTATGGGCGAGGAGTGGGTATTATCACAAGTAATTCTGCTGCAGTTAATGAGCCTGGTTATGGCAGCAATCACCACGCTTGGAGCTGACATTCGGACTTGCAAGCTGCTGCAAAAGCTGTGTTTTTCAGAGTACAACATCAATTAAAACACACTGGTTCGATGTGCTTTAATTTCCCAACTTTTCAGATATAAAAATCTGCTATAAAACCTTTAGATGGCCCTAACTTCCACTGAACAGCAGCAAGGGTAGCAGAACATCAGGCACATGAAAGATTTTCCAGGGCTCTGGCACCTATTTTTTCCAACAATGGAGAATTACATGGAAAAAAAGAAAAAACTCCACCAACCAGAAGAGGTTGGGCTGTCTTCATTCTTGTCTTCAGGCTATTGCACTTTCCTCTGTGTGCTGAAAGGCTGCCAGATAAATGTATTCCCAACTGATAGCCAGGCTTTTGCAGGAAACCCGTGTTTGCATGAAAATAATATTAACCATATTTTGCCTTTATACAGAACTTCTCCGTGCAAGGCTCTCCATGCCCTTTGTAAAGTAAATGTTATTATTCCCATTTTACAGACAGTGAAATCCCAGGATGAGGTGAATGACTTCATCTGCCACGAAGCAGTGTAACTTACTTGGATCCATGGAATGGTTTGGGCTGGAAGCAACCTTAAATCTCATCTCATTCCATCCCCTGCCATGGGCAGGGACACCTCTNAAATCCTATGCACAGCCTATAAAAACCCCTCAGGACCCCTCAGCCACACTAATGGCCTTGATGAAGCTCATGCAAATCCAGTGTTGCCCAAAATCCTATTCATCAGGATAGTTCAGTCATACAATTCCTCCTAATTCCTACACTGCTGTTTTCTAGGACAGATCTACCTTCCTGGTAACAAAATATTTCAAAATACTTCCATTTTCCTTCATACAGCAGGTAAATATTGTACTCCTCACAGTGGAGCCACGAGGTCACGATCGTAACGCTGCCGTGTGCTTTCCAATTAAAAATAGAAAAAAAAGCCTTACACAATATATCCAGTTTAAATTATTCTCCTTGTTTCCTGACAAGATAATGAATAGCATGAACCGAGTGCTCTTCTACTTACAGTAAAATGTTAATTTGATCAAAGACCAGTGGTGTGAACAGCAAAATGAGATACTTATGTGAAAAAAAATGTATAACCTTTCCCTTAAAGTTCCACCAGCCAAACTGTATTTCCTTATTCCATGCTAAATTCAGTGCTGTGTGTGGGAAAATCTTCCTATGGGCGAGGAGTGGGTATTATCACAAGTAATTCTGCTGCAGTTAATGAGCCTGGTTATGGCAGCAATCACCACGCTTGGAGCTGACATTCGGACTTGCAAGCTGCTGCAAAAGCTGTGTTTTTCAGAGTACAACATCAATTAAAACACACTGGTTCGATGTGCTTTAATTTCCCAACTTTTCAGATATAAAAATCTGCTATAAAACCTTTAGATGGCCCTAACTTCCACTGAACAGCAGCAAGGGTAGCAGAACATCAGGCACATGAAAGATTTTCCAGGGCTCTGGCACCTATTTTTTCCAACAATGGAGAATTACATGGAAAAAAAGAAAAAACTCCACCAACCAGAAGAGGTTGGGCTGTCTTCATTCTTGTCTTCAGGCTATTGCACTTTCCTCTGTGTGCTGAAAGGCTGCCAGATAAATGTATTCCCAACTGATAGCCAGGCTTTTGCAGGAAACCCGTGTTTGCATGAAAATAATATTAACCATATTTTGCCTTTATACAGAACTTCTCCGTGCAAGGCTCTCCATGCCCTTTGTAAAGTAAATGTTATTATTCCCATTTTACAGACAGTGAAATCCCAGGATGAGGTGAATGACTTCATCTGCCACGAAGCAGTGTAACTTACTTGGATCCATGGAATGGTTTGGGCTGGAAGCAACCTTAAATCTCATCTCATTCCATCCCCTGCCATGGGCAGGGACACCTCTCCCTGCCCCAGCTTGCTCCAAGCTCCATCCAGCCTGGCCTGGAGCACTTCCAGGGATGGGGCGATTCCCCAGGGCGATGGCACACAATGAAAGCACCCAGCTCCCTGCCAAGGGAGCCAGAAATAAAAGCAAATCCTCTGGCAGTGTCTGTGCCAGCCTCGGTGCAATGCAGGAGTCAGGGCAGGATGGATTCCCTTCCTCATGGAAGCGCAAACCCGAGGATGCCTCGTCAGGGGTGTGGTGGGTCACAGCAAACCCCGCGAGCACCAGCACCACCTGTATTGTGCTGCACTTGTGCTGCTGAGTGAAAAGGGGAATTTATTCCATCTGCTGCTCAAAAACATACATATTTTATGGCAATCTCACTTAGCAGGAATATCCTTTCGAACCGTTTTCCAATGTGATTTGTTGGAGACAGGAAGGTGCCATACCCAAGGAAATAAAAAATAATCTTGAGAGCAGCATTTCTGCTAAAACACCCTGGTGAGGTTTTCTTTCTACTTTTATAGCAGATACTGTTTTATGTATTTTAGTGGCAGTTCTGCTCCAAAAATTGCTTAAATTCACAAACCCTTCCTCTACAGACTTTAAAACCCAACACTACATTTCTGTGGAATAAATGGTATTGATCCAGTCTAGATTCTTTAATAAAAGCTTCTATATTTTAGGAAGTACAGTTTTCTTGATTTATTGGTATCAGAAGTTTCTACATTTGACTTTCTTTCCTCAGAAAAAACAAGAAGTAGAAATCTGGGAGCACTATCAGCACTGTGAAGATGGAAAGAAAACCAATGGAAACATCTGGCTTTTCCAAAGGGATAACAGAAGAAAAAAAAATTAATTATTCTTCTACAGCTTATACAACATAGTCCACACACACACAAAAAAGTGTCTCATGTCCTCTTTCTGTTACCACTTTCAAAATCTAAGGATACCTATACTTGAGTCTGCTTTTCAAATCTATTTTCTCCACTTTCAGATTAAAATACAATAACCCAGAATCAAACAACCCTAACCAAAGTTCTCCTTTTTTTGCTTTAAAAGTGAAAAAGCACTTTTTTCTTTACAGAAAGCTCAAATTACAAAGCCCATTAGATTTCCTTTTTTTAAAACTATGTGATCAGTGTATAAAGCCAGAAAAGAGATCTGGATACATCAATGACACGAAGCCACAAATTTAGACTCAGTATTAAAGCCTTAAAATAAGCCTTGCTGTCATTTAAAAAATTTAATACTCCAAAACATTTCTGTTTTCACAACCTAGGAATTATTCTTTCCCACAAAAAACCTCCATTTTTCTCGGGTACAAATGGATGATTCCAGGTTGCTGGATGAAGTACAGAAACAGAACAATAAATCATTTGAATAAATTTGTTGTCCCAAAAGATCGTGTGACTTTGCTGCCATAAACACTTACTGGAAAGGTGTAAACTTGAAAAGGTACAGGAAAGTGCTAACCACAAATATTTGTCTAAAATAAACAGTCACACAACTGTAACTGCTGTGAATGCAGTAAAGTACACTGGAGCTTCATTAACTTCCCTGATTGGAAATTAGAATATTCTGGGAATCAAACAATAAAAAATTCAAAGATGCTGTATCCCAAACTATGATAAATCATTTATTTTGACAAGTACGGGTAGTTTAGTTTTAATTATTTATTCTTATACTTCGTAGCATATCAGAAAATATGCAGTGATTTATTGTGCAAAATGAAATCTTAATAAAACGAGTCCCTTCCTCAAACTACAGCATTATTAAATCTTCATGGAAATGCAGGGGGAACTCGTGGGTTATGTTATCAAGTTTTGTCATCAAGCTGCTGGGTTAATAAAGTGAAAATGAGCCATTCCTATTGTATTTGGCTCTACTGTGCCCTCAGTCCTGCTCAGGCCTGAGCCACTCGAGCCCCACAACCCTGGGGATGAGGCTGGGCAGGGATTCTGGACCCTCCTGCTGTCCGGGAGATGATGCAGTTTCATCTTTTACCACGAAACCAGTGGGGGTTTTGGGTTCAGCCCTTACACCCCTCCCAAAGCTCCCTGGCAGGAGTTAACATCTCCTTTCGAGGCCGGTGCAGCTGCACCAGACATTTTAATGCACCATTCTTGCCCTTTTTAATATAAAAAAACCTCTCAGGACATTCGAAGGGAAGGGTTACACCCATGTCACCCTCACAGTGGGTGCAGCTTGGGGTATTCTGAGCTTTGCCAGTCAGAATGGCCCAGCCCTGCCATAAAACTCCACTTAAGGTCATGGATGAATGGCACTGAGCACCTGGAGGAGCAGCTGAGGAAGAAGGGGCTCTCACCACCCCTCATCTCCAGCACCCACCTCTGTCCCAGCGAGGGATTAATTTCTCCCACTATTATGTTTTGTGGGAAAATTTAGTTTACACTGTGAGTTAATGACACAATGGAGAGGGAGGGAGCTCTGTGGTCACTACCCCTCCTTCTCTCTGAGCAGAAAATTGCAAAGCTCACTGGTATTTAAAGGCAATTATTTTGATGAGCCAGTAATTTGTTCTGGGGATGGTATCACGCAAAGTAGCCCAGAAAGCTCCTGCATGAAAAAACTTGAGAATGCAAGTGAGGAAAAACCCTGGGAGAGGAGAATTGATGGAGCTGAAGATAAGAAGCCTGGTCCCTGCTTCACCCAACAGGACACGGGGGTGGGAGTCACAACATCAGCTCTGTCCCTGTGAGTTTTATCATTTTTATGGACACCTGGACCACGGTCAGGGAGCCCATCCACCCCCTGTTCCTGCAGAACTGGAGAGGGAAAGGCACTCCCCACCTCATAACAGCAAGGGAAGCTCTGAAGTGCCAGCTCTGGATTTAAAAAGGGCAGTAATTGCAAAAGGCGTTTTCAAGAAATGTCGGATATATAAGAAGTTACACCAATATTTTTTTCCCCCCACATTCTCAGTGGAAACATGTAAGTTTGTGCTCTGAATCCCAGTCGTTTGGGCCAGTGCTAATTCCAGAGCAGCAAAACATCACATCCACATCAGCAAGGCAGTCCATGAGCAAAGCAGGAGTCGTGCTGAGCTCTACTCTTTAAAGGTAGCCTTAATAACAGGGAATGAGCACTTACTGAAATGGTAAAAGGAAATGTTAATTTAACTATTAAATACATAATTAGGTTAAGTACTTGTTTCTGCAATTGTAACACTTCAGCCTGATGCAAACTCACTTTCTGGCCTGTGCAATAGATTTAATTTCTTCCAATATTTTTTTTTCAGCTAGAAAGAGGTAAAACACAGGAATTGCTGCTACCAAGATTAGATATAATTTATCAAAGTGTTTTATAAAGGTAAAGCATCACATGAGGCAAGGACTCTATGGGGATGTTTCAGCAAATGAGCTGAGCCACTGCAGCAGCTCCTGCTCCTCTGCAGGTGAACCTTCCCTTGTCTTCTCCAGCCCCTCCAAGGCCACAGAGTCCCCTTTGTGTCCCCCATGGGGCCCCAACACAAGAAAGACACGGAACTGTTGGGGTGAGCCCAGAGGAGGCCACGGAGCTGCTCCGAGGGCTGGAGCCCCTCTGCTCTGGAGCCAGGCTGGGAGAGCTGGGGGTGCTCACCTGGAGAGGAGAAGGCTCCAGGGAGACCCCAGAACCCTTCCAGGGCCTAAAGGAGCTCCAGGAGAGCTGGAGAGGGACTTTGGAGAAGGCATGGAGTGACAGGACAAGGGGGAATGACTTCAAACTGCCAGAGGGCAGGGATAGATGGGATATTGGGAAGAAATTGTTCCCTGGGAGAGGCCAAGGCCAGGCTGGACGAGGCTTGGAGCAGCCTGGGACAGTGGAAGGTGTCTCTGCCCATGGCAGGGGCTTGGAACTGGATGAGCTTTAAGGTCCCTTCCAACCCAAACCATTCCATGATTCTGTGATTTCGGAGCTGTGGCTTCTCCCACGTTTTGCTGAGCTGCCTCGAGTTGCTGAACCCACAGAGAACAAACGTGGCCCCCCCATCCCAAATCCAGGCTTTTCTGCACTTCCTGAGCTCAGTGAAGGATCCCCCAGCTGCCAGAGCTGCTGCTTGGGAGGGGATGGGACCACAGCAGCCAGAGGGGAAGGGGAGAAGAGGGAGATGGGGAAAGGGGAGACAGAATCCTCTTTTCTGGCTTTCCAACAGCTCAGATGAACAGCATGCTGATTTTATGTACAGTCAGATTTTGCAGAATTACAACCAAACTACGGGTTATGCACAAAAGCAGTTATAAATTTTACCTAATTACAAGAAAAGTAAAAAAAAAATACCAACCCCCATTGCAGCTTTGTACCAGCTAGATAGAAAAATAGCATTTCTGGATAAATAGGTATAATCCATTTTAGGAGGCAATGAGGAATTCAGAAATACCTGTTCTTTAGCTACAGCCCCCTTTAGACTGAGGGAGAAAAAACAGCTACTGGATAAATCACTGCAAAGTGCACCGCCTTTGCAAAAATCACAAAATAATTCTACCAAAACATTTTTAACACCTACATCATTTCTAAAAAGTCTACATATTTTCAAATAATTACTAGCACTTCCATAAATATTTAATGCAGTCTACAAAAGTTCTTTGACAGAACTAAAAACCCACTGTACAAACACCAGTTTGCTTTTATTGACTAAATAATCAACTCAACAACAACCTAAAAATACAATTTTGGCTTCATTAAGACATTGAGATGCTGGCGTGTGTCCAGAGAAGGGAAAAGAGCTGGGGAGGGTCTGGGGCACCAGGAGATGTTGAGGGAGCTTGGGGGGCTCTGCCTGGGGAAAAGGAGGCTCAGGTGGGACCTTCTCTCTCCCTACAACTCCCTGGAAGGAGGCTTTAGGCGGGGGTCAGGCTCTGCTTTCAGGTAACAAACGACAGGACATGAGGAAGCAGCCTCAGATTGCTCCTCCCTAGGTTTAGGTTGGATACCAGGGAGAATCTCTTCACTGAAAGGGTTGTCCAGCCCTGGCACAGCTGCCCAGGGCAGTGGTGGAGTCCCCATCCCTTCAGGGCTTTCAAAGCCCTGTGGATGTGGCACTTGGGGACAAATGTTAGTGGTGGCCTTGCCAGTGCCGGGTAATGGTTGGACCGGATGATCTTGGAGGGCTTTTCCAACGGAAATGATCCTGTGATTTGTATTTTTCCAATTTTCCAAGAACTAATGTAAAGGCCAACGGCACTTGCTACAGACTTGACAGCTGCAGCAGGGGAGTGCGGAGGCTGAAAGCTGATCTGGCAAAAGGGAAAAGACAAAACAAAACAGCAGCTGGAGCAGGGGGTACATTTTCAACAGGATCAGTGACCTGGTCTGGCTCACACAACCACTGCTGACAGCAGGATCTGGCGAGGGGAAGGAGCTGCCACTGCTCCTGCTGGAAGGGAGCTGCTCTTAGGTAAACTTCAGCTGGGCTATAAATCCAGAGCCTGGGAGATTTAAGATTGCAATCTCTGATTGTACCTGGCAGAGGGATTAATGAAGCTCTCTGATAAGCAAATGCCTGGCTGAGGTTTTCCTCTGTGAAACCACCACCCACTGGCTTGTGGAATTTCCACTGTCATGGGAATCCTGCCTGGCCATACACATCTCCTCCACCACCTCACTCCTTCAGAAGGGTTCTCTGCATGGGTGTTGGGTTTGGGTTTGTTAAAACTCAGTATTTGTGCCACTTGTGCCAGGAGCCTGCACCGTGAGGGATGGCCAGAGAGACATTTCACAGCCCAAATGAACATCTGCAGGAACAAATGGCAATTTCTTTGTTGTCCGGCACAGAAAGAACAGTCCGATCTGACCCTTGCTAAAAATTAATATGCCAATAAAACACAGCAGAAAAGGAAGGGGAAAGAAAAATCTGGAGAAGCCCAAAAAAGCTGCAGCCCTGCCACAGCCATGGGGCAGAGGCCCTTTAATTTGGGCACACCGTTCACCTGCGTATCTGAGTAGGGGCCAACAAGATGGATTTAGAAACATAAAGCCAAGAATAACTACAGTGGGAAATATAAGTTTAAATTATTAGAAGGTAAATACACGGCAAGCACTGCTCTGCTGTGCACACAATCCTTACAGAGCATCCCTAAAGAGCTGTATTTTGCTCGAAATTTGCATATTTTCTCACTCCATGCAGTTATGACTGCGAAATGCATATAAAAGAACTGTCATGAAATCCAAAAGAGAATTAAAAAAGAATAATCAGAGTCACACTTAGAATTTTATGGAGGACTCATTTAAAATCCTACCTGATTCGCTCTTTCAAGGTCTGTCATGATCATCTCGATTTCGTCAGCCCTGGGAGAAGGAGAGAGCAGAAGTTTTGTTATCACACAGAGAACGGCTGCTGCACGAGCTCAGGCACAGCAACAGGCACACAGACAACACCAAATGCCAATATTTATTTGTAAAAGGACACAGTAGGACTGAGAAGCTCATCTCCTGACTGGCGAGATCCTCTGGGGTTTTCTGGACCAGTTTGCAAGTGTCCAGTTCCTTTGCCCGTTCCCTTTTTTGCAATGCAATAGGCAAATTGATATCTGAGCATATTCATTGATCTTTGAAGGTCTTACTCCCCAAAATTCCAGGCAGTGTCATTTTCCCAACATGTAAAGGTGCTTCCCAACTGATAATTATGAAGAAGTCAAAGACTGCAGTTCTTCAGTCAACTCCCCACATACACAAAAGCAACCAGCAACTCTTCTGTTTCAGTGTGCCCAGAAGTTTCGTTCTAAATTTGGCTAAAAAAGGAATCAAGAGGTCAAAGAGACCAAGGAATTTAATTTTACATTACGTGGAAAAGAGTATTTTTTTGACACAAATTTATCAAACTCTAAATTTAGACTCTTCATGCACTTTGCAAAGCTGAATTGGAAAGTTAAAGGGTTGAAAACTATACAAATAGTCAAGGAAAAAAGAGATCCTTCAGATCCCTGTGTTAGGGAGCAGGCCCCAGACCTGACCCTTTAAAAATCAGCATTTCTAATACTTCACTCACACAAATGGAGCCAATCCTTAAGCAATCTTTTCTTATCTTCATGCTCAATCATGGGCAAATATTTCCCACTCAGGCTCTCACCTGGGAAAGGTACCAGGAAAAGAGCTGACAGCCCTAAAAAGAATGTTCTGTATCAATACAGTAAGACATATTATTCTCCCCAGACATTTTGCCTGTCTTGTATGCCTGGACCATATGGAAGCAATAAACACTATCCTCATCTCCTCTGAACAGCAGCTTTACCAGCAAGTCCTTTTGCAATCTGCCAACACCATAATGTCTGGTTTTTGTTTTTAATCTGTAGCAGATCATTATCAGCAAAAGCTGTGAAATACTGGAATTCCCTTCCTCTGCCCATGCAGAAAAGTCAGGGTTTGTTTTTCTGCTGATTCCCACAGAAGATCCATTTCCCTGTGCAGGTGTTTGTTAGGAAAGATGGTTAATTGAAGAACATCAGGGCTCTGGCACACTCCACACTGGATCATTACAGTGAATATTGACTTATTCCTCAACAGCATCGTAGGCTTTTGGGTGAACACTTAGGGAAATGCAGCAAAAGATCATAATAAGTAAATGTGCATGTATATAAATTAATGGAAAATTATTTTTAATTACAGCCTTTAATGCTGTTGGGGCAATATGAACTGCCTTCTGAAAGAATCTTTTGGACAATAATGGAAAACAGATTAACATGTGTTTTCTTGTGCAGGAGAAGCTAATGTGCTCTTACAGTGGGAAGAAATCCTGCACATCGTGTTTTGAATTAATAATAAATAATGGGCATTGCTTACTGAACTGAACAACCACTGCCTGGGCAAAAAAGGATTCAAGGGAGTAGCCACAAGACTGACCTGGCCACATTAACATCAGCCTGCAATAACACTTTCCATCTCTTTAGCCTCTGCCGTTGTGAAACATCTTTTGTTTTAGACTCCAGGCCCAAAAAACTTATTAACCCACTTACGGAAATGCAAATTTCATGTGAAAAAGATGTCCCAAAGCCCATGCAAGTGACCCCACTGTTTATCTGTAACAGAGATAAGAGGGAAGAGAGCATCCCAACACTAAAAAGATGCTTCCCAGCACATCACAAATATTTTTAGCCAGGTTAGTTTAAGGATCCTCTTTATATAAGCTTATGCATTCGGGCTGAATTTATGTGTGAATGCCTCAGGTTATATGGAGCCAGTAAATGATGTCTGGATTATGTCACACAGATCAGAGCTGGGAATGTCCCATCCCAGCACGCCGGCTACAGCTGAAGCCAATCCAGCTTCCTCTCCTCTGGAGGGTGGGGAGAACAATAAAATCCCTGCCTTTCCTCCCAAACAGAGGGTGCCAGGTATCAATCAAAGGTCTGGAACACTGCAGCACCTGAGAAAAGGGAAAGACTTGGAAGCAGAAACCCCTGGGATCAGGAGAGGAGAGTGCCTGGCTGTGGGAGCAGAATGTGGGGTTTCAGCTCAGCCAGGGGAGCTCTGTTTTCTGGCAGAAAGGAAAGTAACTCTGATGGAGAAAAGAGGAGTGGGAAGGGGCAGAAATGTGAGGGGGTCTGGACCCATCCAAGGACCTTCAGCCACCTTTAAAGGGGCAAGGGAAGGGCAGCCGAAGGTAGGGAAACTGGAGAAGACAGAGGAGCAAGGGAAGGAACAGAGGGATATCTGAGGCCAATGCACCAAGGGGAGAGGGGCCCAAGAGCAGTAAAGCAGAGGAGCACCCCGAGCCTGAGGAAGGGTGGGTGGCTGCCAGGAAAACACAAGATGGTGCTGGAAAAACAAGGTAGAAAGACTCAACCCTGCATTTAAAATGGAGAGAAATATTAATACTGGTATTTGTGTCCCATTTTGGCCAGGGTCAGGATTTAAGAGCTCTATTACAGCACTGGGATACACAGCCAATTACAAAAAAAAGCAACTGAGGATATAGAATGCCATAAAAATGACATTTGTGCCCTTCAGCGTGCGCAGATAATTCTGACTGAATCCAGTAAAGTGTCAAACTGTAGCCAAAGGCAAAATTGTCCCTTTGTCCTTGCATCGAGACACACCAGCTGACTGATCCTGAACTCCCCTTTCCCTCCTACGTTTTTTTCTGCCAAGCTTTTCAGCACACCTAATAAAAGGATGCAACATCTCCAAAAAAATTCAAGTTAAACTCCTCCAGCCTAGCAGTCTGCACACCAATGGAGGGTAATGCTGCAACCATAAATGTTATCTTTAAGGAAAGTAATGAATTAAATTACTCTGTATTCTTTGCTAGCACAAGTGTCAACAGCATTCAGGAGAATCTTCAAAAGGAAATCAGGCTTTTCATTTTAAAAGCTCAACTACCACATCAGTAGCTGGCACTCAGGAGCCTAAAATCACTTATTTGAGAAAGTCTCTAATAGCTGCATTCACTGTTTGCTCAGCACAAGTATTTATTATAAAATAAATTACAGTTCTCACACCTTCCATGCACTCACAGAAACAACCTGCATTGATTTATTGTTTACAAAGGACTGTGTCAAACCCAGGCCTGTCAGGCACGAGGCAGCTCTGCCTGGCTCACTCAGTGAGTCCCACACAGGTCATTTTTGATGTGTTCACCCTCGGCTACATTTGCTCATTTTCAGCCCTTCCTGTTTCAATATTCCTCTTTATTTCACTGGAACAACTTGGCAGGCAGACATCATCCAGCTCCGGGCTTGTCCTGCAGGCTTGCACTGGAAATCTGGCGGGAATCTTGAAGGGAACAATGACCTTGGAAGGCACCTTGAAGATCACCTTGTTCCACCCCTGCCATGGCAGGGACACCTTTCACCATCCCAGGCTGCTCCAAGGCCCATCCAGCCTGGCCTTGGACACTTCCAGGGATCCAGGGGCAGCCACAGCTGCTCTGGGCAAGGGCCTCACCACCCTCAGAGGGAAGAATTTTTTCACCTAATCAGCAAATTTGTGGTTACACAGAATCTACTTGTGACCAAAGTCACCCCATGTGACCTAAACTCACTTTTAGGAACCAGAGATCTGATTATTTCACTTTTTACTTTCTTTATTCCTGAAGGGAACACAAACCTTGGCCCCTCTTGAGTGTCTCAATTCCCCCATCACCCCAAGAGGTGAAGGCAAGGAGAAAAACTCCAAAGTTCTTTCCTCAGACAGATACAGAGAATGAGGGTAATTATTAACAAGAAGACATTTTACTAAAATACACTGATATTTATGGTGGGTTACACCAGATTTCTACATTGCAACCCAACATTAATCAGGGTTTGGTCAAGGGTGATGCTTTCTAAACATTAACACAGATCATGAGAAAAAAAGTGGGGAAAAGCTGTTTTCAGAAATAAATGTTATCTACCCTGGGTTTTTGCATTCCACAGATAATAAATCATTTATCTGATCTAGTTCCTTATAATCTCTGTGGTAGAGGAAAAGCAATCACATAAGCAAGACACTTCTTCAGGGTGTATTACAGCTTGTTCTAAGTTTCAACATTTTCAGACTAAGGAATTTAGGAAATCAAATTTTAAGCCCGAGCATTTGGAGCTACAAAATCAGCATCACCATGTAAAAAGAATCTGAACTGTTGAAACAGCACGACCATGAAATATTCCATTATTTCTTCTCTTGGTACTGTGTTTGAAGTGAGAAACAAAACGCATTAAAAGCTATAGATTTTACAGGGTATAAGCTTTTACCAGTCATGAAACAGCCCTCAAAGCTAACATGCCATCTATAAAAAACAACTTAAGGAGTTGAAAAAAAATCCCCCAAACCACCCCACTTTTCAATTCAATTGCTTATGGGAAATAAAAAGTGCAGAAAGGCTCGATTTTCATTTTGAGATCAAGAAAACCGATTAGGTTTGAACAGCATAACAAGCCAGCAAATTCAAGGGTTGGTAACAGGGAAGAAGCTCAGTTCTTCTTCTAAATAAAATTAAATCAGATGAAAACCCTGAACACCATCAAGTTATTCACTTGCAAGCAAGAAGAATCTGGACTTTACGATTAAAATCCAGTTGATCCAAGTCCTTCATTTAGCTACTAGCTTAAAGAGGCAGAAACAATTCCTTTTTTATTAACATGACAAGTGAATGGTTTGCCAAATCTTGTGGCTACAGCCCCCTAAACATTCAAACTTACTCAGCCTTGAAGGAAACTGCTGTTGGATTCTTTATACATGGAAGGACTCAAAAATACAGATGACACTTTGGAAATTGCAGTCAGTGGCGTGGCCAAGAAACTTCCCTACCAGGGCAGATTAATACTTTGGTTTGGCAAAAAACAAACAACACTTTTTCCCACACATTTGTTTTCTTTAAAAACATGTAAAAGTTTACTAGTCAGAGCAAACGGTATATGGAGCCAGTGGGGCTTGTTAAAATGTTCTAATTACCCAAACATTTACGCAGGCAATTTCAAACTAAAAGCAGACATTATCAACTAATGTGCATTTATGTTTAATTAAGGAAAAAAAAAAGAAAAATCCTCCTTGTAACGTATATCTGTGATCGGCACAGAGCAGATTTTGGCCAAATTAGGTAAATAGCTCAGCCTCTTAAAATTACAGGCAGTGTAACCCAGCACTTGGCCAGCACAAGGCAAAAAATGTGAGGTTATTTGGGATATTTGGGAAGGGAAGAAAAGAAGAACAGGGGCCAAAGCATTTAAAGGAAAAAAGAAAAAAAAAGAGCAAAAGGCAGTGCACTGAATTCTTTCAGGTTTCAATGAAATTTTTATCAGGGAAGTTCCTGGATCTAGGAAGCAATTTCGGATCACTAAACAATGGCAGAATTGCCTGCAGCCCAATGATCACGGCATTCACTCAGGGCACAAGAGCATTCCAGCATTTGAATATTCAATTTTATTTTTTCTTTAAGCAAAGCAGAGGGACGACAAATTCCCTACTCAAATTCTAACCACTTCCTAAGCTCTGCTGGTGGATGCCCTCATCTAATCCCAGCACCTCAGTGCCCTGCCAAGGTGTCTGGGATTTGCTGCCTAATTTCTAAGAAAGAAAAAACCACCAAACACTTTCTTAAAAGGTTTCCAAAGGAGGGTAATATAAAACACCCACTAATTTTATTTTTTGGCACTTTATAAGTATCACTGTACACACATTTAGATAGTTTCAGAATTCATAATTATTCCAATCCAACAAACATCCACAAAGCATAAATTCACCTTTACTGCTAGTACAAGGTGGAATAATAGGCAGAAGGGTTGTACAAAGAACAAAATAAAAAGTGATTTCAGCATAACATGTCAAAGGGGAAGATCTCACACACTTTTTACTACTAAGTTCCCAAATCTACTTTTCAAATTGCAAGAGCTATAGGTTAATATTTTCTTTCAGAGCAACCCTCTAAGGATCTTCAGATCAGATAATCCTTTTTCCAGTGTCATATAAATCCAGGCCTCTTGTAAAAGAATTTCTCTGTTCAGGGATTCATAAATCCACCAAGTTTAGTAATGAATTGGGTGTTTCCTTTCCTAGGAACTCAATTGAAGAAAAAAAAACCCTCTCTGCTAAGCAGTGAAGCACTGGAGGCTTTAAATTGAGAGATCAAAGGCAGGCTGGGTTCAGGTGCTGCAGTGATTACACCCAACTGCACTGATCTGGGAGTGGGGAAACGTCCACTGGACACTGCCCAGACCCTCTGTGCAGACACCCTGCACTAAATCAACTTCCTCCCCTGGCAAAAAGCAGAGACCCAATGCTTTCCCCATCTTTTTGTGTTGTTTTGTTAGAATTCACCCTGGTTTCCTGTCGCTGCCCCCACGCACGGCACCGCACGCAGATCCAGGCCGGGGAAATCAATCTCATGGAAAGATTTCTCATTAAGCACGCCAGGATCAAGCAGCCTCAGCAGCTGCAGGTATGATCTTCAAATAAACCAGGGCCTGGGCGCTTGAAAGGTGTCAAGTGATCATCAAATATAGTAAAAGGTTACACAAACTGCTTATAAAGCCCAAGATGCTGAGCAGTACCTGGACAAAACAAGGATCATCTCAATCATTAGGGAGAAAAGACCCTACAGAATAAAACACCTTTCAGTCCATAGGAAAAGTACTTTCCAAGAAAACCTGCACAGCACTTTGTTTTCTCTTTATTTTAAAGTCAGGATTTCAAGGATAAAATAAGCATGCTTGCAATTATAAAGTTTTAAAGACAACAGAAATCAGCTTTATCGCAGTGATATATGAGGAAGTAGTTTCTAAAGACCATTAGTATTTTCTTATTTACTTCTGGAGAGAAATTGATCCGACTAACACTAATTGATATGCTCAATAAAAGACAAAGAGGAAAAATAAGAGTTATATGTAACAGACAGCATCAGCTCACAGCACCCCAGAGCCGTAATTCCCACAATGTCACACACACACAACCCTGGCACACTTGGCAAACCAGGGAACACTTAATGTAAGCAGCTGGAAGAAAGAAAAGATGTATTGGCTGGATTAAAAAAAAAACCCAATATATAAACAGATGATCCATCTTTTTTATTTGATGGCAATACTATTTTCTTTTGTAGCACGTATTTGCACGTGTTGCAATATGAACGGCCAATATGAATTTTGGCTCCCCAGACTGTTTAACCCTTCATTTAAAAAGCTCCTACTCAGCTTTCACTGTGTTCTTCTCTCCCCAGGAACAGATCTCCTGTGAATTCCATGTCCAACCATCACACTGCCCGTCACAGAAAGGAAAAGAAATGCAACAAGTCCTTTTTCTCCTGATCAAACATTTTCCTTTTACAGAGTGTTTTTGCTTCACCCTGCAAAGCCCTAGACTAGCATTAGAATCAGAAATTAGGAGTGTCCAGATTTGGACCATTCTGGGTTTCCTCCCGTCTCAGAGCACTGGTCACAATCCTTTGGGCCACAGAGGAGTTCCAAGAAGGTGCTGGAGCACAAGATAATTTCTGCACCTGAAATTTGCAGAAACAAATAACTCTGCTTAGATGGACCTAAAAATCCATTTCCACTGGGGGAGCCAGTGAGAAATTTGGAAACCCTGGAGCTGTGGGCTCCGGACTGCAGGTTCTCCTGCAGGTCCTGCACTGGGACACAAGCAGAGGAGACCCTGCAGTTCCATTCTGCTGTGATCCTTCTGACCTGCCTTTACAGGCCATGGAGAACAGCAGGAACAACAGTCTGATCTTTAATTTTTCACGTATTTCTGTCAGAATCCCGCCCTCACTGGGGCCCTGAGACTGAGGTGCTGCACCAGCACAAACCCAGCAGATTTGCAGGATGGAGCCCTCAGAGTGGGGAACAAAACCTCCAGGTTGTGCCAAGTGTTTGTGCTCAGGGGAGGTGATTCAGACAAACATTCCCAGCACTGCCAGCCTGCCCTGGGAAGCAGGAGCCATTCCTGATCCAACAGGATTTCCTAACAACGTGAGATGACATGGATGCAGCAAACTCCCAATTTCCTCGTGCCTCCTGGTACAAATTGAAAGAGCTTTCTGCAATTCCCCTCTCCTGACTTCAGCTGACTCAATAACACACCAGAATTTAAACACGGGCACCCTTCCCTCTCCCCTCCTTGCACACAAAGCATATCAAACCCACGGAATTACTCCTGACTTGGCCTTGAGCAGCCAACACGATGTCAGTTTTACATGTTTTATAAAGCAACAGCATGTAGAAAGCAACTCAAATGCAGGTCATATCAAGCATGTGACCCACAGAGCAATCAAAGACTGCCTGAAACTGTCATTCAAGGTTCAATCAGCTTCTTGCAGGAAAAATGAAACATCTGTGGCCCAGAGAATTAAGTTATGTATTGCATAATTCATCTGGTGTCTGCCACAGCAGCCATTTTAATGCTCTAGTGATAAACATGTTTGATTATTTGTTTTGTTTCCTGTCGCCTCCATGGTATTTCTATTTATCCACCCATACCACAATGCAGAATGGAGATAACGAATATACAAAACAGTGTTACAGTCAGCTGATAAGATGTGGGAAATCAGCAGCCTTATTAATCACGTCAAGGCAGCAGCACTATTAAACCTTCTGTTCCCTGCCACTGTCCTCATTTGGGGTCTTTTGGGTACGCTCTGTAGTTGGATTTGCTGATGAAATCATTGTTTCCCAAGGATACAAACATTTGGATTGAGCTTTAGAGGTTTCTCCATTAGGAAAGCTGCTCTCCTCACACACAAAGCAAGTTCCTTGCTGGTTCCCAGGTTTTCCATCCCCTCAGTTCTTTCTGATCCTGACAAGAGCAGGATGAACGTGCATCTCACACCAGACACTGGATCCTTTCCCATTCACCTATTCCACCGGTGGGTTTGTGGTCCACACTGGCAGAAACCCTAATTCACCCTTTGCAAGTCATTTTGGGACGTGATTGTTTTATTTATGGTAACTTAGTTCACTTCAGTCCCAAACCTGTACACCCTAACACTTCCCACCTGCCCTGCACTTCCCTGACTTCCAGAACACATTCCTGCAGGGCAGCTGGGGACCTGGAGGCTCTGGGTCCCTTCCCTGCTCTCTGGGTGCTCATTCCCGTTGCCAGGAGTTGAGCATTTGTGCAGTCTGCTCACAGAGCTTCAGCCGACAGTTAATTTGTTCCCCAATTAAACATCATCTGAAGGAAATTTAATAGACTTGGGCAATGGCAATTTACTCCAAAAAGCAGCTTTGAACCGGGTGTTGTAGGGAACCAAGGAGCAGCCTCTGGAGCGGTGCAGTCAGGTAGGTTCTGCCCTATTTTTGTGATTTGGAGTCCGTGGGATTCCCGCAGAGGGGAAATCCTCCCCGTGCAGAGCAGGTCTGAGGCAGAGCCTGCCCTGGTGGGAGCAGTTTCACCTGACAGCCAGAGCTGCTTCCTGAGATGCTGCTGGGGGAGGTGAGTCAGGGATAAAACACACATCCTCCCTCAGCCCCAGGCCAAACAAAGCCCTGCTTCCCATCCACTGCTCCTATGAAGTTGTTTAGACAGTACCTACTGTGACAATATCAGCTGTGCCATCTGGGCCTTTGTAGCTGCCCCTCATTGCTGCTTCCTCCTGCAACACCTCCAGGTCCCTCCCTTACCCCTTCAATGTCCCCTCTTCATCTCCCACCCACAAATTGTAGGAAATACAGATTACAGACACTCTCCAGCCATGGAGATGTGGCTGATCAACCTGCAGCCCTCAGATGGGTTATTTGCCTGCCTTTCCTCCCATTCCCAGTTCCTATAAGCTCCACCAGAGCTCCCCGTGCCGGGGATTTCTAATGCTGTTAATTACTGCCCAAGTCAATCATCAACTTCCAAGTTAATTTAGGAGGGGAACTGATGAGCTCCAAGCAGGCTGGCAGTCAAACAGACCACAGGCTCCTGGAAGCTCCATTTCCTTCGGAAGCTGGGATGAAGGCTGTGGTCCTGCAGGGCTGTGGATGCACAAACAGGCAGCTCTGCTCCCAGGGCACAGCAGCAGAACCTGACAGGTTGTCAGAACTTGCCCCTTTTTAAAATTTTACTTGAAAAAAAATGTAGAACAAAGTATAAAATAAAAACTTCCTAAAAGAGCAAATCTTATTAATTCTGCTCCTACAACTTCTACAGTTTCTAAGCTATTTTACAATTATTTCTCCAACTAATGAAATAAATAGAATTTATTTTTATATATAGTATTTAATAATAATAATAGTAGTAGTAGTAGAAGCAGAAGTAGTTTGATATTTTGAAAATAAAAAGCCTGCAATGATTTACCTATTTTTACTTATGGAATTAAAACAGATAATTTAGCCAAAATTAGACACCTTAATTGCAGGCATCTTAAGTGTCATTCTCTTTTATCGGAATGGCAATATTTTAGATTGAAGAATCAGCAGGAGGAATTGTCTGTGCTTTGATTAAAGATCCTCTAAAAATACACACAAATATTTTAATTTACTTGATAATATCACCTCAGTTACAATGTGTAAAATGAGGACAGATATCTTGTCAAGGATATGGGGGGGTTGCTAGCTTTTGGGGTTTTTCTTGTTTTTATTAGAATCACCATGTCACATTTGAAAAATCCCTTTAGGTTTTGAGCAGTTATAACCCCAAAATGAACAATTTTCCCTCATACTACACCACTGCCAAAATCACAGATTTCCGTACATTTGTTTTCTTTAGAGCAAAAACAACCTCAAAAAAATTGGAGACTGTTCAGAATTTTTACTGTATCAACATTCATATTCCAGATTAATCTTTAGGAGCTTCTTTCCAGAGACACTCAGCATCTCCTCTTCTCCTTAACCACAGGGAGAGCTGAGGAGCCCAGTAATTTGGAAAAATGAGCTATCGATTGATTCCTGCCCCTATTCTCCTTATTTATTCTGTATCTTTGTCCATCACTGTAAGAACCTATAAAAGCTTTTCTCTAACTCCCCCCAGTTTATATCCAGTGCAACAGCACGAAGTCAGTTTGAAAATGAAAGAGCACAGCCAGAATTCTATGTACAGGTGTCATTCCACAGGCACAGATCAAAGGGAAATTACTGCTTCCCACCAGGGCAGTGACAGACCCCAGCTCCTGCCCCGTGGGGAACAGCAACCCCCAGGGACCTGAACTGGGATCAGGGGAAATACCCCACACCACAGAGGGGAAAGCCATACCTGTGCTAGTCACAGCTCAAATGCTCCAGTTCTCTAAATCATCTGTTCCTTTACCCAATCTGACCTGGAAACTGGTACTGTGGGGTGTAAGATAACATCCTACACGGCCTTTTGAAGGATTTATTGCCAGGAAACAAAATGAATGTGTCCACCAGACAAATCATCTCCCATTTACTATTTCTTACCAAGCTGTTGATGTACCCCCCAAGCACATTCACCAGCAGGCACTCAAATACAACAATATCCTGGTTTCATTGTCAAACCACCTGTAGCATCTGGACAGTGGTTTATGGGCAACAAAAAGGCATTATTTAATGATGGAATCTGGATTAAAAATGCAACCTTTTTCCTTTCTCAGTGTAAAGGACATGCATGTTGTGCAAAAGAAAAGCTAAACACTGACTCTGCAATAACACAGCATTCAAGTGGGAAATGTATTTGGGGAAAGCTTTAGATGCTCTTGGCTTAGAAGTGAATAGAGGTGATGTGCCCATTCTCTGTTAGCTTCTCAAGCAAGTGATTTCCTTCTGGCTATTGAAAATAGCATTACATGATCTTTGATAAAGGCAACTGATGTCCTTCTATTCAATAAATGGAATTAAAATTGCAGAAAGCACGATAGAGATGTGTTTATTCTACATTTTGAGTAGGTTTTACCTTTCCCAGGAGCTATGCTGAAGATTAACAACCAGGATGATTGCTGCCTTTATAATAATGTATTCAATTACCAATATGTTTCTCTCTTCCCAATTTGTTCCAGCTTTGCTCTGAATGGAGACACCACTCCTGTCAAATAGCCATCATGTCAGCACTTCGCAGTTTCACTTTAGACCTATCAACAGCATCAATCTTGCTGACCCCAGTGACAAAGCAGCAAAAAAAACCAGCCAGAAAGAAACAAAGGAGGGAATGTGAGACCACAGAACAGGAAAAACAAACCAGGGCGAGGAGAACAGGCAGGTGTTTCCCAAACCTGCACAAGCACCAGTTCATTATCACTTCATGTGGACAGGCCCGCGAGACACAGAGCAACTTCCTGGGCATCAGATGAAGGAGCTGCCTCCCTCTCTCTCCTTCCCCTTCCCTCCATGGGACACCCAAAAAGCAAGCTCAGCCCTCAGAGCCCCCAGGAGTTGTCAAGGACCTGGATGATGACAGTTTGCCACTGACCACTTGCTGTGCTGGAGCTTCCCTCGAGCCTCCTGTGCCAGCTGAGTATCCAGCAGGTTTTTTTACATCTTTGCTGAATACATAACTCTGCTCAATTTTTTCCAACTTTAGCATCCAGTTGTGCTGGGTTATGAGGGATGCTCTCTAATATGACTGACAGATTGCCTGTCTACACAAGAATCCAAACTCGATGTGTATTAGACAGCAAAATTACTTTAAATAATCCTTCGTGGCAAACCCCAACAACACCAGGTACTACTGCAAGCCCTTGGAGGACAACAGAGCAGGATTTTCTAATTTAACCTTTTAAAATGTTATTTGCAGAAACACTTCTCAAATTCTTTATTTCCCTTTCAACGGTTGTTGAGTCTTCAAAATACCACTGAAATAAAACAGCTTCAGGCTTGACTAATGCTGTACTCCATGGTAAGGAACTATTTGATTATGCTGTTTTGACAGTTAACAGAATAGGTTTAGGATTTCTACAGAA
This sequence comes from Platysteira castanea, assembly GCA_013397175.1. NCBI lineage: Eukaryota > Metazoa > Chordata > Aves > Passeriformes > Platysteira > Platysteira castanea. The sequence goes on along the minus strand of VYXC01010458.1, from coordinate 764,686 downwards.
GGGGAGTTTGAACTGGAAATACTAGTTTTGTGTTGCTAATGACAATTCCTCAACATTTCCACTACAGCAGAATCCTCTAGTGGATGAAAAATATCCTTCCTACGTTAACAAACAGCTGTAGGAGAGAAGGGAAGTAAGGAAATACCAACCAACCTTTTGGATTTGCCTGTTTTTGATGCAGGGCTAACTCTGTAACCAGCAGGTCCCAGAGCCACAAAGTCAGCACTGAGGAATTTCACCCTGTTTAGACCCTCAGTGCCAAACACTGTCCCTGCTGTTCCCAGAGCTGGGGCAGTGTAAAGGTAACCCTGTAACCCTGTCAGGTGTCCCACCTGCCCCTCATCTGCTCCAGCACAAACGGCTCAGGTGTGGCAGCCTCTGCCCAGCTCTGTGGTCCCCGAGGTCGGAGCCCTTGGGTTCAGCTGGGCACTCCTGTGGAGCACGCAGGGGTCACCAGGCCCAGCCACGGAGCAGGGCAATTCCCCCTGCTCTTCCCAGAGCACACAGCTCAGGCCAGCAGCTCCTGCACTGCACGTGTAAAAGTCTGGAACTTCCCAAAAAAGCTGATTTAGTCTTCTGCTGTTTTTCCCTGGGCTCAGCTCCTTTTATGGCATTGTGTAGTAAATCATTATTCCAGGGAACCTCACTTTGCTTCTCCAGTGTTTCACAAACAGCAAGGATTGGGCTCTCTGGCTCTGTCTGCTTCCTCATCACCTCTCCTGGAGGCTGCAGCTGCAGCATCTTCCCAAGCCATGGGCTGAAACATTCAGCCAGAGTTTACTTGATGTTATGACAGAAATAAAAGGTGAGGGAGGAGAGGTCTCTATGGGCAGGATGCACAAATACATTGTAAGGCTCATGAATTTAATCCAGAAATGTTTTTTCTTAAATTTGTTCCAAGAAATGGTCAATAATTAAGTCTTCCACAGGCCCTGGCCATTTAGGTTATTTTAGGGAATTGAGTACAACTAAACTTACTCAGTCCCACTGCTATGGAGGTAGAAGGTACAAGGGATCAGGAAGCAACTAGAAAAAATGTGAGTGTAAATGATAAACAATAAAAGTTCAGTTAATACAGACACCAGACAATATGTTGACTGAAAAACAGTAACAAAAAGTGTCAAGTTTATCCACCATCCACTGCACAGAAGGATTGTTAAACACTGCCCTGGGTGAGGACAAGCACGTGCCTGGCAGGTCCCACCACTGCCAGCTCCCTTGATGGCAAGGCGGTGACAGAAATCAATCCAACAGGCAGCAAGACAAATAAGTCATCTGTATCACAGCTAAAATATGGTGTTGATCAATAACAGAAAATGAACTCGCACTCCTTTGCCAAGAAAATAGATTATTTAATCAGAGTACAGACAGACAGAGATGTTACATAATCAAAAAACAGCTCGTGCTGCTATATTTAGTGGTCACTGTCTTTCAAAGAGGAGGGCAAAAGCACAGCCATTATCAGCTACAAGCCCTCTGCTGAAATGGTTTTCTGATGAGTTAAGCTGGTCAGACATGTTTAACACCAAGATATTGTATAATTAAAACTACAACAACCATGACAGTATGAAGGCAACGAACAGGGAAAAGACAAGGGAGTCACTGCTGTCCTATGGACAGAAATCCTCAGGGTTATAAGGATCAAGTCCCAGCCACAGCTTTTACACCAGGGGATCTCCAACAACCATTTCTAACTTCCAGACTACCTGGAGCTTTCCATCAAAGGATGGAACATTAGTACAGCACATTTACAGTTTATGACTGCTTGCCTTTCACAGTTATTGCTGTGATTTCCTAGCAATAACCAGTGGAATTGCAGGAATTTGCAGAACACACAGAAAATCACTGATCAGGACCATCAGCACAGAGCTCACTTGATACCACTGCAGCCTGTCTGGCCATGGCACAGCTGAGAGCCTTCCTCCACCCCCGAGATCCACAGGGCCATTAGAAGCTCAAAGGAAAGTCTGTCCATGGATATTCCCCCATACATGAACAACATCACCATCAACAGGATCATCTTCCCTCCAGCTTCCCCACCCAACAATAAACACTGGGAAAAAGAGTGCCATTATTGCTGAAGTCAAGCACCTCTGGTTTTAGTGATTTCAGATATGGAACAATTCAAGTAAGGCATCAGAAAAACTACTAGTTAAACTAAGGGCTTCCACCTTTTTACCTAAAAGTGGAAGAAAACTCCCCATTCTGAACTGGAACATGGATAAAAAGGCATTTAGTAGAATAGCCAGTGACTAACCTTGGTAACCACCATTTATTTTATTGTTTTAGGGTTCAAACCCAACAAGGAATTACAGAAATTGGGATTTGCATGAGGTTTATAGAGCTGCTTTGTGTGGGTGTGCAGCCACAGCAGCTCTTGTTAAAGCAGTCCTGGAAGCTGGGTGATTCTCCAGGACCATACCTTTGCCATGTATTTTTCCCTGGGACATCGATTTTGCACATCCAAAAGAAGCAAAAACTTCATGAGGACAAAAAATTTTTGGCGAGCATTTTAGAGAGATACGAAAACAGTCTAAACAGGGATCAAAGATGCTGCTTCAGTGTAAGATACATTAAAGATCCTTCAAATGTTCAGGAAAGCTAGAAAGCGCTATGCCCATTAATAATAATAATAAAAGATAATTATAGCTGGCTCCAAATGTTAACAATTTAATAGTTACAGGATCTAAGTAATGTAAATGACTAATGCAGGCAGCAAATGTATTTGCAGCAGTGTGCAAAACAAAGCCCTTAAAAGTAGATAGCTCTGGGAAAGAAAGGACAAACTGCTTTATAACATCAGCTCTGGAGCACAGGACATTAAGAAGGGCTCTGTATTATCTTCCTTTTGTGACTGGCAACAAGAACATGTCCTTGATTTACCAAGATGATGAAAACCCAATAATGCCCAATTTGGGAGTGCCAGATACCTGCATGAATACAACAACAGTGTTGTATTTTTACTGTTCTTATGAGAATGACACATGATGGTGGATTTTTTTTTATCTGCAGAGAAAGTCACAACATACTTCAAGACTTCATCCATGTGCAAAGCCAGGGAAAGACTGCTGATGAATTTAAGTGACTAGAAACAAACTGCAACAAAACTGATTATTTACTACCTAAAACTTACAGGATATATTCTCCTACCAGAAACTGTGTTGGGTAATGCTTTCATTCTATTTGCTCACGATGTTCTCTGTTGATGAATATATCTGATTTCATGTAAATGTGATTAAATAAATCAGACAATGTTAGGCTGTATCGAGTCTCAAGAGGTTCTAATTCAAGATGTGAAATACTTGCCCCAATAAGCACAACTGAGCTAAACCTTGTGCATTATTACCTTCTTAACCTCAAAAACCCTCTGGTTGCCTCCTTATTGTTGTTAACACGGGTGTAACATCAGATTTTGCATAAATTGCCCACGCTGATTCAAAGGTATGTGAGGAGTGAAGAGGAAGGGATAGGAAATGAAAAGGAGAAATAAAGAAGGTGGGAAAATTCCTTCAAAGCATCTCGACTTCCTTGGAGCTCCTGGCACACAGAGGGATCAGGTAACATGGAATGAGTGCTGTGCCTGACATGTGCAGATAACAGAAATCAAAGGGAACGGCTCTGAAATCCAGGCTGCTGATAATCAGTTGTCTACACGTGATGTTACAGGTCTAATCTTAAACAGTACAAGTGTTAGACCTTCACCAGCCACGCAGAAGTTCACGTTACACCAGTCTCTTGGAGAAAGGAACATCAGCCAAGGAATACAGTGAGCCCATGCCACATATTCCTTGTGAATTAAAAACGGCTTGTTGGAAAGGTATCGGAGGAAAAGCAGCATGATCCAGAACAGGAACTGTGCCTGCAATGGCGATGCCACCTGGTTCTGTTACTCCCCACCAAACTCTCATTCTGCCAGCTGCAGAATGATCCTGAGGGTGACAAGGTTGTCACTTCCAGCACAACTATCCTACAGAACCGGGTTTCCAAGTTCTAAGGAATAAAGGACATGGGGGCTTTTCCTGACTGCCATTCACTCTCTGTGAAATGAATTTCAGATGGACCACCAAACCCCTCACCCTCCTACAGCAGATTATCACAGACTGGCTTGGGTTGGAAGGGACCTTAAGGATCATCTCATTCCAGCCCCCCTGCCATGGGCAGGGACACCTCCCATGTGCTCAGGGTTCCATTCCACCCAGCCCTGAACACTTCAGTCACCTTTTGTTCATGTCAGGTGCAGCTTCTGACAGGAGGCAGGAATTTCACCCCTTTGCCCATCAGTCCCTAGACCTCTCCTAGAGTTTAGCAGAGAGGGGAAGGTTCTGTGAGGAACCACACCTGGGACTGCAGCCCATGGATGGAGCTCTTCCCATCCAAGGAACAACTCCTGCCACTAAGGCAAAGCTGAATTTGCACTTAACCAAGGGATTAGGGCTCATCCATACCCCAAAAGGGTTTGTTTGCTCTACTGCAGACAAATTCTGATATGAACTGGCAGACAATGCACCGGCTGAATGCTGGAACAAAGAGGCTGTTGGTGTCTCCAGCAAGTCAGGGACAACACTAAACAACTCCACTTGTAAGCAGAACATTCTTTTCCCTCATATCATACACAGAAGCTGCTGTTTAATTAAAACTAAGCTGCTTAAGCCATTAAACTGGCAAATGGCTGTACCAAATGACTTGTCATTGTTAGCATTCCAGCAGCAGGAGTTGTTTGTTGTCACTCAGATGGCAACTTCCAATGCTAATGCACATTTCCCAACTGGCTCCATGGATCTAAACCAGCCCAGGACAGGGAAGTTATTAAAAGTGCTGCTGCATATTACCAAGGAGTATCTTCTTCAAAGACACCCACATTGTGCACTCTGCTGCAATTTAATTATTTCAAACTTCTGCCCTAGCAGTATGAGCCATTCCAGGCATTTACTTGCATTTTAAAAAGTAGAACATGTGTCAATTCTGGCTTTGAGGCCCAAGTTTAAGCAAATCCAGATACAGCCTCCTGATGGAGATCCTGCAGATCTCAGCATCAGAATCTGTAATTAAAAAAGCATAACCTACTACAGCAGCTACTTTATTTTGATTACATGCAAATAAAAAAATAAAAATAAACTAAAAAAAAAAAAATCAAAAAAAATCAACATTTTGTCTTGGGTCAGCAACAAGAAAAGATCATTCTGGCTACGCAGACAAACTTCAAATCCATGGGCAGAGTGATCATCCAAGAATCCAAGTGGAGCCATTCCAAAAGACTCTGTTTGTTTATCAGTTGGATTTGGGTCAACACAGGGAGCATCAGGCAGAGGTGTCTCTGGAATCCATGGTGGGGCACTGCCTCTTGCTCCTCTGCAATCTTCCTTCCCTTCCCCTAAACGGGAAGGACTGTGGTGAGGAACAGCAATGGTTACACTGGATTTGTTGATCTTTTTACTTCCCATGAGTCATGTTCCTCAACTCAACCCTTCTGCATATAAAAATCTACTACAACTCATTAAATAAATATTTCCACTTTGGCTCAGTAAAAGCAGAGGACTCCCACAATAAAGCACCACATAGGTAAAAGAATGAAAAGGGGTAGAATGATTAACACTGCCCATCCCAGTGCCCTGAGATGGGGCACTCAGAGGTAACACAGCATCAATATTATGGCAGATGCCATATGCATCTTTTTTCCTTTGGTGTGGTCTCCAGGAAAGAAGAATATTTCCATTCATCACAGAATGACCTTAAACTAAAAAAAATGAATGATCAGCAAATGCATTTTATGTGCTTCTATTTATGTACCTTTAGTTTTACAGCTACAATGCAAGCACCAGAACAGCACTTCCACTTCCCTATCCAAGGCCTGAAAGACTATCCACATTAATGAAGTCTGGCCTTCCCCTGCGTGCCCTTTTTACACATGGCACCACTGAGTCATCCCCCTTGGTTTAGGTAGTGCGCTTGACACAACAAAAATAAGATGTAGAGCTAATTACCACTACAGCAATAAAAACAGGAGTGTCCTTTTCATAAGCCAGTCTCAAACTGAATTCCTATCAAAATACAGTGTTTTTTTAATAGAACTAAAGTTAATAGATACCTAGAACTACTGAATGAACCGACAGGATCTCTCTGCATTTACCAACAAGCCTTGAAAACCTTAATCTCGTGAGTCAGTAATAACAGTGGAGGAAGCCAAGCCAATCTTGGGTCTATAATATTCAGACAAGCTGTTTAAAAGACCTCCTCTGAAACAAATGTGTAAATGTCTCACCAAGGCTGAAATGCTGATTTAAGATTAGACAGTGTAAATGTGCTTATTTTGGTATCAGTTAAGAACAACTTGTGTTTCTCATTCACAAAGGTTTAAGGCAAATGGTTTAACAGCACTCGAGCACAAACTCCTCACTAAGCCTTTCTCCAAATGCCATTAATACCTCTGCAAGTCCTGTGCCCCATGTAATTCTCTCTGGCTTTCACCTGTCCTATCACAATTTAAATACATCAGGCTCTTTCTCCATTATCAAAATTAAACCTACAAATACAAATTTTCTCTTGGCAAAATCTTGCCGAGGTCCCCGACGAGGCCAGTCCTTGGTCACACTCTTTCCAACAAAAAAGAGCCGGCCAGGAAAATCCCAAAGGCTACACAGAGAGACAGGGGAGGATTTTGAGACCAATATTCCTCCAGATAATGCATTAGGAGTGGTGCTGTTTAGGAAGTAAAGGGCTGATACAGAAAAGTTGATGATCAGCACTGCAGCACTAACTGCGGAAAAGCAGAATTATTATTGCCAAAACTGCAGAAGAGTAAAAAGTCCAGATATTAAACCAACTGAGGTGAAGAGGCAGCTCTACAGCAGATGAAATTCAACACTGACAAACATGTGCTAACGCCCTGAAGAGTAATAGTGTGGGCTACTTTTCTCCACTGCTGGGCCCTACACTTCTCACTAGGTAAATAAGGAGACGGACTAATAGGAACATCCACATCTAGTTAAGATCATATTCCCAACAGAGCAAAATCCCCTCAGATGGACCATCACGATTCACCGCATGAACAGCTCAATGATCCAATCTGGAAGAGCAGGAACCTATGGCAAATTCATCTCCGTGATGCATTACAGAGCTGATTTAATTTCTTCCCTCTCTGGCCATCGAGCCCGGGTTGTTACCAGAGCCCAGACAGTGGGCAAGACTGTCCTTTTATCCACTACAGAACAACTGCAGCGTGGCTGAGCCCAGGAAAAGGAAACAGCCTTAAAAATTCCCATTGTTAAAAGAGGGAAAACATATCCCAGATAATTTTGCGAGTCGAAATCCCAGCTGTGTGGAGGTATCTGGAATCTCCATCCCATGTGTGTTAATCTACAGGGAAATGAAGTGCTACACCCTGGGCAAGGCAGGGGTTAATTCTGACTGCTGTCGAATGCCCCAAGTCTGTGCTCTGTTCATCAGAGCATTAAATCTGAAAGCTCAAGAGAGTAGTGCAGCCGTGCTGCAAGGGCTATGTTATAAAGTTCTGCATTAAAAATTCATATCGTAGGCTTGCCACAGTACTCTGCTCTGGCTGAAAGGAGAGCTGGCGGGGAAATATTAGACACCCCACTGTCTTTCTGGCAATTGGAGACATTCCTCAACAAACAGCACCTCAGGAAGGGAATGAAAGGGCAAACAAACCGTGAAACAAATCAATGAGTCCAATTATCTCTCTCTCTCTCTCGGAAAGGAAACTTTTCATTTTTAAGGCTGTTTCATGAAATCTTTTAATGACGGCCCTGCACACGGGTGCTGGGCACTCTGGCTGCAGAGCTGGCTGCTTGGCAGGGCTTTTTATTTGTTTTACACGAGACACAGACTCCCGAACACAGAGGGTGAAACAGAGAGCAGGATACAGGGATCTCTCTGCAGAACAAGAACTCTACTTACCCTTTACATTACCACAACCACGTGGGATAAGAGGCTGTAGAAATTGTTCCCACTTTCCCTGAAGTGTCTCCAGCAAAGAGTGAATTTAGATTTATTAAGATGGTTAGTTACTCCATGGTTAAGTTATGTGCTCCTCAGTACTGGTTAAGGCTGTGTGCATTTCACAGCGATTTATGGCAGCCCAACTGGTGGATGACACAGTTCACAATGATGGAAATGGGTGGTATATTTTTATGAAAGCCATATGTGCCCCTCAGGTTATCTGTCTGATGTAACCACTGTATTCAGGCAGGTTAATAATCCCCATTCCATAAATGAGGAAATACATAGGAAATGAAACATCAGTAAATACAATTTCTTGAGGAAACCACGCAAAGGAAGTTACCTGCTCACAATCCTCCCCTGCAACTCTGCTTAGCAGCAGCTGTAATAGAAAGATTCCCTTTTCCCAGAGCTGAATTTCGAATCAAAGGAAGGGAAAGGAAGAAAACAGAAACCATTGGACAAAAGTTGCCATGGCACTTCACCCGTATTTATATATATATATATTAATATATCTGGTTGTGAGTGTAGCTGAAAACCCAAGTGACTTCAGCCCAGCAATCTGGGTTTCGAGGAGCTCAGCCCCACCAGAAGGGGCAGGAGGGCAGGAATTCATCCAGAGGGTGCAGTCCCCAGAGAACCCAGGAGATTTATGCCTAGCACAAAACAAATCAACACCAGACTAGCCTAAAGCCCCTCACTAATAAAAACCTGTGCAGGGGGAGGGAATAAACCCCCACTATTCAGCTGAAAGTTCATTAGTTCCACGGAAGGAATGAAGACAGGCTGGAGAGCTGGTGATCACAAGCAACCAAAGATCAGCTATTAAAAGGCACTGAAAATCTGCTACAAAAGGTTAGTAACCCCAAGGCAGTGCTTCAGTCAAATTTAATTTCTGCTCAAAATTTCTTACAAACAGGCACTGAGAACTTGCAAGCAAGACTTGATCAGCTGGGGTTTATTCTGGGTTTCAAGCAGCTGCATCCAAGCAAAACAGGGGAAGCAGAAGTCCATTCCTCTATGTACTGCCTTGATTTCTCAGTTGTGATCCTTGCTGTAGCACTGGTTGCCTCCCAGTATTCCAGCCCCCGACCAATCTCCCTGTGACTCAGTTTCTCAACATGTTAAAAATCTGGGAGGCAAGGCACAAAACCACAGCCTCTGCTCTGCTGTGCTCCTGCAGAAACACGGGATAAGTGTTAAGGGTTAAAAATCTCAGGCTTACAGGATTTGTGTATTATGCATTTGTTTATTTAATGCTTTACATGAATGCTAATGAAGTTATTAACAGGCCTGCATGTTGTCTATTGTTTTTCTTGGGTTTAGTGTCTGCGCCATCCTGCCTTATCCCTTCTGCTCCATGGCCTGGCCAACACCCAGCTCTTCCAAATCCCTGAATCAGTGTTCTACCCTGGATTCTCAGTTTCCTGATCAAAGACTGTATTTTTAAAAACTTCTTTCTTGAAACATTATCTTTTAAAAAATCTCATCGAGATAAAGCAATTCTATTTCCCCACACCAGATATTTTCTGTGACACAAAACTGCAATCCCACATGGCCTTATTGTCTTTTAATTAGATCAGAGGATATGTAAATGAGACAATATTTCTTAGGTCCCATTAAGTGATGTCTCCAGGAGGATCAGAAGGGGCTGAACCAGGCAGGACACGCTCCCCTGATACCCACACCCTCACACTGACCTGCCCCATGCTCCAACTGTTCCTCAGCAAAGTCTTTGATTTACTGGAATGCCACTGTTTTATGCTGTTTTTGCTGCCAAAACTGCTCCAAATCTCCAGACCAAAATCCCTTTTTTCCTGCCACCAGGGCACACAGGGCAGATGCAGGGGTGCTGGGGTGACTCCTGCATGTGCCAGTGCAGACAACTCCCTCCCAGCTCTGCTTCTGCCACAGACATGAGGAAAAGGGCTCAAAGGGAAGTCAAAGATCTATATGGGAGCAGGCAGGAGAAATAATTGGGAGTTTTAAAGCAGGGATGACCTGTACAGCAATGCAGGCACAGGACTTCATTCTGTAGCCTTTACCCTGAGTAATGGGAACACCCCTAAGTTCCCAACATCAACAGCAATGACTGATGACACAAAGCAGAAATACCTTTTAGTTTTAAAGCAGCTGTGAAAAGGATAACATCCCTGCTTCTGCAGTCAGGTGCCTGACAGCTGGGGCATCAGAGCAACTTTTTAAGGCAGGGATGGGATCAGACCTATCTATATTGAGGTGTAGATTTAATGAAATGCTGAAAAACCTTGCTAATCAGGAAACGGCATAGGGATACTTCCATAAAGCAAGTTGTGCCAGATGCAGCCCCTGACAGTGATGGCTCACACCTTCCTGTTCTTGGAAAAGGCAAACAAAAAACCCAAATGAAAGCACTGGGGGAATGTGAAAGTTGTCTGTATGAAGCAATGTGGGAGCAGGGCTGCCAGCTCTCACAAAAAACACCTGGATTTCCAAAGGGAAAGAACATCAAGGCAGAAGAAACAGACTGTTTTCCAGGATACAGTTTTAGTGCCTGGGATCTCACAAAGTTTCCTGAACTTCCATTCTCGTTCAGGACATTCTCATCCCTTTCCATTAAATGAGGGAGCACAACTCCGTGACTCATTTCTCTGCCTGCGTGGGAGTGGGAAAAGCAGCTGGAATCCATCCCTGGAGCACAAGGAGAGCTTCCAGTACACACCAGTGCAGGAAGCCACCCATCAAACACGTGGCCAGGTAGAGACTAACACTGCAGCACCTGCCAGTTTAACTCAGCAGCTCCTGGAGAGCTCTGCTTTGGGGCTGGAAATGGGTGACCCCACAGGGCAGGGCCCGATTGGAAACAGCTGAACCATTTGTTTCTGGTGATTCCAGGGTTTCTCCCGCTCGCCTCCCTCACCATCCCGGCCCCGCAGGAGCTGGAGCACAGTACAGCCACGTGCCCTCCCGCTGTCACAGACAAGGCCTCGCCAGGAAGCGGTTCTGCACCAAAATAACTCGGTTGATTTGCTGCTTGGCATTGAAAAAAAAATTTTAAAAAGAGACTGTTGTAATTTGCAGCCACACATGAAAGAGCTGCGTGGAATCCAAGCTCAGCTGACTGGCAGACGGAAGCCCAAGAACCTTGTCCCTGCTGGGGGCAGATGTGCCTCTGCCAGAGGGTTTTCCTTCCCTCTGACTCGCTCCTCTTCTTCCTCACACGGCCCTCCCAGGCACCTCCACAGTTCAGCTGCTACAGGTAGAAGGACCTGCTGTGGTGAGATGGCTCAAAAACGTGGAATGTCCTTTGGCTGGCCTCACAGGGAAAGCCAGTCCCTGCTGGGAGGTCGGGACTGCAGGAACACACTCGTGGTCTCTGCGCTCCTGGACTGAGGCTGCCGCAGCAGCCCAAAGGTCTGGCTGCCAAGAGCAAGTGGGGACAGACAGGACAGGGACACAGGGACACTCCTGCCCCGTGTCATCCCACACAGACCCACTGCCTCTGCACACAGCTGCAGCCATGGCCGGGATGACCCCCAGCCTGGCTGGCACGGTAGCCAAAGTACTTTGCATTTATTTAAAGATTTCCATCTAAGGATCTCATGTCAAGCCAAGGTTACAGATAACAGGGTGATGACTAGAATATGCTGGAATACCCTAAGGCTATTTTTTTTTTTCTACTTTGGGTTGTTAAATAACACCAGCTTTTAGGCTATACTAGAAAAAGGAACTGAACAGTCTCACTGGAGGTTAAAACACAAACAAAATAAAAGCCCTGAGAGGCACTTTGGTACTGTCAGAAAGTTACATTAACTAATTGCAAGCATTACAAGTTTAACAAAAGAGGCACCAGAGCCCAGCTACAGCACAAAATCCTACTGACTCCAAAGGCTCCTTTTATATGGAGTTCTCAGAAAAGCACCCTTAGAAATGAAAAATGAAAATAAATAACATTTTTGTCAGTTTGTGGTTTATCATTTGTGTGTCTGCATATTTCTAGACTCCAGCCAAGGTTAGACTGTTGCCTTTGGGCATTAGCCACTCTCCTTGTGCCTCAGTTTCCCTATCCAAAAGTAAAGGTTAATGCCAGTGCTTCAAGTAAGCACTCAGGATTGCACAGAGCCAAGGGTTTTACATGAACACTGAATTCTCTTCCCATACAGCTCTGCAGCTTTTCTGGTGTGACTGCAGGCTGAACCAGCCATGTGACAAAAAAGGCTGGCTTGCACATGGGCTTTCGACTCCTTTCACACCAGAGCTTTAGGTCAAAATAAGAAGCAGATCTCCAAAGTATTTCCATTCATTTTCACTTGTAGGCTTTTAAGCCAAATATTAATGTTACAGTAGTGACTTTCAGCCTGGTGAGTTTTGCATAAAGCACAGGTAAAACTTTGAACCTCAAATGGTAAAATGCAGACAGAGCTCTCTGTAAGATCCAAACCAGTCAATTTTTCTTCACTTTTTTTTTCCTTAAAAAAAACCACCAGTTCTCTGTAACATCTTCCCTGGTTTTTCATCCCCTCATTGCCACCACTCCTGGGGTTCCACTGGTGACAGCAGGTCTAGGAAACAGAGGAAGAGAAAAATCTCTGAAAAGAGACATGGCCTATGAAGTTCTCCATCTCCTGTTTTTAGGGAAATCACTTTAAATACAGCAATAATTCCAAAGCTGAGCATTAGAAGTTAATGACTCATCAAAAGAACAGGAAATAGGAAACTTTTAAGACCTTAAAGGCACAGCAAATAGAAGCTATTTCATGTCATGTACAACACCACCACCCTAACTACAGTATTTCATGCTCAATGGGGGGAAGCAGCATTTGAGACCATCTATCACAGTAATTATGTGATGCTGGAGGGAGCACAACTTTATTTTTTATTCAGTTTGACCCTGAGCACCATCAAAATGGAAGACGACAAACATCTGAGAAGTGATATATTGGCACCAGCCAGCACTTAACCAAGAAAGATTTGCTAAAAAAAAATTTAAAGTAAATAATTGAATTCTCACTAACTACTGGCAATTATTTCCCTGAAGTCCAAGTAAACTGAGATTTGCCCCAATACAACAGAAGACTTCACATGAATACTTGATTCCACCACATAACTTCAGGCAGAAATAACTCTTCAGGAATTCTCTAGAACTTCTGGCCCCCTGTCTCCAAGCCCAGTTCTCCATTCCTTTCATACAGAAAAGCACAGCTGTAGAACTTTATTCTACACTGATGCCTGAAGGACAGGTCTGTTTGATAATGTGGAAGAGGAGCATCGTTTACCCCAAAGAGCCCAAAACCACAGGCATCTCCTTCTGTTCCCATTGTCCTCCTGTGTCATCCTTAGCTGTGCTGCCAGAAAAATAATAATCAGCCTGATCTACAGAGGGACAACAATTCTCTGCTTCATATACTGGAGGCAAAATGTTTTTCTACAAGTTATTGAAAGTAGCTGTGTTTGGATGACTGCTTCAGTAGATATGAAAAGCTCCTTCTCCATTGCATTCCTGTGCTACTTTTAGAAGGACAAAAAGTCTGAATCTTACAGAAAATCCACTGGTAACAAAACTGGTGGTGGCAGAGCTGCTCTGACTGACAACCTTAACCTAAACATTTTCTGGTTTGTGTTGTTTACGAAGGGTTTTTATTGCAGAAGTGGCGGGGGGAGGGGAGTGGGCAGTACCCCAAATCCTCACAAGACTACTTAAAGCCGGCTGGTGAAAATGGAGCATTTCAGTGAAATTCGATATTTTCCTTCATCAAAGGCAGGGAGCCTCAACCCACATGTTAACAGTAATGTAACAAGCCTACTGTATGTGCTGCAACCCAAGGTCCTTTTCCAATTAGAATTCATTTAGGCTGGGGGAGAGCAGGGGTCAGAGCAAAGAGGTGGCTCTGGAATTGATCTAAAACTGGAATCCAACCATTCCGGCTGGGAGCTCAGCTGGGAATCCCAAGCATTCTGCAGCAAACCAGAAGTGAAAGAGCACTGATAGAGAGAACAGTTTGTCCCTGGAAAACTGAGGAAATGTATATAGAATGTTTCTTTTTCTACAAAGAAAGAAAGAAAGAAGTCTGTTGCACTAGCGTATAAAAAAGAACCCCAACATTCTTTAATTTTGCCGAAACTCAACCCTGAGTTTGCTTTTCAGTTCCAGGTCTGATAGAATCTCCAGATCAAACTCATTAGTGATGGTTAAATCCAGGTTTGCTGATAGGAACATGTGGGACAGCAAACAAAACCAGTGTCAGGCCTCGAGAGAGGATGTGCCTCTTTAATTGAAAAAGGCAGAGTAATCATTCATTTATTTAACCCAGAGATGATTATAATCTGAAAACCTTGAAATCCTCTTACACAACAACTGTTTTGGCAAGCCCCTCTGTGTTCCAACAAATATTAAACTGTGCTTGCCATTTGTCTAAGGAATCTTGTATTAATAAACATGAAGAAGAACACTTTTACCTCCCACACTCAATGACAGAAGAAAACAAAGACCAGCTGTATTCATCAATGGATCCTTGTTCTGCACATAAAGGCTAATTACATTTTACTTCAAGCCTACACATGGAAAACTTTGCTCCTGCCATCTTGTCAAAGGCAGCTTCTGATATTCCAGCTGACAGACTGCAATGACTGCATATAATAAACTTCTTTTTGTCATTAACACCTTCGGCACCCGGCCCGGGGCTCTGCTGGGGCTCAGGGAAGGGGCAGGGGCAGCACACACCTGCTGGGAATTTGGTACGTGGGGATGACAGAAGTGGACTGGAAATTTTAATTCCAGCCACTGATCTCATCTGGAGGTGCCTGGCTGTGCCCCTGTCCCTCCCTCTGCACGTAGAGTACTTTGAACGGGACGTTGTGAAAAGATAAAACAAACAAGTCGACAGAATGATTCCCAAGTTTTAAGATCACCACAACCGGTCTCCAGGATAAAATCCAGACTCCTCAATGCTGATAATGAAGACTTCTCACTGTATTTCTTTTGCTTCTTGGGGTGTTTTTTTCTTGTTTGAAAGATTTTCAAAGTTTCAAGTAGTTGAAAGACAGCTTTATTCTGAGACTGAAAATCTTAAAAGCGCTGTTAGCTTTAAAAAATTGACAATTATCTGTTTTTTTCCTGAAGGCACTCCAATTCATCTGCATCAAATAAGCGTCTGTAAAACTAACAATTCTGGCCTAAGATAAAAATCACATGTTTTTAAAACATAAAATTAAAATTGGCAATACAAGTAGCTTTTCAGACTCAGATCAAAAGAGGGCTTCTCTTAAGAAAGAATCAAACTGTCTTTCACCCTTTTTATTGGTGTTTTTTCAGCCTTTCTCCCAGCTTTTACAATTAAAATAGATGACTCAATTTCACTGTCTACATTCAGTTCCCTTTTCATGTTCTTCTAGTTTTCCATATTGCAAAATTTGGGCTACAAACGCCACAGACAGCTGTTGTTATGCAAGAACTATTCCTGCCATAAATATCCAAAACAATGATAAAATATTTCTGCTGTTATTAGGTCCTACAAGTTTGTTTTCACAGTACATCAGTCTGAGAGATAAAGTACAAGCTTAATGTCTGCTTCAGGATTCAGCTCCATGACCACTATATTCCAGACCCAGTCTCCATAATCATTCTGCTACAGAACACAATAAACTTCTTGTTACTGCAGATGCTACTAATTTTATGTAATTCTATATAAATTAGGTAAGAGTCGGTCTCAAGATCATATAAAAAAGAAATATTTCTGTGTGAACCTCCCCGAAAGAATGGAATTAGAAATGCAAACAAATCTTTTAGAGAACAGATTTTGCTCAGTGTAAGATAAATTACAGCACTTAGGGAAACAGTATTAAAAAACAAAGCACTCTGCAAATAAACACATTAAAAAGGGTGAGGGGTTATTAGGTTCAGTGCCTACAACCACTGATCTCTGCCTGTTCCCCCAGAAGCGCCTGCAAGATGAAATAACAGCAACAATATCAGTTATGTGCAGGAAAAAACAAAGGCAATCTGCAGGAATTTCAGGCTCCATCTGAACCAGCAGTTGTTTACATCCCTTAGAGAGGGAGGAATCAGTGAGGGAACAAAAATACTTTTGATTCCCTTAGAGGGAACTCATCCTACAAGGAGCTCAAAGGAAGCTGGACTTCCAGAGCCAGACCAAAATTCACCTGAAAGATTATCCTGAAGGACATAAAAGGTGTTTAAACTCCAAGTGCTGATTGTTAACTACCATGGGCTGAATTTTGTGAGCTCTGGGTTCTCCACATCCTCAGTCAGGGATCAGATCCTCCACAGAACCACGGGGCAAAAAATTTAGAAGTGGTGCCAGTTTGACTGGTTTTAACCCTGGGCAGTGGGCACAGGGAGGTGACACTGAGTGCCAGCCCTTCCCTCGCAGTGTCCCAGCCATCCCAAACGGCTGCTTCGTTCCCATCCCAGTTCCAGACACTGAAATGACTCTCTGTGCTTAATCCCGCTGATCATGAGAATTCCTTCTCATTATTAACTTTCCTTAAATATGAAGGGTTCAAAGGAAACCAGCAGCAGTCTGTCTCTTTTGTTGTTCCCTGCCCTGACTGTTAATAAAACCAGAAGATAATTGGAAACAGTAGCTATTAAGAAGACAAGAATATATATTTTTAAGACTACCTTCATGTTCTACTTGAAAACAAGGAAAATCTGCCCAAAATGCTACTTTTGGTAATTAGGGGTGAACCTGGCAGAGCAAGGACTACTACCCCAAAAGCAGAAAGAACCAGGGTGCCTAAGAGTCAGAAATCCTTTACTAAATGAAATTTTGTTTTCACTCAGATGGGAAGATCACAGTAGAAATACCTTATCTCTGAAACTGCCCTACTTCTAAATAAAATACAAGAGATATACAGGGTAAGGGATATGCAGATGAAGCACCTGAGAATGAAACCAGGAATGCAGCAGTGTGTGTGCCAGGACAAGTGTCTTGTTGGGAGGAAGAAAATATGAAAATTAATAATCTCTCCATAGGAGGCCAAATTATGACCATGTTTTCCAAAAAACTTGGATGCCTGAGCCTCGCTCATCTCACCTCTCTCCAACAGACAGATGCAAAACAAAAAAATCAGTGATACCCTGAAGGAAGACATAGAAAGAAAACAGGGAAATCTTACTTTGCAGTAGTTTCTTCATCGTATTTTGTTTTCAGATCAAATAGTTCTGTCCTGGTTTTTTCCAAGGCTAGAAGGTATAAACATGAAGCATTACAGTACTGAAATAGCAGTATTCAGTCATAAATAAGGCTGTACATCTCCTGATTAAAAAAAATCAAGCTGCACACCTCCTTAGCTTTATCTTTCTACCTAGGCAAACCATTATGGGTTAGAAAAAACCATAGGGTTTTGACTTTTTTCACAATTTCTTATGGTATTTCTGTTACACTGCAGAAATTCCTAGTTTCTGCTTAACCAAGCTAGACATCATTAGTTTCTTATTAAGCTGGCTGAAGTGCTTATTCCTTTGAAATACTTATTGCAATAGTTCAAGGAATAAAATTTCTTCTGTTCTCACAGTAAACAAAGCCAAATGTGTCCAGACCTGGAATTCTGAAGTATGCAAAGATGAAAATTAATGGCAAGTCACAGTAACAGGCAAGAAATGGGGTTCACACTGATCACTACAGATATTTATCAGTTTGGAGATGTGTGGAACCAGAACACACGTGGATGGTAAGTGCCATGGCCTGCTGTAATTCCAGGGATGCTCTGACTCTGTGTGTGCTCCATGGCCTTGTCCCTGTATTTGCCAATGACCGGCTGCAACAGGAGCGTTTGCTCTGATTCACAAAGCACATCTGAGCTCTGCTGGACCCCCCTGCCTCCAAGAGCTGCTTCACACCCAGTCCTGCCACACCCAACCATCCCTGTCCTCTCAGCTCCCACCTGATCCCCTGGAAAAGGTCACAAAAGCGATGCCAAACCTGTTTGCAAAGCCTGAACTTTGTGTTCAGCTTCCTCCAGCTTCGAGGCTGTCGACATCTGTGTCTCTTGCAATTTTCTGTGAAGGGGAGAGGAGAGGTGAGAGCAGAGCTCATGATCACGTCAAACAACTCATCTGCACCTTGCAGATTTGGAGGATGGAGCGATTAAACGTCTCAACTGGAATCAGACAACTGCCAACACCACACAGGCTACGAGGTGCTTCCGTGGGACCCATAAATCCTGTCACGTTGTGAGATGCTGTTCCTACTTTGTGGTCCCACTTATTAAAATTTTAACAGTGTAGCCACCTCATAACATAAGCTGTGAACATTATACAAGAGTTGACTGCTATATAAATGACAACTTCAGTGGAAGGTTTTCTTGAGCATAATTTGTTTTGGAAATGTCACACACATTGAGAAAATTGTCACCAAGCACCCTCTGTTGTACAAAGTTAGTACAAGAAGAATGATACATTTCCATTTTAGTGTCATAATGAAGGAATTTGTTGCCACAACTGATAGAGTGAATAGATGCAGCAGCTGTTTCATCAGAGCTGTAATGGGTGCCAAATGCAGCAATATTATTAGCTACTCTTTAAGGAAACACACATATTTCAAAACAAATCTCACAGTGGTATTTTCTGCAGAACATGAGCAAAACTTTAATATGCTCACATTTCTTACGTCCACAGGCAACATTTTCTTGTTTGTGTCAGTTAAACTCATTTTTACATCATCTGGCCACGCAGCCACTGCACTCCTTGCTGAGGGCCAGGCTGCAGGAGTTATAAAACTCATCTCTGAAAGGAGCTGCTCCAACATCTCCCAGGAGCCGTGCTTTTAACAACACTGCTTTTAGGATATTCTGCAGATCTCAGAATTGTGAAATGGCTTATGAAACTACCAGCATCCTGCCTGCACTCCATAGGGTGCATAAATTTATTCTCCAACACTGCTGACCAGGTTAATAACTATTTATAGCGAGAATAGTGCGTCAGTTCCCTTCATACTGAACCATATACTTTGAGACCTCAAAACCTCTCTCACACACGCTTTTATTTGCATTCCACGACCTGCCATTTTGTTTTATTTTTAAGTATATTGAAATTGCAGTTGTGAAAACCACTGCTTACAAGCTTCTTATCAGAACAGCAACCACAGGTATTGATGAATTAAAAAAAAGCTTTGCATTCACTGGTAGAGTCTCCCCACACAGCTCTGAATTTAAACAACCAACCCTCCAACTAAAAAGCTCACGTGAACTGAAGGTTTTCCACGCTATGTTGAACATATTATAGCTTCAGTGTTATTGCTCCACAGGAGAAATAAATTCTCAAGGCAGGGAATGCAGCCTGAAAGAACTCCCTCTTTAGCCCTTTGGTTTTCTCCTGTCTGATTTATCTGCCCACCAACCTAAAGATTCAAACGCTCCCTGCTCATTTGCAAAAGATCAGAAATACATCCAAAAAGTTTTTTAAAAAATCAGTAATAAATAATGAAAACTCTCCTTAATTTTGGCATGTAGGAAGATGCAAACCTTCCCAGGATAATTCAGGCAGACTTCCCCTCTCTGAGCCACTCCCAGGGGAGCAGGGGTGGTGCATCCCTGGCCCGGGCTGTGGGTGCAGTGGTGGCTCTCCTCCAGCCCAGGGCTGCAGAGCCCATGCCACAGTTCTGTGACACACAGGCAATTACCCTGGCTAATGGAGACAGATTGGTGTCACAGAGGACAGCACAGCCAGGGAGGAATAAAAGCAGGTTTGCACCCTCCTGAACATGACACCCCCTCCACCACAGCACGGAGAAGAGACAATCTGTCCTTGTTTCACTTCCACACTCTCCCGATTGTTTTTCTGGGCAAAGTTGAGTATCAAATGATTCCGTGTCACACGCATAAATCGCCAGAATCACTCAATAGATGAGCTGTCTCCAGCCACCAGTCCTGGCTGGGAAGATTAAACAGAAAAATACCTCTCTCCTGCTCCCCAGCACCCAGAGCCACACACACACACACAAAACACACAAACACACATGCACTCACCTCTCCTTCTCCGCAAAATCATTTTGTAACTTTTGTTCCTTTTCAAGGGCTATGTTCTCCGCTTGGTTCTTCAGGGTCTGTTCATATTCTCGGATTTTCTCCTTAAGTGCTTTTATTGTAACCTCTGCAGAAAAACAATAGGGGAAGAATGAGTTTACACAGCTCCACGTGGTTCCACAACACAAGGCTTGCTTTACCCTGTAGGCTCAGTGTATTTTAAACTTTAGCTCTTCAACTCTGACACAAAATCAATGGATATGAGTCCCTTTGGAGACCTTTTACTCCCTAAATGTTAAATTGAACTTTAAGTGTTTAGGTTGAGAAGGATCAATGGAGTTTGCTGGAAAGCAGAGTGAAGAAGGTTCCTCTAACATGACTTTTTTTAAAGAAAGAAGGAAAAAAAATCAATTGTAAAATATAATATCACCTTATTGACTAGTCTAAAATTAGCTCAGTGCTGAGTGAAGATTAATAAAGTCCCAGTGCAGGTTTAAGTATGCATTTACACACAGGACACTTAATTCACCTAACTGTGCTCATGCACTAAGAGGCAGCTCCACTATGGTTCATGCACAGATGCAATCTCACACTAACTGAACACATATCTGGGCTACAGCTCTGCTCTGCTTCCCAGCTGATGAGAAACCCGGCAGTTGGGCTCCAACTGCTGCACTAACAGCAGGCACTGGAGCTCTGCATGTCCCAGTTGCTGTCGCTGCCTCGTCATCCACACTGGGGTTTACACACAAACAACGACTATTTTAACTTGCTGAGGCACTTGCAGCCTTCCAGGGAATTTGCAGAACCCTTCCCTCGGATAAAGAAGCTCTCCTGCATTTCCCCATGCCCAGCAGTGGATGACAGCAGATGCAGAAACCTGCAGAGCTACAGCTCAGCATCTCCTTACGTGCCCCGATCTGTTCCTACGTGAAAGCCCTGTGACCCCACCCACAGGAAAGGACTGAATCCTTATAGGGCTCAGAAGAGGAAAAGCAGGACATCCACCAGAGTATGCTTTGTAACAATAATGGAATTTGGAAAAAGCCTTGGACTGCCAGAAGACTCAAAGCAGCAACACAGTTGAGAGTACTCACACCAGGATGCAGGGGGGGTTAAAGATATCAGCTTATTAATAGATGTCATTAATAATGCTTGAGGGAAAAATAAAAACTTCTGGACATGAAAAGTTTCATATTCTGCAGAAACATCCTAGGAAGACAAACCCTAACATGAAAAATAAACCCTATGGGTTTGGGGGAAAAACCTTCAACAATATCACACAAACCCACACGTAATCCTTTCAGAATCACGATGCTGAGTTGAGCAGGGAGCTGAGAAGCAGACAGGAGGTAGCTGGTGACATGATCTGCTGTCTGGGCACTACCAAAGGCAGCTTAGGCCACTGTGACCACAGAAAAAGGTCAGGGGGGTGGGGAGAGTGGTAAAAATGCTTGCCAGCAAAGCATCTGCCTCTGCCTGAAGGAGCAGGATTTTGCTGGCTGTGCAGAAATCAGCTGAGGCTCATTACTGAGTAACAGGCCGTGAAAAGGACACGTCACTTCTTTTTTTTTCTTAAGCAAAGGGAAATTCTTCCCTGAGATCCGGGAAGTCATACAAATCCTGATCTCTTCCTGAACAAGCAAAGGATGCTCCCTCACACAGACAACGGGATGCTGCTCCTACGGGCAAAGGGTGCTGCGCTCTCTCCTGGGGACACCTCTGCTCCGGGTACTTTCAGATAGAAATCTGCAAAAATATTCTGGTATATGGAGAAGAAGAGAGCAAAATAATCTCATGGAAATGCACATAACTGCATCTTGACTATGTTTCAATGTCTAATTTTAAAAGAAAACAAAACAACAAAAAATGAATGCAAGAAGTGCACAAATATGGGGAAAAAACGTAACTTTTGTGATAAAATCTGATTTTACCTTTAAGCACCTAACAATAGATGTGCTGGACAGTACAGTTGAATCCTCTACATTGCTTGGAGCACTCAGTGCCTTCTTCAGTGCTCAGGTCAGCTACAGCTTGTTAGCTTGCCATTTATACCAGTTTTGGAAGAAGTTCTTAGAGGCACCGTAGAGCTCATACCAGCCCTCCAAACAAAGAGATTAACTGATCAAAGCACCCTTAGCTAACAACAGCCTTTTCCCTGGATAGCTTATTAATCCCTGTTTGAAATAGAGAGTGGAACTACTGCACCGGAGTGAAAAACAACGCAAAGGCTACAGTGGGAAAACAGAAAGGAAGTTCCAGCACACCAGGGAAAATCAAAAATGTCAGTTTATGAGTAGTTGTAGCAAAAAACTCTACAAGTCAAGAGCTTTTCCACTTTGTGAGATGAACCCCCATGTCATGCTTGGATGTGCTGGATGCACAGCCTCAGGAAAACTCTGCACAGTGAACTGCAATGATTGTACATTTCCAGCAAAAAATACAGTCTTGCTTAGAGCATTACAGTCCCAACATGACATCTCCTGCAGTCCAGCCCAAGTCCTGGTGTGCTGATACCTGTCCTCTCTAGGGGTCACACCTTCTACATTAAAACAAAACAGATTTCAAAATATGTAACGGCGTAGATGTTCCCTCAGCAGAAAATGAGATGTAACAAAATCAACTTAGGTGCTAACGCAGCTTTCAAAGGTTACTTGGGTGCAACAGTTCCATAAACAAAATTAAAAAATAAAATCTCCGTTTTTCCAAATGCCGAGACAATTTACTTTTCCACCATCCAGAACTGGGCGTTAAAGATGGAAATGAAAAGTCCCATGGACAGGCAACTAGGTGTACAGCTGAGAAAATGCTGTTTCCTGGTGCAGGAAACTATATTCTGAATTACAAGAAAACTTGAGCAGTCTTAAAGCCAACAGTTGTTAAATCTCATTGAGATTTTCATGTATTTTCAAGTACTTTAGTCTCATTAAAACTTAAATAATTTAACAGTAATAGCTTGTATTTACATTGCTCTATGGATAGTCTCTAGAGTAAAAATAAAGTGCATATGCTGAATGTACTCCAGTAGTACATTTAGATAAGGAAAAACAGTACAGGAAAAGTTCCGTTTTGTACAGATTCATATGTGGGTATAAAGTACTGAATTTTTGTGTTTGTCTGTGCAAGCTGCACATCCTGCAAGTACCAACACCCACGTTCAGCTTGATGTCAGTGCCAGCACTGCCTCTCAGAAAATGTCACAAATAACGTCAGTCAGGTGTAATTTTCAGTGCTGAAGGCTACAACCAAATATGCAGAATAACAACTCCATCCTCTGACTTGGTGCTCCAGTAAATGAAACTTGTAAGAAATCCAAAGAGTCTGCCAAAAGCCATATCCCCACACACAAACACAGAAGCAGCTCTAGTAGACTCCTGTACTTTCTATACTGAATTTCAATGTTACTGTCACCTCCACCTCTACGAAATAAAACTGATTTCAATCCCTGTCTTGAAATTTCAGTGTGCATTAAAAGCTGGTAATATGGTTGCAACCTACCCTGATTTTTCACCTCGGCGAATTCTTTATTGTATTCCTCCAGAGTTTCCCTAAGTTTCTGGTTTTCTGTTTCAATATCGTGCATACGTTGAACCTTCAGCTGAAGCTGCTGTCCTAAATCCAAGGCTGGAACTGGATCTGAAAAAGAAACAGTAAAATAAAATGTAACAGGAGCACTTCTGCGACCCAAGCAGTTCAGAGCGCAAGTGTCCTTTCTTCTCCATTTTGGTGCCAGCAGGGCCCTACTTTGAGTTATTAGACCTGTACATTCCTCACATCATACATCCTGCAAACTTCAAAAACCCAGAAATATTTCATTCTGTGTTCTCTTTAAATACAGAGCCAGGCTGACAGGGCTGGGGGTGTTCACCTGGACAGGAGAAGGCTCTGGGGAGACCTCAGAGCTCCTTCCAGTGCCTAAAGGAGCTCCAGGAGAGCTGGAGAGGGACTCTGGACAAGGGATGGAGGGACAGGACAAGGGGGAATGACTTCCCACTGCCAGAGGGCAGGGACAGATGGGATATTGGGAAAAAATTCTTGGCTGTGAGGGTGGTGAGGTCAGCACAGGTTGCCTTGGTTGTGGCTGCCCCATCCCTGGAAGTGTCCACGGCCAGGCTGGATGGGGCTAGGAGCAACCTGGGATAGTGGAAGGTGTCCTGCCCATGGCAGAGCAGTGGAACTGGATGAGCTTTAAGGTCCCTTCCAAACCAAACCACTCTGTGATTCCATGAAACCGGGACATGCCTCCTTCATCCTGGCACTAATCCACAGCACAGGGTTTCTGGGTGCCGACAGCCATGATACAGAGTTTTAAGCTTCACATTTTTTATTGCAAAATGAGGATTTTTGGATGAAAAGTAATCAAACTGCACAACTCCTGCACAGCTGAAAACTACTGTCCCTCACAGGCCTCTGCTTGTGCAGGAGTGAGTTTCTAAAGCAAACTGTGCCCTCCTGCACAGCAGAGTTCAAACAGGCTCTGTGACCATGGAGTACTTTTTCTAATTGACAGATCAATAATAATCAGAAACATATGGATGTAATCAACTCCATGAACCTTGGGTTTGGATCTCTCTTTTTCTTACACTATTAATCAAATGTCCTCTCAGTATTAATTCTCTGATGTTCATCCCCTTCTGGTAAAGAGGGTTCTCAGCACACACCTGATGTGTGCATGTGTGATTTATTCTGGGACTTCTTCCCAGTCAGGGTAGGAAAACTCCGGAGTGTGATGGACTTATAAAAGATTATTGAACATATTTCTGCTATGGGCGCCAGCATCTCTTGTGAAATGGCTGCAAAGATTTAGTCTCCTGTTGAGGAATGCTAAACACCAAACTCAGTGGATCAACAACAGTATATATTAGGGAGTTCACTTAATTTTCAACCACCACAGTCATTAATTTTTCAGACCACCCTCAGTTCCAGTCTCTGGAAACACATAATAAGTCTATTGTACCTCTGTTAACACATTAAGCATGAGCCTGTGTGTTTTTTCAATATGCCAGCGTTGTTGCATAGTTTATAAAAGAATAGCACTGGGTTATGTTGAGCTCAGAGACATTCTAAGTAGCAGCCTGCTGCATTTTGTTACTCCGGTTCTTCAACAGCTTATGGCATTACCCTGTTCATAATACAAAATCTAGGTTGCTTGTCATCTGTTCTCTGTACATACATAGTTTATGACTACATAGCTTTTTCATTTATGCTTTTTAGGCCAAATACTTTTCGTTATTATTATCTGTATTAAAATATTTATAATAAATCAAACTTAAAATGTTATTGTGGCAGAGACAGGGGGGTACAGGTAAGGAATTAAATAGAGAGCTGAAGTGGCAGCAGTAGCACGAGCTGAAGGCTCTGCAGTATTTATGTATGGTCCAATTACGGTGTGGGCTGTCACAACATCCCCCTGCTCCCATGGAGGTCCGTGACCTTCCTCCGCAAGGAGCGTTTTGTCACACTCCTGCAGCTCAGCATCCCCCCACAGAGCCAGCCCGGGACATTCATCTGCCCAGCACAAAGAAAGGCCAGATTGTCTCACTCTGGCCACCTCTTAAATTGTTACAGGAACCACGAATCCCATCAGGCCCGGGATCTTAAGTTTCAGCTATGGGTATTTCTATGACAGTGGTAAAGTGCCACGATGAAAGAAACTGAACTCGACAAAATTGTGGGTGCACTTTTCCCCACCCTCATTTTAACACGCCCATTGTAAAAAGCCAGGACACGCACAAGAGGTATTTTGCTCCTAATACACAGGGCTTTTATATTGAAATCAGTAAAGAATTAAAAGACAAAAATAACATGGGCATTATAAAGTGAATAATGACTAAACTTAGTCAAATTTGCAATCCCTGAGAAGCTTTACGTACAAAATGAAAATGCTTGCAATCTCATAATTATTCATCAGGACATGTATATTTAATTTAGCTCTATTAAAGGTTAATGTTCAAGTAGCAAAACAGTGGCAGAACAAACAAAATGTAAAAAAAGTCTCTGTGCATTAAACTTCCAACTTCACTAGAGCCTATGTGAAGGACTAATGGCCTGCAGCCACTAAATACTTCTGGAAGACACGTAAAAAAACCCATGGGTGAGGCACCTCTTGGACCTAATTTTTATAAACTGCATTAAAGAAAACCAATCATTGTATGACAATAAAATGATCAAGCAAGACATTTTAGGCAGAGAGTAAAATCATTTCTCATGGCAAGCTCCAACATGCTCTTTCAGCTTGAAAAACCTAAAAACCTGTTATTTCTGGAGTATTTATAAACACCAATTAACCTGAAACAAGTATAAACCTTACAGTCACAATGGCTTTTTTCTTACCTGAGTGGAGTGGATTAAAAATATATAAAATAACTCTCCTTTTCCCAACACATGCATGCATGGAAAAGCATACCTTTTTATATTAACCAGGTTTGCAAAGTATGTTTCATGTCATTTAACAGGAGGTCACTGAATTTTTAAACAAGCAATGGACCAAAACTTTCGATTCATTACACAAACAACAGGCATACACGGCTCAAAAAAAATCAACCGGCCCTGGCTTACGGAGAGAGGCAGTGAAGGAAATGCCCTCTCTGTGGTCTGTAAGAGAGAAAAATCACCTCGCTGAACACTGAAATGTGGAAAACTCATCACGCATTATTCCCTTGCTTTGAATTTTCTCTTGTGAAATTCCAGAATCCCTGCTAGGCACAGGATAAATAAAAAAATGAGAAAATTAGTAAAAGGGATCTGATCATTCAGAACTTAAAGAAGCATTTTGCAAGATCATTACTGCCCAAGAGTAGATTGAGATGTCAATTCTTACACTAAATTTAGTGCATTTTCTTCTCTCGCTTCCTATTCTGCTCATTTTTCCTAATCCACTTGTTGCACGCCGTACCCACAGAGAAGCCCCCTGCATCCTGTGTTTGCCGGCAGCCCAGCACATCTGGATCCGATCCCTGGCGAGGTTTCCTCCACGCTACCACAGCAGAAACAGAAACCACCATAATTTCCAACCCGGGACCTGCAGAGCCCGTTCCTGCCTCTCCTTCCCCAGGGATTGCCAAGCTCCGGGCACATCCCCTGCTCACTGCTGGGACACACAGCAGTGAGCTTCTGTCCCCTCAGAGGAGGAGGACGGACACGTCTCAGTGGACACAGATGTGAGAACAATTAATGTTACAAATGCAAAATTATTTTTATAGCAGTTAATACTTCACATCAAACGAGCTGGTGCGATGCAGCTGCAGCAACACCTCTCAGGCTGTTCTCACACCACACACATGCCCTGACGATGAATCTTTTTTCAACAGCAGGGCGAGAGAACCATTTTTTTTTTGCTGCTGTTTATGCATGTAAACTACTGACTTCACAAACAATTTTAAAAGAAACACTAAGATTGATTTTGCCTGAACTACTCACTACATGAGGCAGCCCCTCACCATCCTGGGAGCAGTTTTGAGTGTCACCATGTAAGAAAGATATAAAGCTGTTAGAGAGTGTCCAAAGGAGGGACACGCAGATGGTGAAGGGTCAGGAGGGGCCGTACAAAGAGCGGCTGAAGGCACTTGGTTTGTTCAGCTGGAGAAGAGGAGACTGAGGGGAGACTCATCGGGGTCTGCAGCTCTGATCTCTGCTCTCTGTGACCAGAGACAGGACCTGAGGGAACGGCTGGAGCTGTGTCAGGGGAGGTCCTGGTTTTTTATCAGGAAAAGGTTCTTCCCCCAAAGGATGGTGGGGTGCTGACCAGGCTCCCCAGGGAATGGGCACAGCCCCAACGTGCCAGAGCTCCAGGAGCGTTTTCACAACACTCTCAGGCACAGGGTGGGATTGTTAGGGCTGTGCTGTGCAGGGAGTTGGACGGATGACCCTTGTGGGCCCCTTCCAGCTCAGGATATTCTGTGACTCTACAATCCACCCCCCACCCCACATCGCTCAGCACAAACCCAACTTCAATCCCCAAAACACAACAGGGCCATCGATGACTGTCTGAACTTCCTAGGTGAGTTTTGCCGGTGAAGCCCCACTCCTCCCTCATCCTGGAAGAAGGCACAGCTCCCGGTGTCCATCTACAATGTCAGTTTTCACCGCGGGCGCTGTGGCAGGGTTGCCCTCCCCGGTCATTATGGCCACGGCTGCCCCCGCGCCCCTCGCCCGGTGACATCCCGCTCCCGCCCGCCTTCCTTTTCGCCAGGGCACTCTGGGCTAATGTAATCATACGATTACATAATTAACCCAGCTGTCTCATTAAGAAAATCAACTGGAATTCAGGGCATAATTAGTCATACAGCAATTAGCATGCTGATGAGCAACTGATGAAAAGCTGTCTCGATATAGAGTATGCTGGGACCACCCTCGTTATTTAAGGAGAGGGGGGAAAAGCCCACCTCGGCTCACGGAAAAGGAGCTCCTGCGGGACAGGGAATGTTTAAAGTTGATGCTTAACCCTTCGGCCGTGGCTGTCGCTGCCGTGAGGGGTGAGGACCCCCGACAACGCTGAGGGGCTGATGGCGGGGTTTGCCAAACGGAGTGGAAAAACTGTGTCATTGTTTAAATGTACAATTTACAGCGCGCGGGGCCAAATTACCCTCTCTCCCCACATATATTTATATAAATATATGTCTTTAACCCCAGGGCTGCGGAGCGCTGCTCGGCGGGAACAGTCCCGAGGAAGGGGCTCTGATAGCCCCAGCGGAACCCCTGGAGGTGCTGCCCAGACCCCCGGAGTGACCGCCCGGACCCCCGGAGGGACGGCAGGGACCCCCAAAAGGGCTGTCCAGACCCCGGAGGTGCTGTCCGGACCCCGGAGTGACCGCCCGGACCCCCGCAGGAACCCCCGGGACCCCCGGCCGGCCCCGGCCCGGAGCGCGGCGGGGAGAGCGGCAAAGCCCGGCCTGGATCGCAGCGCGGGCGGATCGGGCGGCGGCCGCGGGTGCCGGGGGGCTCCTCACAGGCTGTAAATCACCACAGCCGGGGATTTCCGTGCGGTGAGACCCCCACAGATGGGCAATGGGGCTGCACGAGAGCCCAGTGCCCCGCTCTGCCCTGCCCGAGGTTCGCTCTCTGCTTATTCACAAAATGCATTCATAGAAATCACAGAATCATAGAATGTTTGGGTTGAAAGGGATCTTAAAGCTCATCTTCCATCCCCCTGCCATGGCAGGGACACCTTCCACCATCCCAGGCTGCTCCAAGCCCCGTCCAGCCTGGCCTTGGATCCAGGAGCAGCCACAGCTCCTCTGGGCAACCTGTGCCAGGGCCTTCCCCGCCCTCAGAGGGAACATTTCCTTCCTAATATCTAAAATAAAACTCCTCTCTTTTACTTTGAATCTATTCCTTTGGTATCGTAACATGGAGCTCCTGAAGAGCCTCTTCCAAAACAAAGGACTTGCGTTTTAATAACACCCCCTCCTCCCTCTTTATTTACAGGCCTGTAACACTGGAAACGATAAGAAAGCAAGTTATGAAACAGTGCCAGAACTACAGGGGCAATTAATAATTTATATCACTGGAAATGTGTTTCCTAAGGTTGGGATCTAAAAATAATTCATGGAAGGCAACGCGTCTCTTTCAACGCGACTGAATTTCTGTTGCC
The DNA here is from genome assembly GCA_013397175.1 of Platysteira castanea. Lineage (NCBI taxonomy): Eukaryota > Metazoa > Chordata > Aves > Passeriformes > Platysteira > Platysteira castanea. The sequence goes on along the minus strand of VYXC01010458.1, from coordinate 735,174 downwards.
CAAACCCCGCTGTAAGCAAAGCTCTCGGTGATCGTTCACCAGAAACACCCACACAAAATGATAAGGGAGGGGAAAAAATAATAATCCTCCTTAAACACAACTTTATTAACGCGATTTAACTTTTTCAAAGAGCCAGGAGATCAGCCCTGCTGTCACAATACTTTGGTCACGAACTAAAGGAAGTTTTTTTCCCCTTCCTAGATGCAACGCTGCTCTTTGCAGAGTGTGTTCCTGCTGGAGAATGATCCCTGGATCACAGACATGGAGAAGCTCCACCAGCTTCTGATGCAGTAACCGCTTTCGTGGGAGACTGCATGTCTGAAAATAACCTGAAAATGTGTTTTAGAAAAAATAATAATTACATTGTAGCTTTTGAATATTCAAACACCTCATAGCATACTTAATTAATTCATTAATTATTCCCCAGAAATTTCAGGGGTAAATTGAAATAGCCTAGAGAGACTGAGACAAAGATTTCATGAAATAAATGATAGCTGTGCTCCCATTCCCCTATGACTCTAGTAGCCCAGGGACAGAAGAGTTATAGCCGTAATTCCATTTGAAACAAACCTCATCATCTCCCCAACTCCTCACTTCATAAAAACCATGAAAAGGTTCTTCCTTCAATCAAGAATTATACATATTTTCTTACTCCCCCATCCCACAGGAATGGGATCTGTGTCTTCCTTTTATTTTTTTCCACTTTTTAACAACATTCTCCTCACCCTCTGGCTGTCAAGAGCATTCTGTGTAGCCTGTACCACGGAATTCGAAGTGCCCACAAGAGGGTGAGGGACTCTCATTTTCCTTACCAGGAAAAAAAAAAAGAAAAAAGCTGAATCCCAAATTCTGCCGACCTCTGGAAGCAGCAAAGCCAGACTGATGGGACCCCCCTGCGTGGGGCCGGGGGAGTGGCAGCAGACCGGCGCCTCTCCTCCCCATTAATCACGGCACAAGTTCTCCAAAGCTTGCCGGGTTAAATGAAACAGCACGGGATGGTACACAGGCAATGTGACCACAATCATACAGATCCCTCCCAGAGTGTGGTCCTTACATCTTGTGGGCTATCATTTAAAAACATCCTTTATTTATCTCCCAGCTTGGGAATGGTTACTGCCAGAAAGATGCCCCAGACTGAGATGCGTCACTATCCTCAGTATCAAAAAAAAATCACATAAAGCAGAGTAAATGATCAATTCCTTCATGAATTGCACTGCAGTTTCCTCTGTTTTCAAAGGAGTAATCAAAGTAAATACTCAGAAAAATTTTTAATATTAAACATGGGGTGTGCATAATAGGTAGGACAGTATTTGATGGCAGCTGAAAAAGAACCAAATGAGTTACAAGAGAAGCCACTGCAACTGAAAAGGCTCCAATATGATCGTTAACGTTCTAATAATGGCCCACGACACTGCAATTTCTGCTTACACCATGAACTCGGTGCAAAGGACAGTTACAGAAAAAACACTTGTACTCCAAGTTTCATTTCTCCGACTCTGAGATTATAAAAGAAAAAAGAAAAAAACCTTCCACTATGTTTGAAAGCATTTCTGCCACATTCATCCCTTCTTTCTCCTAAAAGCTTCTGAACAGACTTAGCACTAAACCCTCCGAAAGCTGGGGTTTATTCTAATTCCAGTTCACATTCCTGCAGCCGAGAAAGGGAAAGTCCAATATTCCCCCTCCCCACCAGGCTCTGCCTTTTGCTCCCGTCACTGGCCTTGGGGCTGCTCTAACTCCACTGCCTGCAGCAAAAGCTTCCGGAGGGCTGCAGTGACGCCCTGCAGGTGAACACAACCCCTTCCCGCAGGGATATCTGCTGGGATATCTCCTTCTACCGCACATTCTTCCTGCTCCTATTCACTGCATCCTTCCCCTTATCTGCACCTCTCCTCTTCCTTCCGTGCCTCCAGCCTACCAAGTAAAATAGGGCTTGACAAGCACACAATAAATTTTTTAAAGTGTATGCTTTAGGGATATTTCTTCCTCTGAATATTTATTCCGGCTTTTACAAAGGAATTTAGCCAATTATTAATTCAACGAGAAAAACCAGAGAAAAAAGTATGCGATCAGACAAGCCCAACTTCCAGCCACGTATTCAGGTACCAGAACTATTTTCAGTTATTTTGACATGGGTTTCAAAACAGAAGGATAAAGTGAATGAGTTAAAGATGGGAATTGGCCAGGGCTTTGTGCTCCATCTGAAAATAGCTGTGTAACACTAACAGCACTGCCCTACCAGCAGGCACTCACCCAGCACACATCCCAAACCGCACGCTCTGCTGCGGCTCGGAATTCCAGCCTCCTGGGGAAGGAGCCTGAAGGGATTGTGAGCTACTTGTACATTCCTCAGCACCGGACTACCATGGCTGGAGCAGCATCCCGGGCGATTCAGGATATTCTGGAAAATGAAACAGTGGCAGCTCTGCCCCTCTGAGGACTCTGCTCGAATCTCCTGTCTGCAGTCACAGCTTTAAACTTTCCCTTTCACCCTGACTTGGGCACTCCTTGCAGATTTGCAGAACAGTTTGGGGAGAATCACTAAATTTCTACAGTCCGTAATTTTTTACAGTACAGACTTCGCTTCCAGAATTTCCTGTTTGTGCAACTCCTTCTTTTTACCTGTTCTAAACACGCAGGTGAAGCATCAAGGATTTTGGCTTCAGATGGGATCCACTCACCAGCTAAATCACTGCCTGCAGCCACAGGGGTTTACAAGTAAAATGGCTTTTCACTCTTTTAAGTATTAACGATGCTCAATTTTCTGCTTAATTTTATCAGATTTTCAACTGTGTTTAGAAAAACGCCCGACTGCTGTGTTTGAGGGGTGTCTGTGCCACTTCTGTGTCCGTGAGCAAGTTCATTTTGCATCCTTTCCCCCTGAGAGTGCTCACTGTAATATTGTTTTGCTTTCCCTCTAAGGTTGAGAAAAGGCACGTTATGAATATTCATTTCCCTTGTACAGTCTGGGGCAGCAAAAACATAAACTTGTTCATTTTATGGGTCTGTCCTCTGTTTTATTCCAATATATTTTATTGGGAAAGGGGTGACAGTTTTGACATGTATTATTAACAAATGAGGAACTGCCTAAAATTTTTCACACTGCAATGATAGCAAACATTTCTCAAGAATAGTCTGCGCTGATCAGCCTCGATGTACCACAAACTCAGGGTTTACTATGACCTCATCTTGCTCTTTAGACAGTTTTGCCAACCAATTAACCATTATCTCAGACAAGAGCACTCTAAGTATTAACTTTTTCAAACTCTTTTTAGTATTCTACTTTGGGATGTGCTTAAACACAGTCCCTCGGAGTGATCCTCTTTTCCCTCACCTCTCTTTATTATCCCCTAAATTTACATTCACTCAGCTCTCCCTGCAAGCAGAAAAGGCTGGAGGTGCCCAGGTTGAAATTTAAGCACATCATGAGTCATCTGGGTCTGTAAAAGTCTGTATTATACAGACTTTCCTACCAGGGCTGGCATTAACCTTTCTGCTTAACATTACACTTTCCCCAAAAACCCAAACACGTCACAGGACGTACACAAACACAACAACTTCATACACATTTATCACCTCCAACAAAAGCAGCAGATAATTTTTCGGGGAAAAAAAATCCCCAACCAAACCCAAAATCGAACCTGTTTTTCTCTTGTATCACCTTTAACCTCAGGACATTGATCAAATACACTTTAAATGGAATTTTCTCGTAGCCCAAACAGCAGTGCAAGTCTGGAGAGGGCCGTGACTTGTAAATAATCAAAAGGAAATGGCTGGTATCTGCAAGCACTGCAAATAATTTTCATTTCTGCCTTTAGAAGTAATTCCCTCACACTTATTAGTGCTTTACTGATCATTTATTCGGGAAATACTTTGTGTTTCCTCAGCTAAAGCATTCCTTGAAAAAAGAATGCCTTATGCAGGGCAGTTGGAATTTGCAAGGCTGAACGGGGGTTGCATGTAAACTAAAATAGGACATGTTGTGATAGGTGTGTGGAAAACTCCTTTGGAATGAGCCTGCTCCTCCTTCAAACCCCTTTGTGAGGCACAGCCCCCACGGCTGGGTGTGCAATTTATGATGGCAAGGAGTACGGGAAAGATAAAATTTCCACTTCAGCCATCTTTCACTGTTACTGCTTTTGATTGTTTTGACAGGGCACATGAAAAAAAAAAAAAATCTTATTTTTACCTTCTCTGTTTTTTGTTATATTTTCGATAGCAGGTCCTCTGAGTTAAAAACCACATCACACACATTATATCGCACCAAGTGTGATCACAGCAGAGACCTGGGAAGAGTCTCCAATAAAACCACTGGCACATCCCCCTTTACACCCCGAGAGTCGTTTCGTTTCCTGATGAGAAAATTCCCATTAAGGAGAAACGAAACCCATTTCTGGCTTAGCCCTAGAAGGTGGCACAGCCTCTCCAAACCAAGAGCAAATGGTTTGCATTACCCTTCCCTCACTCTCAAATGTGCATATGCTGAAAAAACTCCGTGTTTTTTTCCTATTCTATGGACTGAACCCAGCCAGGTTTAATTGTGCCACATCCAGAAAGCAGAGTTCGTGTTTAAAGGCAGAATGGCTTTTTCTTTGCCTACACAGGAGCAATACTGAGACAAAACACTGAGCAAATCCACCAGGCTGTAACTGCAGTGATCCACCCAGCAGAAAGAAAACCCTATTTAACCACTTTATCCAGACACTGACACCTGGCATTCACTTGGTCTCCACGTTTTAACTGTTACTCGAAAATTACAGTGAAGTTTGTTTAAAAAAAATAAAGTAGTGAACACCGTTCCTTTTTGAAATAAATATTTAGCATTTTTAATGCTTACTATTTTTCCTTCAAATATTTAGGAAAAAGATTTTTTTTGGAATATACTGTTTCTGCAAGGCAACACCGCTCCTCCAAACCCACAACAAGGCTCCAATTTCACTTTAAGTGCTTGCAAGATTAAGACCCTAAAGCCAACAGAGCTAACATAATACATTTATCTTATAAAAATGAAGACAAAGGAATCTTGAGCAGATGGAAGAAGGTTTCCTCAAAACACAGACCCAACCTCCCTTTACTTCAAAATAAATATATTCACATTATTTTTAAAGGTAAGTTGTGACAACCTTGTTGATTAGTGCAATTCATGTGGCAGCATTCGCTTTTCCCTTGCTCTATACTGCATATTGAAAATAAGGCAATTAAATGAGAAAATTAATTCCATTAATTAAAAATGTTCAGTCTCAAGCAAGACAGAATGAAATTGAAAATGTTCAGTCTCAAGCAAGACAGAACGATCTGAGTAAGAATTACAGCTGTATAAATGTACATAAACCAAAATGTTTTCCTTGACATGTACTTTCCTTTAGGAAGGATAAATTTTGCAGCACAAAGCAATGATAATGCTATTTTAACAGCATCATAAAGCTGGAGAGAGATATATAAAAGGTCTGTTTTATCTTTTAAAGAGAAATCCCCTGATGTGCATAGGAAAATTTACAAGTAAAATACCACCCTTCCCACAAATTCCTTACTGGTGAGCCTGAGTGAAAACTCTGGTCAAGTCAGGGAAGAAAATCATTAAACTTTGCTGAATCTATAAAACACTGTAGCTGGAGTTTCAATACAGATCATTTTATAGTAAAATTAAAATAGAAGCCCTTTTTAATTATATAAAGTGTGCACATTATTACTGAGGAGAGAAATACACGCTTTCCTCAAGAACCATAAAATTGGCTGCTGGGAATTAGACTTCAGCTGCAATTATTATATGGTCCTATAAAGGATATTGAAAGTCTGATAAAATTGCACCCTTGTCATGTAACAGCGATGCTTAATGCTAAATAACCACTCTGCAGCATTCCAGCCATAGCTTCCCCCAAACATCATCTCTCCCTTCTCACACCGAAAAGAAAACACAGCAGGATTGGGGAGCTAAAAGTGTTACCTAAATATTTGAAATACCGAATGAACAGGTCAAAAGATATGTAAAGCCACACGGAGGCAAAGCAGCACATGTGATAAATGAATACTGATGGCTGTTTATAAAGGAAAGCTCTCCATGGATACCCACCCAGCCCTCCATGGATACTGCCCAGCCATGGATACTGCCCAACGTCGGAGACTACACAGGATGAGAGGGAAACAAAAATGAAGCAGAGTGACAAAGACCAGTGCCATACATTCCTCATGGCTGCTTTCCTTCTCCTTGCAGCGTGTGTTGTAAGCTGTGAGTATTTGTTACGCCTGCACACAGCTACAGGAGACTGGCTGGACTTGGAGAACCTGAATTTGCTTTTACCTCAGACCTCCAGGTAAGAGCATGGGCCCGAAACCTCGAGGTATTTCTCATCCCACAGACTCCATCGCACTCCCAACTCAGCCAGGCTGAAGTCTTTATGTGTATTAAGAATATCAAAGAAATATTTCTGTGACAGGTGACGTAAGGCACGCGCAGGGGACGGCGGGGCAAGAGAGAGGCTGTGGGGTGTGGGAGCAGGGCTGTGAATTTTGCTCCTGCAAATGGAGGAGAAGAGAAAATTCTTTCTCTTACAAAGAAGTCCTGACAAAGTCCCTCACCATTTCAACAGCATGGGTGGGATATAAATCCTACCTTCTCCTCCAGGCTTTGGTCTGATCTGCTGCTCACATCCCAGCACCTGTGATCGTGCCAGGCTTCAGAAAGAAGCCTCTGCACAAGAGCACACGGAAGGATCCCACCCAGCTCTTGTTTGACACCACTTCTCAGTCGTGAAAAGAACCAGACTGTTCCAAATCAAACCCACCCAGCTCCCAAATTATGGCAGGAAACTGCACGGTGTGTTAGTCTGGAGATGGAGGGGCTGCAGTGCCTCTCCCCAGCGCTCACTGCTGGGCTCCCAGGCTGCAGATACCTTGGGAATGTTTTCATGGAGGGCTTTCTTTCCAAGCCAGAGCTGTGCCCATCCCGTGCCCACAGTGTTGGTGCCAGGCAAACTGCCTGTGATGGTCGGGATCCGCACCGAGTTACCTGCTCCTCTCCTGGCATGGGCAGGTGGGCAAAGGGACCTGTTCTGTGCTCAGTGGAACATTACTGAGACTCTGAGCAGGAAGTAAGTGAGGGAAGACTCTCAGACCACAGCTGACTAACCTAAAAACAACATTGCTGAGCCAGCTGTGGCCCAGGAAGAGCGTGGTGAGTCCCTGCATCCCTACAGAGGGACTGGCCACCGGGCACTGCTGAACTATGAATGGGAAAGCATAAAATTACATTTGTTAGCTCAGACTGAGCATCTGAAAACACTGACCTTTCAACCAGTTAATCATTAAACTAAAACATTAAAAAATTAGTTTTTATTTGAAGCATGCATCAAATGTGCTCCTTAAATGGTAAAACCAGTAAAAGCCAGGGTACTATGAAGCCTTAAAAGTACTTAAAAGTATTAATTACACCTCAAAACCCCTCTTGAGGTATTTTGAATATTATATATAATGTTAATGTTTTATAGAAGTATAAAATGACACACACAGAGCTGTGTGCCAACAGCCCAGTCGGGCCAAGACGTGGCAGTGGAGACTTGGGCTCCTCTCTCTCAGCTGTGGGTACAGTTGCAAAAAGAAAAATCTGTTCAGGCAGTTATTTATTTAGCACTGGGGAAAACAAAAGAAATCAACTCCCAAAATGTAAAAAGAAATGAACTGAAACCAAATGCCAAACAAAGAAAGTTCGGCTGCCAAACAAAAGGGAAGTTGAAAACACATACAATAAAGGCCTTTGAATAAAATTTATGATCACACTTACACTGCACAGAACTAAAATTTGGTAGTGATTTACTTTTCAGTAAGGCTTTTTCTTTTGTTTTTTTTGGAAGGCATGAAAAGTTTTTCTCTACCCTTTAAAAGTACAATTATTGCTGTTTCTTGGTGAAGCTTCGAGATGCCTTTTTTTTTTTAAATTGTCTGTACCCTCTAACAAACAAAATACTGAGGATCACAGAGTATCATCATAATATAAATTGATTCATACAAACATTAACATGTAAATGCAATGAGAAGTCATGAAATGTGCCACAGTTACAGTTCTCTCCATTAGAAACAATACAGGAGTGTATCAGTTCCAGAACAAAACCATTGCTTGTGTTTACCTTATTAAAGGTAGGAAAAATGCCCCGTAGCATTCACGCAAACACGAACCATTCGTTTCCCAGAATAAGGGAATAATTTGCTTACCTGGAACATCAATTAATCTCTTATAAACATTCAAGAAGGCTGCCTCTGCTTCTTTGCTTCGTTTGCCCAATGCATCAATCTAAAAGGGGAGATGAGAAAAGAGGCTTTAAGACTTGTTCCAATGCAACTCTCACACAAAGCTATAAATATAAATTAATAGATTTCAAGTAAAACCAGTAAGTACATAAAGAGGGAACCCCAGTCTCCTGTGTACAGCTCCTATAGAAGCAGCCTTAAAAGAATGTTCTTGCTATATTTGTACTGAATATAATTTAAAATCCATTTTTCAGCACAATAACAAGCATCAATATTTTCATGAACACTTGTGATTCTTTCCTTTAAATCTTTATAAAAAGCCTGGTATATGCCAGGCAGATTCTCTCCTCAACAACTGTTTTCCTTTACCACTTATTGAGATCTAACCCAGCAAACGGAACCGCGGCCACTTCTGATGTCCCACTCTGCCTTTATTGTGGTAAATAGAGTTTTCTATTATTTCCAATAAGCCTGTGAGGGGATGAAAAGATGAACTTGTTGAGCACCCTGTGATGCTTAACACTAAATAACTATGAATCTTCTACATGCAAAGAAATTTTCTAATACAGCTCGGGCACAGTCGGAGTCGGCACTCCTGAGCTCCTCTGACCAGCTTCTCCTTGTGTTCTGTAACAAACACAATACTCATCCAAGAACTTATTTTTATCATTTTATTATTTTCCCCTACGTCTGTATTTTCATCTCAAACTCCATTTTACAAGGAAAGGCAGCTTAACGGCTCTGAGAATAAAATACTTATTCCACAGCAACTTTTTTTGGTAAACGTGTATTTTCCTATTGTACTAGAAACCAGAGGATTAACTATTACTAAATATTGACAATAAACAACCAAACTGACTCAGGATCAGATCTGCTGAATTAATGCTCCAAAGCAGAGAGACAGAAAGGGAAACAGGAAAGCCTGACACAGCTCTGTGGCAGCTTACCCAAATCAGGAAACCAAAGGCATGGAGATTATCGTTCCCGTATTTTAATAAAAGGCAAGGAAGGATCTGAAGAACTGCGGATACAAAGGCCTGATATCAATTCTTCTGTGTATTTGAAAGGCAGTGAATATTATGGAACCATTTAGGTGCGGACGTCACCGCGGCCTAAAAAAAGGAAGGCCCTGTCTGAAAAACGTCCTTGAATTCTTTCTCTACATTATTGATTCAGTAGATAAGGCAGAAACAATGGCCAGAGTTTACTGTATCTGTATTTCAGGAAAGTATCTGATATTTTATTCTGCAGGAGGGGGATTTGCAGCACTGGGAAGCGTGTGACCAAGCCAGGGCTGTGCCAGCGCTCGGGCTCGGGTGCCAGGGAGAGGAAGCAGGAGGGTGCTGCGGGGTCAGCCCTGGTGCCACTTGTGTTTACTTTGTACTGAAACGCCTCTGCGAAGAGAAGGGAAAGATTTGGGAAGGAGAGGGGGGCCATCCTACAATGTGGAGGATTAAATAATGTCGGGAGTCGGCGTCGGAGTGCAGCGCGGGGCAGCGCGGGGCCGGCGGGGATCAGCCCTACGGCGGTAAGTGACTTGTAGGGATCATTAGGGGCAGGATTAAGGCCACAAAACCAAAGGACAGGGACAATCGTAGAAATCACACAGCAGCACAATGCACAACGTATAAGCCAAGAAAAGACTTGGAGGGGAGGAGGGGTCAAGGAGGGAAATAAGGACACGGGCAGCGTCCGCACAGCATTTGGCAGCAGCAGCAAGGAAATCTTGGGAGATACGGCGAGAGGCTGGGAAGAGACGAGTTCTGGCAACACACTACAAGGTTGTATTTAAAGAAATAAACCCAGTTCCTCTTTCACTTACATCCCCCCAGGATCTGGATTAATTTATGGAGATAGGTGGAGGTGTGGTGTAACTGAAACCTGACCTATTTGCAACTTATCAAAGGGTATTGGAAAAGTGATGAATGAGCATCAGATGTCGAAATGAGGAGGATGTGGGGAGCAGATATAAATCCTCTAAAGAGCATGTTGGTCTTTCAGAGTTTACCAAGAAAGACCACGGAAAGGCACTGGAATCTCCCAGGGCATCCGACGTGCTGCAGAGCAAGGGATTGATGGTTGTGAACAACCCACTTAATAATTTTGAATTCGAGCAATCACAGATGGACTGATGCTCATTAGGGAACGAGAACAGAAGCAATTCGGAGAGAACATTTTCACACGAGGAGTACTTGAAATGAGCCTGTGGAGCGAAGTGCCAAAGGCAGGGAGGCCCCAGGATGTGTAAATCCATGCTGGGGACTGTCAGGCAGCGTTGGGGATGGGGTGAGAAGGAAGGGGCACCGCCAGGGCCACTTGTGCAGTTGAGCTGTTTCTTGGGTGCACAGAGACTCTCTGAAGGCCAAACCACACCATATGTTACACTTCTGGACTTCAACGTTCCCACATACAATTTTCTCTCGCTGCTGCTCGGCAGAGAGCAGCCAAATTTAAATTACTATTATTAAATACAATTAGCATTACAGCACTGATTCTGTACTGTATTTTGAAAAATTCATTTGCCCCTTTTATGAAAAGCAAAGCATTTAAAATGCTTCCATTTCTGGGAAATAACAGGATGGATTTGTTTTCCTATTACAGTTTTTCCACATTTTAATAAAGAACATTTGTACTTTTATTCTCACTAAGTATTACAGAAGGTATGGTTTATTTGCTCCTTACCAGTTATAGAGTGATGGAAATATAAACCAGATTTGAAACAACATCTTCCACAGAGATCAGAGACTTTCCGAAGGAAGCAGTTTGTAAATCACAGGTATTTTACACCTTTTTTTGCCCCCAAATTCAGAACCAGAATTCCAAACAATCCCACCAGGCAGAAATATGGTTTTATGTTTTTGTTGTTAAAAAAAATAAATCAACCTGTCTGGTTTAAAGTTCTACTAAAAATCAGCACTGCAACTATTTTATATCTTCAAATAAAATTTAGAAAAAGCACCATGACAACTTTAACTGGAATAAAAAAATAATTAAGCACGCCAGCACCCAAGTGCAAAAGGAAATAAGGAAATATGGGAGGAAAAAGACATTAAAAATAGCAAAATATAAATGAAGTCCAGAGAGAGAGGAAACAGAGCACTGAAATGACATGGGAACATTTACAAGTTCACTGAAAATTTTTCAAATCAAAGTAAAATTGGTTCAGGAGCCAACAAGGCTGAGCTGCAATCAGCTCACATTAAACAGTTGAACTACATTATAAAACTCTTGCTGAACATTTTTATTTGACTCTAAAAACTTCAGGGACCCTGAAAGAAGTCAACTTATAATTACACTCGCGTTGTCTTGACACGAGCTTAGCTCCAAATCTTAATTTATCTAAACCAGGCCCCATTATGTCTTCTCTGAGCAGAAAGAAACAACAGTGACCTCTGTATTCCCCACCACCCCCATAAACATATGTTCACTTTTAAGTTTTGGCATCCTATTTGTCTTGATAATACCAGTGGCGCTGCAGTGAGATAACAGAACTGAGACAACAGGAATCCTCCCTGCTCAGCACAGCCTGCATCTCACTCTTCATCCCTAAAACATCGCCGGAGCTACACGGAGGAGCCGTGGCCAGGCACCGGGCTGAGACCAGTCCTCCCTGTATCCACCTTGTTTTGCCAGGTCAAGTGCTCTCCTGAGTTGTTGCTCGGGGTACCAAGGTCCCCCCAGAGGCAGAACACCTCCCCTTCCCCTCCAGAATCGTCTCCCTCCAATGTGCCCGTGAAGATCTCCGTGCTCTGATCCCACTCTCCACTGCTCGTGGCCCGACACTGCTGGCACACTCCCCCAAAAGCATGGACAGCCTAGCTCAGGAGCACTTGGTCCCAGTCTAATACCCACTGCACCTGGCTAAAATCAAAATATCATCAATAAAATCCACGGATTTATCTCCATATTTACGTAAGCACCATAAATCTGGCCCCTACGCCAGGGAAGGTGCTGAACGCAGTTTTATCCGAATGTTGTCTCTTTCAGCTATGCCCAGCCAAGTTCAGAAAGATAAAAGCAAAGCCTGTGGCTTTAGTTTGGAATCTGCCACTTTTTATGCAGTAGGATATTTCAGCCACTAATTCAAGTCTGATGTTTATTGCCCTCCAGTCTCCTGAGCACAGGTCTGCAGGGCTGGGGTGCTCTGGGCTGTATGAACGTGGTATCACCTCATGGACTGCAGTCACACTGAAGGATGCACAACTCTGTTCCTGAATTTAAAGACGGAAAAGGATGATGAAGCTCTCTGCAAGGAAGCTGGACTGCCAGATGCCAGCACATCCTGCACTGACACTTAAATTCTCTGAACTGATGGAGATCAGCACATTAACACATTTCAGAGCACGAGACTGGCACGTGTGCTGCTCGTCTTGGATCCACTCGGATCATTCAGCAGAGCTGGATTGGGATGCTGTTGGAACCATGGATTCTGAGAGTTTCAATCTCTCAGAGTTAACAAGCACAGATCCCCAAAAATACACTGCATTTGACCTGAGGCCCTGGAAAAGGCTTCCAAATCTAATTGTTAGTGTGTAATTAATAGAAGTGTGTTATATCACTGGGTGAAGATATGGAATTACAGGTTTTTGGGCTATAGTAATATATATATACAGGTAACAAGATGGAGGATTTAGGGTGGTGGTTAGTACTTCTTTTTTTCTTCTTCTTCATAAGTTTGAACAAGTTAGTGACTGGACAGAAAAGTCCGCAATGCAGAGGTCAAGTTAACAGATTATCGGGTTATAAGTAAAAATAAATTTGTTGGTACTGTATTATTGGATAATTTGACCTTCAAAAGGTCTTGGAAGAAGAACTCTGGGGCCATTTTTCACCTTGCTAACTTAGAAGCACATTCTGTGTAGTTGTAACTTAGATAAGAAATAATAAACATCCAAATCTAGAGAAGAAACAGCATCTCCTCCGTCTCTATCTGGGCTCTGAGTGAAAGAAGTAACAGAAGTAAAGAACAGAAGAATCTGACAGGATGCTGGACTCAGCATCCCAGAGACAGCTCCTTTGTGAGGGGTTCCCAGGGCTGTGTCTGCCTGGCATTACCAAAGCATTGGTGATTTACTCGCAGAACCACAAACACAAGTGTTCGCACAACGTGCTGAATGTGAACTCTGCAGTCCCAGCCCTTCCACTTACCCTCACGGTTCTCCAGTTTAATTCTCACTCTCATTAACCACCTTAACATGTCGTTTACTGTCCTGCACACAATCTGGAACTAATTTATCAAGTAAAAATAAATTATTTAAAAGAGAAGTTATTTTTCCGTTCTGATTTTTAATAAATGGATGCCTTAAGGAGACACCCATCCCTCTTCCCTTACACATCTTCTGTCATATTGTTTTGCATCACGAAGTTTTTCCATTTGTCTTCAATTACTTCAAGTTACCAAAACACCATTAAGAACTGGAAGAACCATACGAAACAAAGGGAGAAGCACGAGAACAACTCACTAAAGCACCACTCTTTTAAGCCATGCTGTATTCTTGAGTAACTGCTTTCGAATCAAATGGTGGCTGTAGCAGGATTATTAATGCATCAGTCTTGCTTTGAAGCCTTTACAATACAGTTGGCTTGATTTCCCTTTCTTAATACCAAGAGATATCTACATTAGTCAATAAATTAATAAAAAGTAACATTGTAATTTACAAATTAATAAAAATACACAGTTCACCATCCCTGTTAATTTATTTTACCACTGACAAAAGAAGAAGTAAAAAATTCTTATTTTTAGCTTTGTTGCAATTAAAACACTTTGGAAGCAAAATTAAAAAGGAATTATTTCTGTGCAGTTGCTTAAGGCATATGGTGTGGATTTTAGCTGGGCTATAAATTCTTTAGCAGAATTAAGGACTTCACAGTGGATCCAGTACCAATCTGTTTAACAAAGCTGCTTGGGTTGGGATGTAGGTACAGCTCCAGGAAAGAGCCTGGGAAGGGCATGCCTGCCTCACCAACTTGTTGGTTTAACCTCAAGCTAAGCAGAGAGCTTTAGGACGGACTCGAACCCCTCAACTTTTCAAGTCTGTTCCCTCCAGTGCAAAACAGCTGCAACCTTGAACCCTTAAAACCTCCTCTTCCTTTCATGCCCAGATAAATCCTGATTTTCCCAGACAAACAACGCTGCCATCCCCTGAGGAATGTTCTCACAGGACAGCGTCTTGCTGCTTTTCCAATCTTTGATCTTCCTTCCCAGTAAAACAGCCCAGCCCAACATATGCCTGCAGATATTGACAGCAGAGCCACAGCTCTGATTAAATCCTGTTTGCCACCCTGCCTTCAAATCAGCGGGTGTTTTGTCCCTGCTGGACCTCTCCCGCAGCCTTGGATAACCCACCTGCCTCCCTGCCCACCTCTCTCTGCATTTCAGAGCGGGTTTCCTGCTCTCACCCAGCTCCCAACCCATCCATGGGGCAGGCAGGGAGCAGCCCTGCTCCCTCCTCCTGCCTCTGTCATGGCATGATTCAGCTCAGTGGCTCGGTGAAAAACTAAGGAAGAGGAGGAAGAATTTATTTTCCATTGTGCTGGCAAACTGAACTGACTCATCCTGTGCATTTGCTGGGCTCAGCACGAGGGAGGAGGTGGGGACCCAGGGCTGGGGCAAGGACTCCCCACGGCATCAGTCCCTCACCCGCACGGGTTGGGTACGGCAGGAAACCAGAGTGACAAGGAAGGGTGGCAGAAGGAGGCTCAGAGTGCCAAATGTTACCAGAATTCCCTTTTATCGATCAATCTTTACAGTATGAAAGTGGATTAACTTTGTTAATGTCTATAATAGTTCACATTATACACTCTGATGTAATGACAGATTACAATGTTACTGGAGGCCTTGGTGTTTTTCGTGCTCAAGTAAAACAAACCAAAGGACAGCCTGGTCCTGGAAATAAGGACTCTGCACATGGAAGCTCAGAGCTGTCCATGACGGATAAAGGAACCTCCTGAACACCAAGCTAATGTCAACATCCCAGCCCCCCTGACACATTATTTAAACCCCCATGTGTTTGCTGGTGTCACAAACCATTAACTCCAGCAAGGCTGACCCCAGAGATGCCAGGATCCATAGACAGGCAGCAGGAATGCTGTGGAATTAGGGTTGATTTGCTAAATTTTACTCCAATTAGTAAGTGTGGGTGCTAGTGATTAATCAAATTGTGTTGTATCTGAACTTCACGGGGTGTATAATCCTTGTGTGAAACCAGATATGGGGTGCCCCAATTTGGCTGCACAATGAATGATTATTTACCCTTGTAATTCTACACTTTGCATCCCAGCCTCTCTCCTGAAGTCAGCAAAGGCCAGCCATGAATCTCCTTAATGCTAACCTGAGTTTAGAGCTGACCTCTAAACAGAGGACACATCCTTCCCCCAAAACTGAAGGAACATCTTTCTAGTGAACAGATCAGCAAATCATTTGTTCTGTTATCAAACAGGGAGATGTCAGAGCTTGCCAGTTCTGATCCTCGAGGTTCTGTGAGAGCACAAGGATGGAGAACATCTCCAGCCATGGCCAGCCCAGCCATGGGAAATGGGGCAAGGAGGAAGGGGAGAAAGCCAGGGCAGAGCAGCCTGGGCTGTCCCACATCAGCCCCAGCTTCCCAGCAGCAGGAGCTGTGTGTCAGCTGAGTGGTGCTCTCACCTGCCTGTCCACTTCTCCTCCTGCCCAGGGCAGTGACCTGGAACCCACAACTGCTCCTCTCCCTCGTGGATGATACAAACTTTTGTTTAGGTATTTTTAAAAAAATTAGGTCAGAGGAATCCGCGCAAGAAGGAGCTCATTAACCACCTCTGTGCAAAATCCACCTGCACATAAATGCCAGGATGCAACCTCTTCCTGGTGTTTTATACTGAGTTCACCCTCTCGCTTCTCTTTTATCACAAAGCAAGACCAGACACCAGCTTGTATAGAACCTCATAGCAAATCCGTAATAAAGAGAGGTAATTCTGTAATAAATACAGAGATAATTCTGTATTTGGAGAAACAGGGACTGGATTCTAACGACACTCAGCAGAATACCTCGCCCGGCCCAGCCCTCCCATCCCCATTCCTTCCAGCACACTTCAAGCTTTCTTTTTTTTCCCTGAGGATGAGAAGACACTCCTGACCCTGCGAGCTGCACCAGTGCTGCCTGTCGGAATCCTGAATAAACTGAATTTCCCACCACTGTTCCCATTCCCCCTGAGCGCGTGGCAGTGGCACAGCGCGCCTCGGTACAGACAGCCCACCAGCTGCCAACAGGAATTTCAGCACTTTGTCAATTATGTAAAAATAAGAGGATTTGGGCTGATCCTCCCCAAAATCACCCCGGTAGTCTCTGCTGTCTTGGTACAACTTGCCTGGCAAGTTGGAGAAGAACCTGCAAGAGCTTTGGGGAAGGTGCATGGCGCCTGTCGCTGCTTCTGGTGGGATGTGTAAGGTCTGGGACTTTGCCTGTTATCCCCAGAGCTGAGAGCTGCCCCAGGAAGGAAAAAGGGATACAAGAGGAGAGGCTCTGGCTGTATTTGAGAGTCTCTGCAGTTCTGTCCAGCCCCTGCAGGTCATTGTCTCCTCTCGGGGATGCTTTCGGCCCTGCAGCAGCCACCCCACGTGCTCAGCGGGGAGAGCTCATCTGCCCATGAGATGCTGGAGTATATTTAAATCACCTTCCTCAGGAAAGATGTTGTTTAAACTGCAATCAAGCCAGCCAAAAATAAATAAATAATCATTTACACACTTCTGTAAACAAAGAAATGAAAGAGCTGTGGAGCTGTGGTTACCCCAAGAGGAGGTCGTGACCTCTCCCCGCTTTGGGGAACAGAACTGAGATGCAGAGTGGACTTTAAAAGACAATTAGCTGCCAAAAATATTCACTTTTGGTAAACAGAGGGTTTTGATGGGACTTCCACTGAAAAGCAGAGAGGCTCTGGGCCCAAACACGAGCGCTGGATTTTGATGTATGCTGTTGACTTCCCCAACACAGAGCAATTTGTAATAGCTTTGCCACGCTGTTGTTTTCAAAGCTCCTGCTACATCACAAGCATTTATTTCTGACCACAAAATTACATTTATTCAACAGAAAGCAGCTCAGGGTCTTTAAGAGGTTAACTTCTGGAGTGCTTGGCTGCTCTCCAGCCTCCCTACGAGCATCAGTGCTAACGCAAGGCACACAACAGCACCCAGGCTGGCCGTGATTAATAGAGTGCTGAACACGCTGCTTTCCACATACACACACTTTTCATTCCCTTGCTTCCATAGATCATGGACTTATCCTCAAAATATCTGACTGAAATTGAATTTGGCTTCTCTCTCAACCGTTCATTTCCTATGTTATGCAAGGTTATATCCTTTTCTGCATGAGCAGAACCAAACCAGCTGCAGCTTTTGAGAAGAAAATGTGTTTTCAATTATGAAGTTGGCCTGAATATTGAACCACAGTTCTACTGCTGCTCTAATTGAGCCATCATGGAGTGAACGTACAGGAAAGAAATTGTATTAATTAGATTTGGAAATTTAACATAAGGAAATTAAAGGGGGTAAAATAAAAAAAAAATGTGAGTATCCACTCAGGAATAGTCCTTTAAAATGCAGAAGGAACGTAGGTCTGAAGTGGTTTAGGCACACACATTATTAGAGTACTCCTTCAAAGACATGATTAGTAGTTCCAGCACATCAAACTGATTTTCAGCTTCTGTTGTCTGCATATGGAAAATTATTAAATTACTCGACTGACCAAATTAATAGTTTAAAGAGCAATTCAGCTAAGTGGGGAGCCAGAGTGGTCTCCTCAGAATGGCAATACCCTTAAAAGTACTTGCTCTGGGAGAAGAATACGAGGAATGGCTTTCACAGACATCAAGTCCAGCATGTTGTTTTGGAGTCTGTGCCTTAGAGGGTTCTCCAAATGAGGGATTACTGCATTACTGTTGGACAGTGCTCTTATGCCACATGAAAAGAATGCTAATGACCTCAGGAAATCCTTTCCCAGCCTTAAAATATCTGTCTGATGACTTCACAAATACGGATTCCAACACTAGATCTCCATACCACAACTTCAGTTCTGTAAATTAACATAGCCCAAGAACATCCCTTCTTTTTGCTTCTTCTTTTTTTCAGATTTCATGTACAAATATCCATCCACTGATGTACCCATGGTATAAAGCATAGTGGCCTACCCAAAACACAGCTTATTCAGATGGCTGCTTGCAGGAGTGCCTTGCAAATTCTATATAATAATCAGGTCATGATTGCATGATAAAGCTCTTTAACCTTTCCTGGTTCTGTCCTGTATTTAGCCCAGCACAGGGAGAGTAAACCATTAATAAGTTGCATCCTCAAGTTAATGGCAAGAAAAAGGAAAAGCAAGACAGAGATTTAAGATAGAAATGACAGGAATTTTACACTTCTGAAATTAATGACTTTTAACTGTCTTGCTCACAATAGCCTATTTACACCACCCAGACCTTAAATCTTCCAGGGAAGGCAGAAAAGTTACCCACAGATTTCAAAAGAACAATACCATCAGCTCTGAAGCAGACACAACATTCTGTTAAATTAGAAAACTGCCTTCAAATTTCCATTAAGATCCTAAATAAGGAAAAAGTACTATAATAAAACTATTCTCCAGTGATGAATTAATAGGGGCTCATGCTGAACTAGGAATGCATTTGAAAATCTGTAGTATGCTAAATTTCGTTTCATAGTGCTTTCACTTTAACTCTTATCATAAAAAATCCAGTTACTTAATGCACTGAGATCTATACAAAAAAAGTTATTTCCAAGTACTAATGGAAACTGAATATTTGGTAACTGGATCAGATTTTATTGGAATGAATGAGATAAATAACTAAGGAATACAAAATGTTCTGCTTTGTCCGGCATTTATAAATTCATATTATATAAACGGGAAATACTGGGGGGAAGTATCAATATTCCATGCTCAAACTGAAGAGAAAAATTGGCTAAATTGACCTGTGGGTTTGTTTAAAAAAGCCACATGGCCCCAGGTTTACCAGCAGCTCCCATAAATCGTGCTTGGGAGGGGACATAAATACCTGAGCTTAACTTCCCCTCTCCAAGTCACGTCAGGCTCACCCAGGCACAGTTCAAGGACAGTTTAAGTCAACCTGAGCTGACACATTTGTGCTGCTCCTGCCTCTGGCTTTGCTCTCCAGGCCTCTGCCTTCAGAGCTGCTGCTCTGAACCCACCTGGTGGGAAACTAAGCCAGCAAAAAAGGGGAAAAAACCTCAACTTTGTGCTTAACGTGGGATCACACCAGAAAAATAGCTGAGGAAAGGCAGGGGGTGGGGAGCAGGAACACAGCAACATCCATGTAAAGCTGCTTAAATACCTTTGCTTATCAGGGAGCTGCCTCCACCCTCGGATCTGCTGGCCCTCCCTGGAGCCCAGAGCCCTGTGGACAGTCAGCCCTCTGGGGACTGGCAAAAGCCCACTTCCCTTCTGATGTGGAATCTCATTTATTATGCCACGCAAAAAGTACCTAATTCTGTCTAATGTTAGAGTTTGAGCAAAGGATGGGGCACAGCAGCAGTGGGGGTGGAGACAGGAGTCGGAGGCAAAAACGTGGTGGAGACTCCCCCACAGGGAAATGGAGAAGCTGCAGCAGGCAAGAAGCTCTCTCCTCACTTCTGAGTGAGCAGCTGGTGGTGCCCCAAAGTTCCACATTCCCACCCACAAAGCCTATGGAGGCTGCTCCTACAGCACTCCCGACCTCCTGCTCCAGGACACTTGCTCTCCAGCAGAAGGGGCCCTAGAAAACATCGACTGTCACCACTTCTCCACTTACCTCTGTTTTATTTACTCACTGCTGCTGATCTATTTAAAAAACCCCAACATCATAGAATCATTTAAAGGCTTGGGTTGGAAGGGGCCTTAAAGCCCATCTCATCCCAGCCCCCTTGCCTCACGCACCTTCCACTAGAGCAGGTTCCTGAGAGCCCCATCCAGCCTGGCCTTCAACATTTCCAGGGACAAATCTGGGGCTGAAAACTGATGTCTGTGTAATAAAAGCAGGGAACCTCTTGCCCTACTCCTCCTCCCTGCTCACATCCCATCCCACAGGTACTGTGTGACCAAGGTCCCTCTGCCAGCTCCTCCCAGGACACTGAATATCACCTGACAGGTAATAAATTACAGCAAGGCAATCCCAGGGGGCTGCTGGCGTGGGTGTCCTGTTCCCAGCAGTGCTGCTCCCTGAGCCTCTCAGGGGACAGGAATCGAGGCATCTCCAGTGGATTTGAAATTGAGAGAAGCCTACTTGCTTAACAAAACTTGTTTTTGAGATACCCAGAGCAGTCACCTCCTGATGTTTTAGGAAGTCAGCCTTAACAACAACCAGAAACCACATCTATATCCTGAACAATCAAATGTAACTCAACAGAACCAGCTCATATCTTTGGTATTTTGATTTGTCTCCAAAACAAGATACAGTAATTACATCTATAATCAAATACGGTAATTCACAGTTTAATGTGGTGCGTTTATGTAGTCAATCATGATTAGTTCAGGTTTTTTAGGTTTCTGAAACCCTGTCTCGATTAGGGAGACTGGAATCACCAGCTCAGAGATTCAGCAGCACAATCTTTTCATGTATTTGTGTTTCATTTACGTAACAGGGGATTTCCACAACAAATTTTACTCCGGTGAGGTTGAATTTATACCAAAATAAATGTCACTTTCATATCAGTGAAGCAAAACTACAGGAGAGGAATGTGTGTGAGCCATACCAAGGTAACAGGGAGCTTCCACCAGGGAAGATCTAATGGGAGAATCTCCTTCTCTGTAGCCAAATTTAAATTTACGCTTCTTACTTGATCCTCAGACATTCCCTTCATTAAAGAACAGTGCTGAAAGCACACATGCACTTTTCAGTCAGTGCACTGCAAGCTTCAAACTGAAGTGAAAAGGTTCTAAGAGCACTGCAAAGCACTCGGAGCAATTTTAAAGTGTAAATTTCCATTGGCAAACGGACTCACGCAAGTCATTCTTTGTTCTCACAAATGTCTATTGGATATATCAAGGACAAAGTCGTCCTGTTTATTTATTTATTTCTACCAATACTTGGGAAATCAGGTTGTAAAGCAAAAAGTACCATGCTGCTTTTACAGGAGGGATTATTGCCTAGTTGGGACACAGATTTAGCAGGATGCAGAAGTGATCAGGAATGCAAGCCTCACTAAGGGGAGCTGTGCACTTAAATCCCTGTCCTGAAAACACGCTCCTGAACTTCCCTGTGCTGACAGGAACTGCCACAATCTAAAGTCAGTGAACAGCTCACGGATTGGGGAAGTGCTGGAGCACAGTTCTTGAGGGGCAGAGCTCTGTAATATGTGGCAGTGTGAGCTCAAACCCCCATCCATCACCCCACGCAGGCACAGAGCTTTACAAGGACAAATGTAATTTCCAACCTCCCTCCCTGACGCCTTGCGAGCGGCAGAACCACGGCTCCCATCTGGCCACAGTGAAAATGGAAAACTCTCTAATTGGCCCAGCTGCCTTTGCCTAGAGAAACTCTTCAGAGTAACAACAGTTGGCTTTTAAACTCGTGAGCACTCTGCTCGTGTGTTCTCACCGAGTGCTGTGAAGAGAAACCCAAGCTGGAGCCAGCACCGGAGCTGTTAACGCTTTCTGCTGCCTTCCCAACAAACACCGGCCAACCCAAGGGTTTCCATCAGCCCCCTGGAATACAACGTTTTACAGCTGAAAAGCTTTGCAGGGAGAACGATTTGCAGTATCCTCATGTTTTAGGAGTGCACTATGTTCACTAAGAGCTCAACCTGTAGGGTCAGCGAGGCCCAGCGAGCTGGATGTGCCACCTGGGTCCCTGCCACGGGGACAGGATGCTTGGGGAGGCTCAGGGAGGCTCAGAGCAAAGTGATGGGACCAGTTCAGATTGTCCAGCAGAAACCCAGTATATCACAGAATCACAGAATGACCTGGGTTGGAAGGGACCTTAAGGATCATCTTGTCCCACCCCGCTGCCATGGGCAGGGACACTTTCCTCTATCCCAGGCTGCTCAGAGCTCCATCCAACCTGGTTTTAAACACTTCCAGGGATGGGACAGCCACAGCTTCTCTGGACAACCTGTGCCAGGGCCCCACCACCCTCACAGGAAAGAATTTCTTCCCAATACCCAATCTACACCTACTCTCTGTCAGTGTGAAGCCATTCCCCCTTGTCCTGTCACTATGTGCTCTTGTAAAAGGTCCCGCTCCATCTTCAGGCTCCCTTCAGGTGCTGACATTCCCTGCACACACAGAATGCTGAGCCCTGAGGGCTCTGGGCCCACCTGGCCACACACACCCTGCCAGCACACCAGGCTCATGGGAAGCACCCCAAAAGCACCATAAGAAGCAAAAGAAGCTCTTACCTCTCCCTGGAAACTCTTCAGTAACGGAGCTACCTGTTTGCGCAGGTCCTGGAAGACAGAAGTGGGATATTCCATCAGAAAAACCGGGAAGGACAAGCCATCATCACATTTTCCCTGACGTTATTTTCAGTTCTCCAGTGTTACTTAAATTCTGATCGCATTTTATGGCAGCTTTGATTAAAATAGAATTATACCTGGAGCTCACTTTGAGCACGTCTGAATTTCCAGTTTGACATACACCTGCATCTGCTGCAAATGGTATTAATTATCCAAACTGTGGTGGTGCTGGGTAGGCACTGAATGCCTTCAGTCTCCTAATTCAGCTGAAACATTAATGAGATTAGCAGTAAATGCCTCTATCTACCTCCACAGCAGCTACACCTCTGAACTTATGCCAAGGAAATTCCCACAAATGGAAGCCAGGCTTAAAGGAAGATGATTCTGGACCATCATTTCAACTAAGAGTGTTGCCATTTTGTAAAATCTCTGTTTTATTTATTATTTTCCCAAGAGTGCTCTGGCTTTAGTCATCTGGACTGAAGCATATTGAAGATGACAAGTGTTATTTGTTGGTTTCTGTGTAACTCAAAATTGCTTCTTCCAAATTACAACACACTTACTGCTACAAAATTCATTAAAATACTGCCCACAGAATCACTCTAAAGGTTTACACCATATTTTTACTTTGCAACTGATATAATTTAGGACAAAATAGGTATATTTATTGTACATAACATCTCCTATGGCTTCACTTCTAAGCTGGTTGTTTGCTCTAATTCACTTACAAATTCCATAATTCTTATTATGGGTGTGCCTAAAGAATAAAATCCAGTCACTTTGCAGAGGACACTGTTAGTCAGGCACAGCCAAGATGCTGCATTCCTGCTTTGGCCACTGCCGAGGCACAAGCAGCCACTTCACAGTGCACTTACAGCTGGGAATAAATCTGGAGAGCATTAAACCAATTACATGAGGCTGCATCACTTGGAGGGCAGCAGTGCTGCTGCTGCAGGGAGAAGGTGGAATTCCCATCCTTGGAGATTTCCAAGGCTCAGCTGACCAGAACTAGTGCTAAATGGGTGCTAAAGACCCATTTTTATGGCCAGGTGAGATTTGGTCAGACTCTGGACAACCCCTCTAACGCTGAGTCCTGTGATGCTCTGGGAATAGTGCCCACAGCTGGGACAGGCACAAACTGCTTCAGTAACCACGAAACCTTCCTACCTGCACACAGGCTGAGCTACATGAACTCGTGCAGCAGGTCACAAACACATATCTGAAGTATTTTCCCTACATAGAAAAGGATCTGTTGAGGCCTCGAGCTTTTTGGAAGAGAGGGTGACCTTAAAAAAGTTGGGAAATTCTCTTTTCCAACACATTTACTTTTACATCTACAGTCATGCAACATATTGGATGTTAAACCACTCACCAAAACACTCCCAGCTCTGGATTTAATCTGATTTTCCTGAAGGAAAAGTAGACTTTTGAGAGAAGTGATTTTTGTCATTTAAATGACAAGTCATGCAGAGAGTTGGAGTATCAGGAGTTCTCCCACTCCCTGAGAAATGGCTTAGGGGGCCCAAGGCAAATGAAGCTATCAAAGACAAATGATCAGCCAAATTTCACTTCTGACATGGTTACTGCACTAAAATACAGCCTAATCCCCATCAAGTCAAGGATAATATTGCAGCTTTCTGAGCTCTCTCTTTGGACAGAACCAAACTGTGCTTCTGTCCTTAGGCCAACTCAAGCCACCTAAATTTTTCCTGATATAACCTGCTGCCTGTTTTGGGACAGAAAAAGCTTGGACACTGTCCTTGTGTATCACAAATGTCTACAAATTACACTTTGACCAAAGCAAACTGGCAGGTTGAGCAGCTTTTCCCCACTCCCTGCCTCCTCAGGGAGACCTGAGGGCTGTGCACCTTTCAGAACATGTTTTCTTTGTAACCTGATGATGCTGACGTTGAAGAAAGTAACAATAACCACTGATGGCAAAATAAATGCCCACATTCAAGGCCAAAAGCTGGCAGAGGAGGTTTTAGTGCCCAGTGAAATTACAAACAGAATTAGATTTACAGCCTGGATACCGGCACTCTTTATAAAATCAGGAAAAATTATATCATCCAAGCAAAGCAACTTTTCGTGACATAAAAACCTCAGCTGGTTGGAAATCACTGGGTTTAGGGCTTCTGTCCCCGATACTGCCTCTGAATTTACTGACTTGTTTGGCAGTAGCCAGAAAAGTGATGTCAGAAGTGAAGGCAGAAATACAGGAGATCTAATCCCAGATCCAGAGGCAGGAGAATGTCATCCTTGCTCCTGTGCCCATGGCAAGCTCTAGCCAAGATCCTGCTATTTAACTGCCTCCTCTGGCACACTCTAAGTTCTCAGAGACAGGATTTGCAGCATTTTTTATTTCATGATATAAACTATGTCAGGCCGTCACCTTCATATTCATCCTGAATAATGAGGGATGTTGTTGTTGGCTGTTTGTAACAGAAAAGAGGCAGAGAAGCAGGGGGGGAAAGGAATAGAAGGAGCATCCCAAAGCCATGAAAAGAGTTGGTCAGGCTGTCAAAAAGGGACAAAACCTTTCAAGTGCATTTATTTAGCAAATTCAGGATGCTAAACATTCATCCCAGCAATCAGAAAGTCACCAAGCAAAATTCATGCCATAATGGGAAAACGTGCTTGATTCAGACAGCATCTTGTGGTGGGGGTAAAACTGGTTTTAAAATATTTCCTGAGAGAGGAGGAGGCAGCTCAGGGTGATTCAGCCCCATTGGCAAGCAATGGGTTATACCCCTGCAATCCATCCGGGACAATCCCAGGACACACCAGAGCACACACTTGAACGGGTAAAAGGCTTTGACAACTCGAAATCTTCGCAGTAACTTGGAATCTGTTGCAGCTGAACAATTGAGACAGAGCATCCTGCTGCCATTCCCTTCCCAGAGCAAACAGCCAGGAAAGGGAACTGCAGGAATGTGCTCCAGTATGTTAAACTCAGCCAAACGCTCCATGCAGGTGAGTGGATAAATGGCACACACCACAGCAAAAGGCATAAACACTTTTTTCACACCGGTTTTTCTTCTCTCCCCTCCTTTCCTGGCTTGCCCTTGGAAAGAGTTTATAGGAAAGAGTTTATAGGGTACTTTTATAATTCCTTCCTCGGCGAAACAACATCAAAACTTGAGACAGCTCACAACCAAAGGGAAATAAAAATAAACAGACAGAAGTCAGGAATACATATGCCTCGAGTCACAGCTCTGCTGGGGAGATTTATTTTTAGCAGTTTGGAAGAATTTCTCATCAGACTTTGTCTCAAAATATTACACTGAACTTCAAACGGAATTTTACCTTCTTTACACCAAATTGAACAGGAAGAAGGACGTTCAGTTCAGACCCGGGGGAATCTGCAGTGTTGGTTAGCAAGGACACCGGGTGATTTATTATCTGCTTAAAGTGTGGTGGCCTTTACTGCCTGGGCTGTGATCAAAACAGGAAAAGCATCCAGGCTCCAGCCCTCACACAGCTACTGAACCACTGCGGCCAAGAGGAACAGCTGAAAAGGGTGCATGCAACTAAACATTAAAACAAATCATAATTTATCAACACAAACACACTGAAATATTTGAGTATGGGAATACAATCCCATTATTAGCCTATTTTTCCGTGCCATGTAAATACATGCATTCCTCCTCTCTGGATGATTTATCACGGGTAGAGCAGTTTTCTGAAAAAGGCTCTGTCACAGACAAACTCAGTATCTGATGAAGAGCCCATGAATTAGGATGCTGTATCATTATCTGAATCAAATCTGATGCCTGAAAGCTAATATGGCATTTCCTCTTTAGAAGAGTAAAAACAAAGAGTTTATATTTTGATCAAGTAGCTAAACAATGAAATCTGAATCCACATAATTTTTAACTCCCTTTCCATTCTCATTAAAAATAACTCCATGGAAAATAAACCAAGAATAAATCTATGTTAAAATCCTGGGCAACAAATGCATCTTTCTGACAACTAAACTACATTATTTATCTAGATCTTAATACCCTGTGTACAGTACAAAGGACATAGCAGTGGTCAGGCTACCAATGCTGTATTTGTAATTTACTTGAGGTCTGAAGCTACACAAGCACCTTCTGATCTCCTCACAGGCTGCTCCATCTCATTTACCTCCCAAATGCTTATTCTCTAAATGTCACAACAAGAGCCCTCTGACCCTGGTTTGATAAAGTGGTCCAGCAAGGCTGAGCCTGACCTACACACCTTTGTCATCTACTCAAGCACCGTGCTCCTGTAAAACAAAACAACCCAAAAACCTGGGTGAACATTCCAGCGTGGGCCTCCCGCGCCACATTTCCTACCAATTGTTCCGTATTTTGTCTGCTGGAGCCATGAACGGGCTGGGGAATGTCACTGAGTGTGGCACAGGAATCATAATGAGAAGCAGCCCACTGCTACCAGCGTGGGTGACATCAGCAGTGCAGCTGTCACAGCCCATTCTGGAGCAGCCTCATCACCGGTGAGATGCTGCGGCTGCCCCGCCGCCTTCCCCTTCCATGTCCCCTTCCCTGCTTGCCCACATGGAATCAGGCACTGACGAGGGCCCTGCACTCCAAACTGGCAGGGGCTGGACAGCCTGACCCCTGATTCCTTCTTGTAAGAACTTTAAAAAATGAAAGGAAAAGAACAAAACCCAACACAGAACAAGCCCCAGGGGTGAACTGGCTGTGCAGGAGGGTGTTTGTAATTCCATCAGTACCTAACGCTTCCCAGCCCTGGACGTGTTCAAGGGCAGGTTGGACGGGCCTTGGAGACAGCTGGGCTAGTGGAAGGTGTCCCTGCCCATGGCAAAGGGTGGAATGAGATGGGATTTAAGGTCCCTTCCAACCCATGACTCTATGATAAGAAATAGCGCAGCTGAAGGAGAGCTCTCCTGTCAAAAACTGTGTGCCAGGTTTATGGCCCTCTCCCGGGAGGCAGCGTGCTGGGAGGGTGGATATCTGTTCCTAGGGATTGGGAGGATGTTTATCCATGTGCCCTCACAGCCAGGGCTCCGTACACTCCATCCACCCCGCTATTATCTCCAGAATGCTGCTGAGCTTCCCATAAATACAGCTGAAAGGGGGAGAGCTGAGAGGCAGCCAAGCATGAAGGATTTGGGAAGAACGCTGGCATCAACTTCTGAGGTGTGTTTGATTATTGTGTACTTCAAGGACACAACTTGTCACTATGAAACACACAAATCAGCAAGTTAACTATAATTAGGAGTAAGCAGTTCTGCTGGTTAATTAGAGAGAGGCAGCAAACACAGATGCTTCGCCCTGCTATGGGGAAATGGGTGAAGGGGTTGGGATCACTCAGACACTCACCTACCAGTGCACAAGTTTTAAATATTATTTCTTTGTATTATGAAAAAATCCAGAATATTCCAATTTTTTTTTCCCCACCAGAAATCCTGGGCACATGTGATTGGGAGTGTACTAAAGGAAACATTTAAGTCTTTACGTTTAATTAGTTCCAGGAAGTTCCACTTTGCTTTAATCTAAAGGAGATGAAACTGAAGTCCCAGATAGTTGTTCAAACACGTATTATACAGTAGCTTAGATGACTTAATTCCTAAAATATAAGGTAAAGTAAATCACATGAGTAAACAATTTATTGCTCAATTTACACTTTGATTTAATGAGATATAAAACCTCTTATTGCTTAAGGCTGCTGAAGTATTTACTGGAAATCCGATCATTAAGGAATGAATCACAATCTTATCAATCTTCTATGATATTTTTAGTTATTTCAGTACACTAACATGCCAGTGTTTTCTCTCTACAAAAAAATCCCTTTTTAAGTTACATTTATAGATATGTTTCAACCTAGCACAATGATAAATAAAAAATCTTGATTTACAGTAGCAAAACGTACACCACAGTACTTTCGGAAATATTTCAAGCTCACAGATCTTGTGCAAATTCCATTAGCTTTAATTATTTATTAGCAGTAGATTTAGATTACTGTTCTTGACCTATTTTTCAGTGTATGGACCCACCCAGCAAGAAGTGAAAAAATATTCCATTTGTGAAGGGCTGATTTAGTGAGCTCAGCCTTCAGCTTCGAGTGGAACATTGAGCAAAACCCCGGGCACTGCAGTGTGGGGGAGAGAGGTTACAAAGCAGGGCCTGCAGAACAAACACTGATACAGGTTCCTCAAAAAGAGACGGAATTTTTGCTGTTTGACCACTTCAGACAATTTTGCAAGACTGCAGCCGCATGACAATCCCAAAGGAAGCGGCAGCAGGCGCACAGAGAACTCTCAAGAGTTTCTTTGTGGAAATCCCCTGGTTTCTACCAAACTCCAAAGACCACGTGGGTCCTACTCAGCCATGGGGAAATGGGTCAAGAGGGAGAATTCTGGGGCTGGTCCTGTGAGCCCTTCCAGTGGCAAGGTGCAAACTGTGCTCCTCCCAAGCTGGGGAAAATGGAGCATCTGGGAAGGAGCTTCCTTGCCACGCCGGGACTTTGCCTTCAATGGAATTTGCCCGAGTCTTAATGGAATCCTCTTATGGTTTCTTCCAAGTTCAAATAAACAGAAAGCTCACAGGTTTACTCTGGGCCTGTGCAGCCACGTCCAAACAGCCTGGGGACCTTCACAACTGTTTAGAAAGCCACCCTGCCAGAGAGGAACTGTTGCACCCGTAAGTATGTATAGAAGTGTGTGTATATATACACTCATACACTATGCAGAATAGAAAAAGGACTTTTTTTAACTAACTTCACAAATTAATGTGGTGAACTAAGCTTTTTAGCATCATGTGACAACCCTGATGTCATTTATAAACCAGTGAGTTAACAGTGGCTAGGAAAGACATTGAACAGGAACTACTCAGAACTTAAAAAGTAGAGTTGCTAGGAAACAAAAAAATTAGTTCAAACAAAAATGGTTCAGGTGGCGCTTTGGAAGGAGATAATTCTAATGAAATGAATGCCTGGTCACTAAAATTCCAGTAGAGAAAAAAAGGAAAGGATGACTTGTGTAACAGTTCACCAACACACACAGAAAATCAAGCATCACTTTTGACAAACATATTAATTTAAAAGGCTTCACACCGGGTAATGGCTCCATGGAGATTCTCCCTCCTGCTCTCTTGTTAAACCTTGTGGTCCCTGCTGAAGGTTTGAGGTGACACCAAACATGCCATGACAGACCCTTGTCATGGGAAAAACCACATCTGCATCATCCCAGGGCAGCAGAACTCCTTCTTCATGTAATGAAAACACATCTGAAACACTAAATAAGTATTTGAGAACCTCTGAAGAGCACTGTTCTTGCCAGCAGCACAGCCACATGCCAGTGAAATCCAGGAATTGCCATTCCTAGCTTAGGCCAGTATCCCTACACAGAGAAAAGATAATTAGAGCTTTGTCAAGTACCTGCAGATGTTCTGAGTCCATCTGTCAAAAAAAATGGGAAGCAAACTGACTGCTCAGTTGTGCATCCCAATACAGTTTTACATCCCAAAAAACAGCCTCACCTACATTTGTCAAATTTTAACCTGCTCTGTCCCTCCATAAATTCCATGTTGTTCCACAAGTTCTCTGCCCCCGTGCTTTGAGTTTTCCTGTGAAGAAGATCCTGAACACTCCTCCCAAATCAAATCCTGCAGGATTTTGTCCCTCATCCACTGCATTTTTCACTCTGGAAGTCTATAGAGAAAGTGTTCCTAACACTCTCCTGCTCATCCAGAATTACAGCCTGCAGATCAGAGCTTTCTCTTCAGTGGAAAATGGAGAACTACTGAAAAAAACGTAATTATGATGAGCCCTAAAAAATTAACGTGGCTAATGAGAGGCTAATGCCAGGGGCCACGACTCTGCAGAAGAGGCACCTAAGTGCTGTGGTCCAGTTAACAACACCAGTCCAAACCCAGCCTAATGCTTCACACAGTGGATTTGGAAAGAAGAATGTTTAATGTGAAACCACAATTGCAGCAGTAATTTTCCATATTCCCTCCACACGAGCAGTGCTGACATCAGAGTGCACCCTATTTCAGCCTTCTGGGATGGTGGGATCACGAGCTGGAGCTGTCTGGCTGCACTGGGCTCGTGGGACTGGGATTTCTCCTCAGCCTCAAGGAAAAGATGGGTAGAACCATTCAGAAATCATGAAGTCCAATGTAGTGCTTCCTTTAGGAAAAGTGAGATTACTAAAACCCATTCATGTTGCAAAACCTGTTATTGGTTTCCAGAAGACAAGCCTCCTGCTTTGAAGTCAAGTTAAGTTTCCAAGAAGAATAATTCTGGGTTAAATATAATAACGAGGAGCCAGGCTTCATCCTCACGGATCCTCACAGGCCATCTGTAAACTGGGGAGGAGGCCCTGCTGGGACATCAGGTCCTGCAAAATTGTTTTCCTTACTTATCTTTTACACACAGATTACAAATGTAGCTGTGAGCAGCCCATGCATTAATCACGCTCTGGCATACCTGCCTGCAAGAACACAGGTGTATTTACTGATTTCTATCGTTACAGTCAGCCTTTTGCTCTGATTTCAATGCAAGAAAACCCAATACTACGCAATCCTCTAATAATCTTTTTATAAGATTTTCTTCTTAATCTTGATCCTGACCATCCAGTCTTACTCAAAAGCCAGTTGCTCCTACAGAAAACAAGTTGTTTCATGAGGACTTGAGTAAAAAGCCTGCTGTCCTGCAAGGACATGTCCTATATTTGCTGAAACTCTCATGACCATCATCTTTGCTGTCTTTATTGCTTTGTGACTTCTTCCATGCAGGGAGTCACTGGCTGTGGGTTCAGGCATGGCCCGTTGGATGCAGCTGACGTGATAACTTCAGATTCCAACAAAGATGAGAAATTCAAAGGAAAAAAAAAATAAATTGACAACCTCAAAAACATCAGGATACAGACCCAGAGGTTTTACTACATCTAATTTAGCATACCTGGTAAAAACACCTCGAAATTAATCTGTCATCCTGCTGACCTAAATAAAAAAACACAGCACAGAGCTTTTCATGTTGCTTCAGTGAGTGAAGCAATTCGGAGAAAACAAACTTTTGCTGCCTTTACGCTTCCTGGCAAAATTCCTGTGGAAACAGGCTCAGGCCCATGATGCACATGCTTCGGGAGCACGCAGTAGATAGAAATGAATCATCCAGATGAAAGAAAGCAAGAGCTCACTACAGACTTATTCAATACATTTTACTGTTTGTTAGTTGAACTTCAGGAATAAAAAACCCACATAAAGCGCTTTTGAGCAGCAGCATCCCCTCACAACTGTAACACAGAGCCTCAGCTGGGATTAATTCCCAAATTCATGCGTTGAACTGTGAACTGTTCCAGTGTTTGGAGGGGGTGGGGAGAGAAAGGAGATAAAAAGACCAGGAAAAGGAACCCAGAGGGTGGAAGATGAGGAAGGGAGGCGCGGGGAGCCGGAGCGAGCGGTTCCCGTTCCCGGGCGCTGCTGAATCACAATCAGCTCGATGGCAGATGAAAATGAGACACACTCGTATCATAATAAATCAGCAGAATTAATACAGGCTTATCTTCTACCAGCTTAGAAGGGGGAGGTGACAAACTGCACTTGAGGACAAACAGTTTGACTGTTGCCAGCATAAGCTGAGCGTCTATAGGAAATGGCTAAATTTAGACAGCCCGCTTTTGACGAGAGCAACGGAAATTAATTCAAGTTTTTTGTCTGTGGTTTGTGTTTTGTTGGGTTGTTTTTTTTGGTTTTTTTTTTTTTTAAGAGCTCTAGAATGTTACTCATCTCTTGAAACTCTTACCAAAAGAACAGACTTCATAATGTACCATCCTCCCTGCCTACTCCCTCCTACTTTTCCCCCTATAAAAGGAAGAATTGCTCCTTTGGGCTACAGCAATTTAGGAACTTAATGCAGTTTAACAAATTCCCTATCTCTTGGCTGGAGCTGTTTGGCTCCGACAGATGCATCAGAGAAGTCCATAAACGTCTGGAGGATTCCTAGAGACTTTTTCTTGGATGACTATATATGGCAACTACTGATCAAGTTATCTGCCATCGTTTTAGCCTAAGTTTCAAACTTTTTACCTTTTTCCTGGCTTTGTGGCAAACTTCCCTCAGCTGCAGCACTGCTAAATTAGACATAAACTGACAACTACGTTTCTCAAAAGCATTTTCCCACTCATTGTAAGGCAGTAAAAAAACTCGAACTGAGATACACTTAAGTAAAAATTAACTTTTGTCCTGCCTCTGAGCAATTCATTTCTGTGAGGAGGGACCCAGGCTGTGATGCTGTGCAGCTCTCGTGTTCTCATTCACACTATTCTGCTGTCATCGAAGGTGCACCTCACCAAACAGCAGATGTTTTCCATCACACATTACCTGAAATACCAAGTAACACCAAGTGCCATGAGAAGTCAAGCGCAAACTGGCAATAGAAGCAAAATCCACACTTAGGGAAAAAAAAGGTCAAAACTGCCTGACTGATGTACAAAGGGACTTATAAAGGAATTCCAGCAATGCCTGCAACACCCTTTACCCAGAGAAATACTCAATAAACTTCTTCCTATCATCATCCTTTATACATCTGATCATTTTTACAAGATGCTGAAGTGCATACATCAAAGCCATGTGATACATGTGATACAATACTGAAAGCTTTTAGCTGCATCCAAAACCTTCTCCGTGCCTCCAAAGCAAAGGGTACACCAAGTTCAAGCATCTTCTTTAAGCTAAATATTCCTAACACGCCCCAAAATGGACATCCAGGGCCACTGAGGGTTCAAGGCAGGAGCTCTGCAAAGCCAGGAGTGAAACAGGGTGAGCAAACTTGAAAGACTGGAAGTGAACACTGAGTTTTGCACGCAAAAAACACTACAGGGCTCACTTTTAAACGTCATTTAAAGCCAAGACACAGCCAGTCTCTTCCTGGGCTAGAGTCTACAAATATTGGCCCTGGTGAAACCTCAGCAGATGATGAAGGTCGCTCTGAACAGTGGGGCAGAGTCACAGAGAGCTGAGAGCTGCCAACACAAAATATAAGCACGGTCATGCTCCGTCCTGGGAAACACTCTTAGGAAATGCAGATAAAATAGTGAAAGAAAAAGCCACTGTTCACAGGAGATTGTATCTTGCCCAGCTGCTTATTAACACCGTGCAGTTAAAACAAGTTATTTTGAATTCCTAAAGGCACGCCGTGTCTGGAAAGGCAATGTTTGAATAAGCACTCCTAAGAGCCACAGCATAACGAGTTTCCCCACCTGACTGTGACCTGATGAATGCTGACACTTCTGAACCACTGAGCTCCCTCTCAGGCAGGTCAGGACAGACACTGAGGACCACCATGAGGGGGGAAAAAAGGTAAAACTGGGCAAGTGACATCATGGAATCTCCGAATCAGTATTGATTAATCAAGGAACTTATCTATCTTATAACTTCTATTTATTGGATCCTGATCATCCGCTTATGGAAAGATGCAATTGCTCATTTTGTAAATTGATTTTGGAATGGCTTGTGCAGCATTTGATCCAGCAGACCTGAGGACTGAGGTATTCACCCACGCCATGGACTTACACACGGCAGTGATCCATCAAAACAGACAAGACTCCTTCTGACGCTGCTCCCGAAATTTGTATAAGAACAAGGAAACATTTCGGTGCCATCATCAGATAGTGGAAGCATAAACAACTGTTCGCACCTCTGGGGAGAGAGCAGGTATCACTCAGCTGCATTCCACGTGTGTTTTTTCCTTAGGGTAGATGTAGGGAAAGGACTGCACGACAAAAACTCCTGCTGGCTCAAGCTCCAGCGGCACCGGCTGCGAGTGTGAGCCCACAGCCCAGCTCTCTGCACTGCCATCTGATTTTTTCCAGCCTTGCCAGACCGAGAATCTGAATTTTTAGGGTGGTTCTTCCCGCTGACCTGCTGGATGAGCTCCCAGGGCTGTGCTCCCAGCAGATTCCCGGCTGGAGCAGGGATTCCTCAGGGAATCCTGGCCACTCAGCACAGCTCCTGCTCCCTGTTCCCCCAGCCCCGTGTGCTCAGCACCCTCCTTTTGACCAGGAGTTCACTTCTGGGATAAGTAGGCCATTAGTGGGATCCAAACCAGCCAAGGTCATTCCCCCCATAAACAACTTGTCCAGTATTTCCTCAAGGACTTTGCTCTCTCCCATTTTTGTGCCCAATTTTTTCAACAGCTTTAAACTGATGCTTGGGAGCATTTCCCATTAAAAGCCAGCACACTGAAGTGTGTAATATGTCCCTAAAACATAAATATTTGCCAGATTGTCATACAGAAATACTTCATTATCTTTCCAGTAACTGGGTAAAATACAAAAACTTAGTTTGCAACAGCATGAAACACTCCTGAAAGTGTGAAAATTATTGCTCATTTTCATGTAAACTGGAGTTTTAAAGTATAAATCACACTGTTTACATTAACTGATCAGAAGAATTCCAGTTGATGCAAGTAGGAAGCTGGAATTAACATTTTTTTCTCAACCCGGCTCTGTTAACTAATAGCTTTTTCACCCCTTATCAGCTGCACAAACAACAATGGATTTTAAATCAACTAAATGACCTGTGAACTTCTCCCAAATGCGGGGCACATAATTTAAGGCAGCCGAGAAAGTTTGGCAGGAGTCAGGAGGGCTCCTCGCAGGGGCACATGTGGAGACAGTTAAAGCTTCAAACCGCGATTTTCTCCCCCCCTACTCAAGTGTCAGCTGTGATAAGCCAAAATTAACAACCCTACACTGAACCACTTCAAATGAAGGGGAAAAAAATTTCTTCTTGCTATTCTAGGTATTTTAAGTTGCATATGAGTACGGTGGCTAAATATAGACAGTGACAACAAGAGACAGCATTGTCCCTTTGGGCACATTGAATATTATCTCAGAATTCCCATCTTCCTGGGCTGAGCCTCCAGTGTTGGGCTGGGGCTTTTTTTGTTGTTTTTCTTACTTAGCAAAATGAGTATTAACCCCTACTTCGTTTTAGATGGAGGAGTTTAACAAAAAGTGTATTCAAGGGGGAAGGAAAAAAAAAGGAAATCCTGATTCTGCAAAAGCCCTAGAAAGTTTTCCAATAATTTTCCCAGCTCTGTGTTACTGCACGTAGAGCAGATGCCTCTGCTTTCTGAGAGGACGGTCACTCTGTTTTTAGAACTAGGAGGGCATCAATATGAAGCTTTTACAGCTCAGTAAACCACAAAGCCAAGCTGGTATTTTTGGATGTAAAATTGTCTTTTTCTCCAGGAGTCATGAGCTTCACTTCCAGGTTTCAATCAGAAGTGTAAGGGACAAAATCAATAATTACTGGTTTCAAAACACTTCCTAGGAGTGCAGCTACATCATCTGGAAACCAGCAGGCTCACGTGAGCCTTTAATATTGAACAGGACCAGACTTTGAGAGGACACGGCCGCTCCTGACTTCTGCAGTATTTAAATACCACTGAGTGACACGAACGTTCCTGCTTAATGTACCCAATGCACTCAGAACATCGACAACACTTCATTTTTAAGCCAGCTTCTATATAAAGTTTAATTTTTAAAGCCATCTATAAATTATCAATGACATCTGTTCTGAAAAATGTCAATTCCTATTCCTTAGGCTGGCAGAATCCATCTATTTTGTGTAACGTCCTCTTCATATTTGAGCAATTTTAAAGCTCTGTTGACGTATGGTTTTCAAGGGAGATATTGCTCTTGTAGGATTTCATTATTAAGACAAGTTTTGCTCTAATGTAAGGATGACAATAAATACACACAACTGTTCTGGACTGTCTCCCCTGGCTCTGACTCCCAAAGGTTTGAGAAGCGACAGCCCCAGACACCCCATAAATATCCCAGTGCAAGGCCCCCCTCCCACGTCACACAAACCCACGGTGACAAGAGCAAGCAGCAGCTGCAGAAACCAGTTTGTATTTAATCTCCTGATCAATAAATTGTGGGGGCCTCATCATCACTGATTCCTGCAAGGCAGACTCCTGTTTAGGGTGACAATGTACAAGCACAGGGCTGTCACCACGGACCCATCCCCTCAGCCAAACCCTGATTTTGGTCATTCCAGTCCATCTCTTTGTACAACACAGGCACAATTTAGCACATCAGTCTTTCATTTCTTCAGCTGTTTCGAACTAACACTGTGGCTCGTTAAATGCAATTAGGGTTGGTTTTATGCCCTTATGACATCACAAAAGGAAGGATAAAAATAATTTTCAAATGTCCACAGTCATCTTCCAAACCCTGTAGAATACGCACTTCTGCCACTTTTTAAAGAATACACACATTAAAAAAATCTCATCTTTGTTTTCAAGTCTCATATACTCTTTTTGCTTTTAATACACTCCTTTTGTCTCTTTTCATTCCCTCACTGGTGAGTTACTGAGCTCCTGTCTCAGAGGCATCCCTTATAATCAAAAATAGGTTTCAAGAAAGTTTAATCTTGAAGCAACAATTGCACCACGTGCTTCGCTTCTGTATGAACATATAAACTGTCACCAAGTCCTCTCACAATATTTGTCATTGAGCAGCAAAACAGACACTGCCTGCTTGTGACTCTGTAATTGTGGAGCAGTGTCCGCTGGATGCTGGAATCCTGCTTTCTGGTCATGGCAAACATAAATCAAGGGGAAAAAAATCTGCTCTATTAAATCTATTTGCTCTGGGAGAACAGGGATTTATCATCCTGTAAAACAAGTGGTCAATAAGATTCAGAAGTGCTTAGAACAGATCTTGATGAATCGGGATGCCACAGGTGACGCTGAAATTGTATTTGAAAGGAATCCACGAGCAGAAAGGTGAATGCTCTATTTATTTCAGTCTACAGACAGGCTGGGGATTAAAAGCATCACAAACATAGTCGGATTTTCCCTCTGCATTCCCTCAGGGAGGATCCTTAACAGACTGTCCCAAGAGGCAAAAGCAGTAAGAGAGGACACAGGGCTGCTTTAAGTAAATCTAAAATGGATATTCTTTAGAGAGCCATCACAGAACACACGGCTTCCAGGAGTTCTTCAACACCACACTAACCTTGAGCAAGTGCAAAAACCAGGTTTCAGCAGCAGCAAGATCAGGTCAGGTCCAGGGGCCCCGCAGGGAACCCAGGGAGTCAGGAGACAATTCACTGGCGAATCCCATTTAATGACTCAGGAATGGGTGGGCATAATCCCTGCCTCACATCACATGATGATTCCCAACACAAAAGGGAGCTTGGTTTCTCACCCAGGACAAGAATTTGGTCCCAAAGGACAGAAAGGAAGCTTAAACAGCACAACCACGTAATTAATAAGGAAATGAATATAGGTGTATTGTAATGGCAACTTTGGGAGTTATTAAATTAACCACAGACTAATCCCTTTTTTTGCTGTTTTGGAACAGAGGAATCCAATTCCGCTGCTTTGTATGTTTGAATGTTGTTCCAGCAACTTAAACATTGTGTGGAATCAACATCCTTCCCTAGCACAATGACCAGCTTTGGTGTAGCACACAAAATACTCCCCAAATGATAAAAACTCCTATCTCCCACGGCGTCCAGCCAGCCAGAGGCTGAACTTGGATGGCGAAGCTGCATCTGGTTTCACTTTCCAGTAACAAAACAAAATTCACAGGCACCATTCATTATCTACGAGGTCCAACACGAAGGCTTTCAAATACACTTTCAGAACTAATTAAATGCTTGTTTAAAGCTGAAGTGAATGTAAATACTAAACTGAAAGTGAACTGATTAACTTGCAGCGTTTTGTGCCTGATTATCTCAGTGAAGAATGAGCTCCTGGCACTCCGGCCTTGTGCTGGAGGATCAATTTCCTGTTCACATCAAGGCTGCTGAGGAAACCTTCCCCACATTTGATCTGACTTAAATTCAAGCGTCTGCTTTGCCTTGGACACGGCACTAGACACAGAGAATGTTTTCTGACTGGGTAAGATAATGTTTTTAATTTAAGGGCTAAACGGTGTCATTTCTGCCATTAGATTGGAGCCGGAATTCAAGGATGCTCAGGGCAGCCGGATCTCCCTCCCCCTATCACCCGAGGGCTGGGACACCACAGCAACTCCCCACAGGAGTTCCACAACACCTTGTTTGGGTTTCAGTTTTAACTCAGCCACACGCACTGGTGAGATCTGCTCATCCTCTGCATTCGACGTGGCTAAGGAGGGAAATGAGATTCATAAGCTGCAGCCTTCATTCAGTTCCAAAGTATTATCTAGTAGCTAAAAAAAGACATCATTTGCTCCTACTACTGTTCCTTTTGCCAGTTCCTTATAAAGCCAGCCTGTCTTGCATCTTTGATGTCAGGAATTCCATTTTTTAAGTCCCATAACAATAATGTATTGTTTATTTCTGTGCTTCTTTCACACAAAGGTGAAAATTCCTAAATTTTATAAACTTGTATTGCAGTAACACAAAGAAAAATCCAGAGGACACTGAAGCTCCCTCAGTGCTGGCCTCTGCCAGGCGAGGATGCAGCCTTGTATCAGACAGGATCTAAGAGCCCAGACAGATGCAGTCTGAGGTACAACCAAAGAGCATTCAAAGGGAAAAGAGGAGAGGCTGCCTCTCCCGAGAGCCAGGAGACATTTTTACGCAGCATTCTTCACTGGGAACATCACGGGATAAAAAAATAAATGAGTCCAGTGTTTGCACTTCGATAGAGATCCAGTTTCAGACTGTGACAGAAGAGGCAGCACAACCCAAATTAAAAGCACTGCTAACAGCACCCGTTGCTCTTTTATTGTGATTGTTGCAAGTCACATTGGTAGAAATTTGTGAAGTGTTTTAACGCTTTTTCATTTGAGCTTAATTAATTTTCATAGGAGTTTCAGCTTAATTAATTTTCATAGAAGTTTGAGCTTAATTAATTTTCATAAAAGTTTGATGATTTTCTCATTTGTTGTTGAAATCACAAGTTTTCCATATGCAAGGCAAATATAATAATATCAGCTCAAAAAGTCATTTTTGGAACTTGTTTTTGTATTTCACAACCAAAAATACTTCCAGTGTAAACTGTTAACCGAAGCTCTGACAAGTTTTATTATAAATATTCCCAGCATTAAAGAGAAATTTGAATATATTCACTTAGTGTATGTTCAAGACAGTTTAGGTCTGACAGCTTCAGATTATGCCTCATTTATATGGAGCAGTGATCAAACTCGTTAATATGTGAGAGAACTGAAGAGGCAGAGGATTGTGAATCAAACAGCATGAGCGAAGTTGTCGAGGAGCATGAATAGCTTATGAGGATTTACTTAAGGTGATAGTTTTCATGGTCCCCCGTGCCAAGGTTTGTGGAGGAGATGAACAGGCAGGGAGGAGGTGGGAGCAGCAGTCCTTGGGCGAGGCGAGGCTGCGCCGACGCCGGAGCTGCGCTGCCTTAAGCCAAGGAGGAAGCTCTTAATCTGCCCATAATTCACCCCGCGTGTTCCCAGCGATAGGACCCTCTCCACTCAGCCAAGGTGAGCCATTTGACAAGACAGGTAAAGCCTGCTCACAACTTTCCTCCCGATGGCTTTCACACTGCCAAGTGTTGTCTGCGCTGCGGCGGCTCAATAATTTAAGAAGCGTTCGTGCAGGGGAAAATCAAATCTCACTGTGAAGCAGCGTCTCCTTAAGATTCATTTAATCTTCTGATAACACAAGCTGTGCACACACAATCACTGAAGATGATAATCTCCTGTATGTAACACTAAGTCTACTATTATTCCATTTATTAAAAAGTGCTATAATAATGTTTTGTGCATACATGTACTAAAAAGACAAGTGGATTAGGAGATGGAAATTCAGGGTGCTTCTTCCTTACAGCGTATGGCTGCCTAATACCTGCACTTTCTATGTACAGACGTGGCTTTGCATGTTTTGCTTGAGAGCTCTGCCAACAGCAGCTCCTCCAGCAAGAGCCAGAGGCCCCCACACCTCTGATTTTTAGGGGATGGACAACCTCAGATCACAGACATGCTCACTCGTTATCAGTTGTTCTTTTTCCTATGTAAATTAATCATCAGCAGATGCAACTATTAGGGAAGAGGGAGTGCTGACAGATTTGGCAGAGACCCTTGCATTTCTGACATGAAAATCACTGGTTACTGCTGTCCAACACAGGCTCATCAAAGTGATCAAATTTAATCTTTAAGATGTATGGAGTGGTTTTGTACCAAAAGTCAGAGGATTAGGAAATCTCTTATCAGTATTTTCCAATCAACCAGTTCTTAAGCGCTGTTGAAGTCCCGAGGAAGCTCCACCTTAGACATTACTGTTCACGCACAGACCTACAGGGGGACTGTGTGAATTAGAGATGCTCACTGCCAGGACCGCTGTATTTGTTTGCAATCTCCCATCCCCACGCACTGCTCGGGGCAGCTGCCGGGGAGAAGCTGCCCTGCTGCCCGTGTGCTGCACCAAGGACGGAGCTGAGCCCCTCTCAGAGCCACCCCAGGCTCCCGAGCACCCCAAAGCCACCGCAGCACACACGGGACACTCCCGCCAGGGACAAGGGACATTCCCCCCAGGGCCAAGGGACACTCCTGCCAGGGACAGGGGACCCTCCCGCCAGGGCCAAGGGACCCTCCCGCCAGCGACAGGCACGGAATGCTCGGGACGCAGCCGCACATGCGCCGCGGGCTCTGCCTGGGATTTCCTGTTCAGACCAGGGCACCAGACAGAAATCCTGGGCTGGGAGCCAACCTCCTCAAAGTCTGCCTGGACAACGTTTCCAGGCCAAAAGGAGGAAGAGAGAATGAGAGAAAAAGAGAGGAGAGAGAGAGAGAGAAAGAGAGAGACAGAAAGAGAGAGACAGAAAAAGAGAAAGAGAGAGAAAAGGAGAAAGAGAGAGAGAAAAAGAGAAAGAGAGAAAAAGAGAAAGAGAGAAAGAGAGAAAGAGAGAAAGAGAGAAAAAGAGAAAGAAAGAGAGAGAAAGAAAGAAAGAGAGAGAAAGAAAGAAAAAGAGAGAGAGAAAGAGAAAAAGAAAGAAAAAGGAAGAGAGAAAGAAGGAGGGAAGGAGAGAAAAAAAGGAAAGAAAGAAGGAAGGAAGGAAAGAAAGAAGGAAGGAAGGAAAGAGAAAGAAAGAAGGAAAGAAAGAAAGAGAGGAAAGAAAGAAAGAAAGAAAGAAAGAAAGAAAGAAAGAAAGAAAGAAAGAAAGAAAGAAAGAAAGAAAGAAAGAAAGAAAGAAAGAAAGAAAGAAAGAAAGAAAGAAAGAAAGAAAGAAAGAAAGAAAGAAAGAAAGAAAGAAAGAAAGAAAGAAAGAAAGAAAGAAAGAAAGAAAGAAAGAAAGAAAGAAAGAAAGAAAGAAAGAAAGAAAGAAAGAAAGAAAGAAAGAAAGAAAGAAAGAAAGAAAGAAAGAAAGAAAGAAAGAAAGAAAGAAAGAAAGAAAGAAAGAAAGAAAGAAAGAAAGAAAGAAAGAAAGAAAGAAAGAAAGAAAGAAAGAAAGAAAGAAAGAAAGAAAGAAAGAAAGAAAGAAAGAAAGAAAGAGAGAGAATAAGAAATTTTTTTTTTTCTTTTAAGTGGGAGGACACCAGGCTTATTTTAGCAC
This sequence comes from Platysteira castanea, assembly GCA_013397175.1. NCBI lineage: Eukaryota > Metazoa > Chordata > Aves > Passeriformes > Platysteira > Platysteira castanea. Next base: position 693,029 of record VYXC01010458.1, on the reverse strand, counting down.
TGAAAATATCTGTTTATTTCTTCATGTCATCCCTGTGAACTTTGAGGAACCAGAGTTGTAGTTAAAGACAACACAGGCCCAAGTGCGAGTTACTCCTGTTCCGTCTGTGCGTGCGGATCTCCCGATCCTGCCTCTGCCTTCTCTGCCACCCTCCCCTCAGCTGAAGCTAACCCTGGCTGCATTAGCACAATATTCCTCAGGGCAAGAGCCAGTAAATAAAGTTTATTAACATCCCTCAGCACTCCAAACCACTGTGGGCTCCCACTCACCTGTGGGCTGATCCCATTTTCTGCTGCCTATGCAGAAATCTTCACCTGACCACTCTTCTGTACCAGAAAATTAATGGCAATCACACCTTGAATTTTTTAATCAAGTGATACTTAGAAACTACTGACAAAAGGCCACTTCTGAACGACTCTGATGGCAACTTTCTCATTACACAAGCTGTGTAAAGCTGGTCCCAGCAAGCTCTTTTAAATTATAACCCACACCACACTTACTGGAGACGGGTTTTCTGCTGAATTTTCCTGTTTAAGCTCCATAGTATGAACTGCTAGAAACTGGTTCCAGGTAACTTATTAAACACCACAGCTGATACATGTGAAATGGCTTTCCCAACCATCTTAACCTTTTCTGACCTTTCCTGTCCTTGTCAGTGGCCACACGGAGTTCCAGCCCTGGTCTCAGTGCTTTATCTCTGTTAGCAGTGGTGCAGGCCCACACAAATTGCTGTAATGTGCCATTTCCTGACATGAAGCCAAAAGGGGAAAAGTAAAGGGCAGGATTTCTGATGCATTTCTTCACTATTTTGATTACAAGCCACTGGCAGAACCACCAGAAAAATTAGGGTAATGTTAAATTAACCAACTCGGATTTTTAATGTGGTATTTCATTCCAATAACCTCGCTGCTTTATAAAAAATTTAGTTCACTAGTGGTCTACAGTCAAGGTATGTAATAACCATGCTCAGCTCCAAACCTTGTAGGACAGAGAAGTCTCAGGACACTAAGATTGAGTAAGTAGCAATCTCTTATGCTTCCAAGGAAAAAAAGGATTTTGAAAGCATTATATCATTTTTTAGAGTAAGAGTTCTTGTGAAAATTAGTACTAAAATTTTAATCCTATGATCTATGCAATTCGGTTTTGAGCAATTAATGTCTCTTATGAAATAGCTGCTGTTTTCAGCTTGAAGCCCGTGTATTTGAACTGTGTGTCACTAACATGATTTATCATAGAAGGATTTGTGAAAAGCCAAATACTCATTTTGCCAATAGCAGCAGCATTTTCAAGTCCAGCAATGGCCTCACACCCACAAGCTGTGGAGGACAGACCTGGCTGTGATCCCTCCCTTCACTCATACCCCTTTAACCTCCTGTATTCTTACGCTTTCTGCTTTTAAATGGAGCTTAAAGTGACTCTTGATCCAAATATTACATGTAAACTTTAGCAGAGAACATTCAGAAGTGATAATTACTAACCATTTCCCTCGATAATTAGCTTATAAAAAGGTGTATTTTTAATGTGGAGTGCCAAATTCTCCACTAATCATCTCACACCACTTCCCCACAGTAACAATTATTGAAAAACAGTTTAAAAACGCATAAACAACAGCATTTAGCCCTCATTTACTTTAGACCCAACGTCAATAAAACCTCAAGACACTGCGGACTGGCTGCGTTCAGCGAAGAGACCGCTGGGGCTGGACTGGAGCTGGACTGGAGCTGCCTGTTTAACTTCCAACCATTGCTCCTTTCCCCAGCGCTCCCACTCTTCCCAGCTTTCCAGGACCTCCAGCAGCACGAGGGGAGGGAGCCCAGCCTGCCAGAGCACACTGGAACAGGAGGCTCGGCGCCTTTTCCACGCGGGAACAGCCAAGAACTTCTGTGTTTATCGCGCTCAGTCGTTCGCACCGAGGTTCTGCAGAGTTTCTGCAGCGCTTTCCCAGCCCCAGCGCACCTGGAAAAATGGGCTGAGCTCGCTCCAGCTCTGGCTTTGTCCTGGGAAGAGCGGCGGTGCTGCCTCTGCTCGGGCTGGGGCGGGGAAGGTGGAGGGAGCTGAAAGGCAGCTCTATATCCAGTACACACACAGCAATTTGTTACTGTGAAAAACCATCTGTTTCTCGGTATTACAATCCTCAGAGGGGAAATTATAGCTAGCGTTCAACATAAAACATCAATTTAAACCATCAACTATTCATAATTTCAATTCTTTATTGGAAACCAAGGACATAAATGTCAGGGAATAAAGCAATATTTCTTTTATTAACTGTTCCATTCATCTGGCTATTAAATAAAACCAGGACCTTAATAAATAGCATTAGCCTTTGTACTGACAGCCACCCCAACTAGCACCATAATTCTAAATAAAATGCATTATATTTCTAGTTTTAAAGTAAAAATCAGGATTAAGAAGCATTTAAAAACATATGCATCAAGTATTTTTGCAGTGTTGCTACTCCTGTATAAATGCTTTAACAAACAATACTGACCAAATAATGCCCCCCTCTATTTATCTGCAAGTTTCCAGTCAACCACATCCCTCCTGACGATATTCTACAACATTAATATTACTAAAGAACAGAAAGGATTCCAGCACTGATGCTGCCTGCCTGTTGCCAAATGGAATTATTCATTTAATCCCCCTGCTCCCAGATATGACGCCTGCTATGACAAATAATAACAATAGTAGTAACATTAAAAGGAGTGGGTGGATGGAGAGTGGGAGAAAGGAAGAATGGCAGAGACAGGGAATGTGTTCCTCATACAGCCTGTCATCACCCATTACTAATAGCACAAAAGTCTGTATTTATGTTGACAGTTATAGAGTATTTCTGCAGTTTGGTATTTAAGAGTTACACACAAAAAACCTGGAGTTCAACAGCCTGGGACAGGGAATGCAGAGTCTGTTTGTAATTCTGTTGTGTGGGAAATGGAGACAGAGCTGCATTTGCTGTGAGCTTGATGGAGAGCTGCAGAATTTAACTTTGTGTGATTAGGTAAGACTATTGGGGAGCTTCCCTGCACCTTCGAGGAAAAGGAGAATTCTCTAAGAGCTGAGGAGTCCTGAGAAGTCCACAGACTCACTATTAATGTTCAGATAATTGTCCATTACTCCTCCTTAAGAATAGCTCCCCTGCTCTTAGCACGACCAGCATGGGGTACTCAAGAACACCATTAGAGGGGAAAGGAAGCACAACTGTAATCAAAACAATGATTACTATCACCTTCATTTAAATGCAGAGTGAGAAATGAATACAAAAATATTCACTTGAAAGTGAAAGGTAAGAAATTAACTTTTTCCCCATGGACATCAGAAACCTAACCTCAAAACCAGGAATTACTTGCAAATTTTTTACATCCCTTTAGAGCACACATTAGTTTCTCCTTCTGCATTTAAATGAAAGCGATGGTAATCATTGTTTTGATTACAACTGTGTTTCCTTCCACCCAAAATGGGGTTCTTAAGGACCCCATGCTGGCAATCCTAAGAGCAGGAGAGCTGTTCTTAAGAAGTAGTAATGGACAATTATTGCAAGTGTTAGCAGTGAATCCACGGACTCTATTGGTCCCCTCATCTACTTAATGCAACATTTCCGTACAATTCCTCCCAACCCCACACACAATAAAACCCATCACGCCAACATTAAGAAAAAACCCAGCATGATTAAAATACAGTTGTCACTGTGGTTAAGATAAAAACATCTTTCTGCTTCTTGTAAGGTTTTAGTTATGAAGAGGGAACCAGGAGTGTAGTCAGAATTGGAGCATAACAATGTATACAGAGTTTTCATGTCTCCTGGTAAATGCCCGAATTCACCTCACATGCTAATATCAGCATATCTTCTGCTGTCTTCAGTCATTTCTACCAGCTTAAATCACCATTTAACCTCATCCTTTTTCTGTGTCCTGGCAAATGGCCACCACCTGCTCCTCCTGCTCAGTTTTCACCATCCCCTTCCACTCCTAACCCTGAAGTCTGTCCCAGCTCACGGTGCCTGGGCACACTAACACTTCCCAAGCTGCCTTCCAAACACCTGCCTCCTGTTTTTGGCGGCTCCCCAGCTGACCACAGCAGGACTGAGTTCTGGTGAGGAGGGATTTTCAGCAATATCCTGGTTTGGGGCTGATGCTCAGACTCTTACAGCCTGTGTTTCCTACCAACCCCAACCCTACCTGCTTCCCAGCTCAACTGGGCAGCACCAGGGGCAAAAGATATTCCTGTTCTACATCCCCAAACAGTCACAAATTGGGCTGTTGAGGACAAGTAACGCTCAGGCTCATTAGTCAGAATTAAGCACCAGCCACAGGGTTAAAACAGAGTGTTATAATCCAAGAATTGCTGTGGTACTGTCCCAAGGAGAACTGAGCTGGGCCGTTCTTCCAGATATCTCCTCCAAGCTTTGTGATACCTGATTATCAAATTTCTTAAGCAGGTGCCTCCTAACAGCACCTTTCCTGTAAGCACTGGGCAGCAAATGATACTTTAGGAATTGTCAGCATGTCTGGTTATCCAAGTTTAATAAGATACTTCATTTCCTTACAGTACCTACTGCTAGCATTCCCCAGAAAGTTATCAATTCTGCCCTCCCACCCCCTGTCTTCATCAATTATGATCAGTGAGCTCCTGAATAAATGCAAACACATCCACAGTCCAACTAGGGCTGCAATACACACAGTCAGGACATATTTACATCAGTGAACTCAGTAAATCCAATCACAGTGTCAGTAGCACCACCACAGACTTGACTCTGCACATTTTTAAGGAGTAAAAATCAGGGCAATCAAGTTCTGTCACACCTTGTTACTGCTGCTTTCAGGTTTCCTGGCATGTATTGAGCACGGGCTGAGCAGAGCCCCGGGATCCTGCTCACAGTGGGGATGCCTTGTGCAAAATGCACAATGAGATGGACAGGGGGGTAAAAGGGGACAGAAAAAGGGGAAAGATTGTTTCCAACATCAAGGATGTAAAAAAATTACTCCAAAATTTGGACAGCTGTAGGAAACCAAAGCCTCTAGTCATGAACAAAAGCAGAAAACAAATACAGGAGCTTTTACAGTGGGAATTTATTCTAAACTCCAAATGGGGAAGATTAGGGAGAGGGTTTTGTGAGACACACACAACTCCGAACAACAGAGTAACAAATTCACAAAACTGGTAGATTGAGTGAGAGAGGACACAAACCTAAGGGGGAGAGAAGTTAAGCAAGAGCTTGGCAGAATCTCAAATAGCAGCAATTAAAGACACAGGTCCAAACCCCAAAGAGAAGGAGTGTGAAAAGGGCCCAGTGGCTAAAGCAAAGCTCTTCCCTGACCTCAAACGAAAGGGATGAAACACTTGGGTGAGACTGCCAAAGGCAAGTATAAACATACAGCATAAACATTTGGAAATGAAATCAGAAGTGTTCCAACACAGAATGGGAGAAAACCAGCAAGAAATCCAGTAAGCAGCAAGAAACACATTTTATAAATAAAGGAACAGTGGAATGACAACCAAAGGGACTCCTGGCAGATCACGCAGTGGAAAAGGGACATCAAGAGCACAAGGGATGTCTTTTTACATCAGCTTTTACTACGAGGCCTGTCAGTAGATAGATAACATGAGGAGAGAAGAGGGGAGGGTTTCAAACTTTATCTGGAACAGATTACAAAGATGTCAATTAAAGGGTTAGATATTTTCAGACTGGCTTGGCTTCATAAGCTTTATCACTGTATGTGCTGAAAACCTGGCAAATAATTCAAGACATTTGCTGTTACCTTAAAAAGGACCTAAAAAGGCCCAATGTACACCACATTTTTAAAGTGGTAGAAAAAGGACCAGAGAACAGGGAGGGCTGGACACCTCAAGAATCAAGGAAAACTAACATGAATCCCCACCTGCTTATATGCATGTATAGGAAAACCCATAGGAAGCTCTAAATTGTCACCAAAAATACTTGGTAAAGCAACTGATTTCCTCCTTTTAGGTGCTGAGGAGCTTGAAAGACTGAGGAAAAACCAGGAAATGCCACAATTTGAATGGAGGGAGGCTTCAGTGAAGTCTTGCTCAGCACACTCTGCAGGTAGGTAAGGAAACCTGCTCTGGACCCACGAGCCACAAAGCAGCAGCCAGTGAGAAGTTATCAGTGGTTGTTTATCAAACCCCTTGATGTGTAGGGAGAAGTTGTTCGAGTGTCTGGCCTGGATCTGCCCCACCCCACTGTCCCCAATAACCTTGTGACAGATAAAGTTATTTAATCTGCAGAGAACAGGGACCTGGTGTGTACAGCAACAGTGACAGACGATGGGATCGCAACTCCAAGGGAAATTCACAAACTGAAAAAATTCACATAAACCCCAAAAACCAGAAAAACCCTTAAACCCTAAGATTCAATAGAAATGCTTAATATAAAAGACTGCACTCGAGCAGGAACAACTGGGTACTCAGCAGTTTTGCAAAAAACCCCCAATAGTAGGGATAGTGCTGGATCACAAGTTGAACATGACTCAACAGTGTCCTGCTGCTTCAAAGGAGGGAGAGATCGTTCTGAGAAGAGCAAACCCACACAGAACGCCAATAAGATGTGAAATAATTCTTCTGCTCTAGTGAGTGTCGGACAAAATCTTCCAGCTGAGGCCTTGCTGGCTTTGGGTATTGCATTTCAAAACTGATATCGCTCAATTTGAGAACCTCCAGAGCAGTGGAAACGATCAGAGAGAGGCCCAGGAAGCTTCGTCTGCAGGCAAGGCGAGGCAGGAGGGCAGCTCAGCCTGCTGGGGAACCAGGAAAATCAAACCAAAGTCCCTGCATGAGCACAAGCCGGGCAAGGAAGGGACAGGGGCAGTTCTGCGATGCAGCAGGAACTGGGTAACAAAGCACAGGATGCTTCAAAATAATCCCTGGGTAAAATCATCACAAGAACGTGGGTTTGGGAAAGATGGTGGAGAAAGTGGGATTTCAAATGTAAGACATTGCCCCAAAGAGGCAGGTGGTGACATGTTTTCCTTGCTATGGACAGAGCGTGGAGAAAGGAACCCTTTTTCCTGGACTTTGCTAAAAAGCCTTGGAGAAAAGTCCAGCAGAAGGATGAGTCTGACTTGTCCTCTCCACAGGAACCGAAATGCTTTAACATCTGGAATTATGGAGCAAGGTCCTCTTTTCTCCACTTGATTCCTACTGACTCCCTATATTGGTGTTTCCAATTTCCACCACTAAAATGAATGTTAATTCCTCAAGCACAAGATGAAGCTCATTTATTTTCTCCTAAATGCTTCTTTTTAAAAGCATTTCACATTGCTTGGAGGAAGGCTTTATATCCTAAAATTCATCACCGTGATGGGAGGGTTGCAATTTCTCATGCCTTGCTCAAACAAGAATGACTTCTTTCTTTAATTGGAAGAAAAAATGAATTTATTTGTTTTGAAAGCATTACTGTTTTGAATCTGGCAGGGAAAACTCCCTGAACCTATTTGCTCTCAGCTAAGCAACAAATAATTTGGACTTGGACCTGCAGTCATGTACAGGGAAGATGCAGTGGAGGAAAATGCACTTTTGGCAGGAATCAAGGCCATTAAGGAGTGGGAAGCTTCGTGCTTCTTTGATACTTTCTACATTTAATAAACCTGAATTAAACTTGAAACAATTGCTTCAGTCATACAGGAAGAAAATCAAGACTAATATAATGGTGCATTGAATTCTAGGCATGTTTTCTAGAATATTCCATTCAGGGCAAAAGGAAAGTTTGTTTTTTAAAAAAAAAAAACCCACACGAGGCCTATTTTAAAGGTGTTTTTTGTTGTTGTTTTGTGCTGTGCTTTTTAAAGTAGAAGAAGAAAACCACCTCAAATCTTCTACCTTACATAAAACATGGTTTTCCACTCTGGTGTGGATAATGCATTTCCTTGTAGAGTTTGGGGACATCCTAAACGGCAATAATCTCATTTTCCTTTGCTTCCAACCTAGACCTTTCCAGTAAGTGCTCCTATCTCCCGGGACCAGCCTCAGGAACAACAATATCAGCACAAAGGGCTCCTCTGGTCACTGTTTGTTTGCAGTACCTTGCTCTGACCTGAAGCTGCATGGCCAGAATTCACCTTGTGTCCTGCTTTGGTAAATCTGGGTGCCAGGCTATAAACCCCTCCTGTAGATAATTCTCAGTGTGTGGATGGAAAATGGAATAATTTTAGAGACAACCGAAGTGAAGCTTTTAGAGAAACAACGTGTTTCGTCCTAAAATGCATTTCGACATGATTTTATTGCACAATTGGAAAGGCTGTGAAAAACTAAACAAGAAGCTGACTCATGCACCTGAATAATGACAAGAAGAAGCTCCTGTTTGATTTCTGCCTTTTGCGCCAAAGCATACGAAGCCATAAAAACAAAGCAGCTCCTTGCAACAGGCTCCTAATGAACCTGGGACCGTCCTTCCCTCTCACTTTGCACAGCTGCTTTCACAACGAAGCGTTTGGGATTCTGGCACACAGCTCGCTCCGAACTATAAAATTCTGAGCATGATTTAACATGAAAATCTGAGGACCTCATGGCTTTTGGAGGTTTCCTATATGAAGCTGTAATTTCCTAGCAGCTTCTTGTTGGAAAAAGAGAGGCTGGGATTCTTTACTCCTGCTGCAGTTCAGCTGCTCGTACGAAAAGAGGAATGGCCACGTTACTGGGCTGTGTATTAATTCTCTCCACTTCCCCTTCCTCTCTCCCCTGCTGCTGGTTATTGTCATCACTGACTGAGATAATACATGCTGGCATTTTTAGGAACACAAAAATATTTATAAAATCTGCCCTAATTACAGTCTCCCAGAACCACCTGCCTTTCTTCCTTTCTATCAAGACCTCTGTGCTAACTGGGTTTTCTGCATTTTCCAGGACCTTGTTCAGCACCTCTGGTGGTACTGCTCATGCTGCTGTGAAGAAAACTCATTTACCTGCTTTTTCCCTCTAAGAAAAAATTATTCAAGGCGCTTTTAAATGCCAGAATAACAACTGCTGCTTTGTGATCTTAAAATGAGCATGAGAGATACATGTAGCTGGCTGCAATAAAGCAGGAAGGAATAGATACACCTACAAACTAACCAGCAGGTTAAAAGACAGGAATTTGAAGTTTTTGCTAACATACCGGCTTTGATCCTGAAGAACAAAAAAAACCTGGTTTACAGAATATTAATGGATGCATCTTCTGTGTGTGCTTTACTTGCCAGCACAACACAGCCAGCCTGTAACAGGAACAGCTCTAACTTTGGACCATATAAAATGCAACGTGCAAAGAACTTTTTTAGGCAATGAATTAATGGCCAAGGAGAGACACTGAAGACACATTCACTTATAAAATTCAAAGACTCCAGAGAGCAAAAGCTCGAGAAAAAATAACCCCACAATGAGCCACGTGTCTTAGCCAAGCTGGGCATTGAAGGCACTGAAAATTTAACTCCAAGAGATCAGAACTTCTGCTGTAGGTGCTCCACATAAACCAAACTCTAACAGAAAAGTAACTACTGCTGACACAATGAGTCTATCCCCATATTCAGAAAAAAATCCCCTTCCTTTAAATCATGCCCGTTTTTGTGGAGCTCCTTCAAAGCAATTAAACCCACCCTAATTTGAGACCCACACGTGATGGGATTGTAAAATGATGTTTCATTTGGTGCTTCAAAGTAGAACAGAGATACAATTTCTGAAAGGAGATAAACTATTAATGAAAGGAGTTGTGAGTGCTTTCTACACTTCCATTCTCTCAGTAACCAGTATCAAGAATAAGTGAAATCAGAGGCAGGGTCACTGCTCCAGGGAAGCCCCTGCCCAGAAAGAAAATTATCCCAGTTTACATAATCCAGGAAAAACCTCATGTGACAACTCCAGGAACGCCTGCAAGGCCCTTCTATCTCAGTCAGTCCTTTTGTGAAAAGAGGATCCATTTAACAGAACACACCTCCTATTTCTGAACCAGTCCCATTTCAAAAGGAAAAATAATACATTAATCTCTTGTGTGTGTGCTAGGAGCTGGGAGGCACTTAGGAATCTTTCCTGAAGAAAAGTGCTCTATAAATATAAAATATGTAATTGACACCTCAATGACCCTATCATGGGGAGCTATTGAGGGAAAGTCTCTTCTTCAGCTGCACGGAACCAGTTCCCATCATCCTTTTTGGTACAGAAAGAGTAAGTTTTCATCATCATTGAAAAAAATAATGTACTTTTTAGGGACATCGGTTCAGAAATCTGCTTGACGACCTTTACATTTTGCTTATAATAGCCTTTTTGTAATTATATGTACATTTTCATTGGAGTATTTAAAATGCTATTGAGGATGAGATGAACAGCAGTTACAAGAGAATGAAATCAATATGGTTATCTACGCAGGTAATCAGACAACCTTTTTAAAGGCTTCTTTTTTTTACTTTCAGGGTTTGGGATTTTTTTTTAGATTTAGCACTAGGTTCTGTTCTAAGCTACCTAATGTCACAAAACTTCCTGAATGGCACAGTTCAGTATCAGGTAACAGAGAAGTACTTTATAAAACAGAACTGAAAAAGCTAGCAGAAAAATAATTAATCTCATTAAAAGACCTTAGAAATGAGGCCCCTTGCAAACTGAGAGAGGAAGTGATGTTCAAACACAGGTTTCTTCAATAATAACAAAATAATATGCAAGTAATTAGGATTTTGGTGTTTATTGCTGCATGTCACTATGTTAAGTACTTCCACGGTAAATGCTCTCAGGATCACTAAAAGGATCTCTTCCACAAATGAAACACATTTTTAAGTGAGCCTCAATATCACTGCTAGAAAAAAATCTGGTTGGCACAAGGACTGGGATTATACACAAAGAGGAAAACTCCTACAAATTTCAACTGACAAAGAAACATGGTTTTAATAAAAAGGGGATTTGCTTGAGAAATTGTCCTTTTATCACTAGTAAAACTGCTGCAATTTTAAGATGTTGCTCAATCATTTTAAGATTTTAGGAAACTGTTTGAAAGTACTCTCTAATAAAAATATAACCAATAATAGAAGGATGTTGTAGCAACTAAAAGGGTATTAAAATTGTGCTTTTGTTAGTTCTGAGTTAAGGAACAATGGCAGGATTAGCAGGAAACTATTACGAAATTAATCTGATTAATGCCTTATAAATAATGAAGCCATACTTAAAAGGGTCCACAAGCTCCACCATGTCAGAACATGGGTCTAACACATGATGCAAGACTAAAAAGGAGGATATTTTCCCTACTAATTAAACAGCAAAAACTGAATCCTCCCAAAAATCAAGTAAGAACAAACAGGGAAGGGAAAAAAACAGTACGACTTGTAAAAACACAATAAAATTAACTGCAACCAACTCCACCCTCTTCATAATCAGTCTCAGAGGAAAGAGCAAGACTTTATTCTCGTCGTGTTGCACACTATCACAATTTCTCCACGCACAAATACCTCTTCCCCTTGATTTTTTTGTTAGAAGGATGCAAAACCCTTCTCAACAGAGCACCAGCGTGGGCAGGAGAAGCACAGTCCTCCCAAAAGGGACAACCACTTTGGGGTACAGCTTTCATCCAGTTCTGTTCAAAGCCACAGACAAGTGGACAAAAATCCATTTTAGTTATTTCAGGTTGATTTTATAGACCATGGTAAAATCCAGTTAAATGCTGTTTGTGTCTTCCTTGCTAAAATAAATCTAAAATCAGTGATTACAGTGACCATTCCAGTTCCAGTGAAATGAGCTGGGATAAAGCTGACAGACCAGTTTCCAGTCTCAATGCTGGTCCCAGTACTGAATCAATCTTTGTGGTGCTATTCTGGCAGTTTGGCCCCGGCTCTGAAAAATCTCCTTTGGGGCTGAAAAAAACACCTCAACAACCTTTTCTTTTTTAAAAAGGTAAAGCAAGATTTGTTGTGAAGAGTAAAATCATAGAATCCCAGATGGTTTGTGTTGGAAGAGACCTTAAAACCATCTTGTTCCACCCCCCTGCCGTGGGCAGGGGATCCTTCCACTACCCCAGGTTGCTCCAAGCCCCGTCCAACCTGGCCTTTCCCCTCCTGCTCACAGTGGGGGGAAGCTCCAGTACTACCAAAAGTATCTTTTACATTGTGACTGGTACTCAGGATGCTGAAAAATAAGACTGATTTTTAACAGCACTCATAATAAACTGCAGCTACCCAAACTCACTTTTGGAATAAACCACAATCAGGGAAAACAACTTGAAAGTTCAAATCTCTTCATAAGCAAAAGCTGCGTTACTGAAACCCCAGCTGGGGCTCCTCTCCTTTTACACCCACGAGTAACAACCACCACTCCAGGAGCTGCCACGCAGAGCCACGGCCCTCGTGGAGATCTGACATGCCTTTCTCTTCCAAAATGAGATGAAACCAAGCTGTCCTTGCCCCCAGCCACAGCACACCTGCAAGGAGCGGGGCTGTGCACCAGAGTCGGTGTTAATCCCTAAATCCTGCTGGCTCAGAGTTATCCACGTCCTGCAAACACCCCAGGCTCCATCTCCTGCTGACTCACGGGCAGTTCTCACCCTTGCAGTGCTTTTCTGGAGTTATTCAGCCCCGGTCCTGCTCCCCAGCTGGGCCATCAGGCTGCCCAAACCAGGGCACAGGACTGGCACAAGTCATGCTGCTGAACCTACAAACCCCACTCTTGTTTTAGCAGCTTGAGGACGAGCTGCTTCACACCCTGAAATCACCCACCTCACTAACACCCCTCAGATCCAACTGTGGCTTCAATTATGGAATATCCTGAGCTGGAAGGGACCCACAACCATCACTGAGCCCAACTCTTCAGTGAGTGGCCCACACAGGGACCAAACCCATGTTATCAGCACCATGCTCTGACCAGCTGAGCCGATCTCAGGGTTATTCTTTAAAACATCAAGGTAAAAAGAGGGGGGAATCCAAGTCCTGCTCTGAGTTGTCACCAAGCTACTTCCAGGACCTCAAAGAGATCTCTGAACTTGAATGTAAGTAATTGTTTTCCAAGGGGATACAACCATGTTGGAGTTTAAGAGGGTCCGGAGGGAAGGTAGTGTGAGGTACAGAATATCATCATTATTCAAGAGATGCTGAAATTGAAGAGACGTTATTCCTGTCCCCACAGAATGGGTCAGGTTGAAAGGGACCTCACTGGTGCAGCAGGGTCATCCCAGAGCATATGGCACAGGATTGTGTCCAGACAGTTCTCAAATAGCTCCAGTGAGGGAGACTCCACAACCTCTCCACTCAAATGTTACTTATCTACATTAATTATCTATTTATCTATTTATCTTTCATATCCAAGAGACCACCTTCATCTCAAAACCACCTCAGTATTTTATGTATACTTCCTATTGTTTCTACAGTTTGCTGTACAGCTCCTGCAAAACTTTCCAAAATAAAAGCCATGCATCCTCAGACATCATTAAAACGAGGTCACAAAGAAAACAGCAGAGAGGCAGCACGCTGGAAGTTATCCCACATTTTCACTCCTGCCCCTTGCAGCAGGCAGCTGGTGTGAAATGCTGCTGCTGTTGCACCAAGTGTGTGACACTCGGTGGTGCTGTCAGGGCACGGCTCTGCAGGGAGCAGAGATTCTCCCCTGAAGGAGCTCCAGCACTGGTGTCCCCAGCTTTCAACCCAAATAAGCAAATGCCTTCCCTCAAGGCAGCTGCTGGGCAAGGCTGCAGCAGGGAAAAATCATCTTCTGATAGGTCATCTCAGGATCTTGCAGATCCATGAAGCTCAAAAGGCTGTTTTATATATCTTATATATATATTCTGAAAGTTTGGTAATATTCTTCCTATTCCTTGTCTTACCAGTGAGAAAGATGAGTCTGGTCAATAAGGACAAAATTAAGAAGAAACTGGTAAATTATATTAATAGCAAAAGAGGAAGATGCTTACAGTTGCTACGTTAAAAGGACAGAGGGATGTGGAAATATTACTTGAGAATACTTCCTGCAGAACTAATTTTATTTTTAATGATGTACCCCAAAAATACTTTGCTAACAAAGCAAATGCCAGTAAATGCACTGGTGGCCATGGCCAGTTTGGGCTCTGAGTTAGCTTTAGTGAGGCTGATCACCCCAGCACTGTAATCCCATTTAAACACAGATCTTTGACAGCACTGGTCTAAATTTGCTTGGAAGGAACTGGGGCTTTACAATAAGAAATTACTCTGAGTCATGGAAGGCAAAAATTGCAGAATGCCACTTACCAGGAAAAAACCATCCTGGTGCCACACTGCTGCCTCTTTGGGCATGGGCCAGATGCAAAAGGAGGAGGTGTAAAGGGGGTGGGTGTATATATATATGTGTGTGTATATATATAAAGACTATTTCTTTATAGGGTATTGCTGTTCTGCCAATCAAGAAAAGTGCAAACATTTAATTTTGGAAAGTTTTGCGGAGTAAGAATTTTGCATTTCATGCCCATGGAATTCATCAACTCTGGCTAAGGACAGAGTGAAAACCCATGGTAGTTACAGCAGTTATAGCAGGTTCATTAATGACAGTTATAAGTCATAATCAAAGTACAAAATTTATTTTTTGCAGTTGGAATTAAACCAAAGTATTAATCCTAAGGATGTTACCTGGGAACTCAAAGTAAAGCTACAGCTATAAAAACCCAACAGCAAATGTGTTTCAATGAACTCCCCACACAACCAATCTTCTTGTCAAAATCACTATCTACCACTGAATTAAAATGCCCAATGATCTGGCCCTGGAGCAAATGTTTGGAGAAATACTGGGGAACACATTAATTCAGTTCTCCATATCAGATTATTAATAGGTGACAAACCAGGAACTCATTACGGCAGTGAAACAAGTTTAGGAAGAGATAATCACATTAGCTGAATACTCAAGGATAAAGCTGGATCAGATCAGCTGGGCAGGATCTCAGACGCCCAGAGCAAGGCAACACCTCCTGCTAGAACCTTCATCCCAGGCAAGGGTATATATATATCATCCAGCAACTGCAGATCCCATCCTCTGCATGGGAAAATGCCAGAGGTTACTGCGCCTCTGCCACCTGCACCACCACACTGAAGGCTGAGAAATAATTTGAAATGCATTATTCTGTCATGTAGATGAACTCAGTAATTTCTTGTCTCAGCTGCCTGTAACTCCATAAATTTGGTTGTGGAATGTTGGAGAAAACTGATTCAAAAGAAGCCAAAAAAAGAAATGAGCTATTTAAATATGGAACCAGGTATTTGTCTGGAACCAGATATTGACAGGATAGCAAATCCAACAGCCTGAAAGGTCCCGTAAGCCAAGTGATGGAAAGGAAGAAAAAGCTGGGATTTATGAAGATATTTTAATTTGCAGCACTGACTTAATCCCCCAACAAGAATCTCCATTTAAGTGCACACACAGTTTTTGATCCATCTAAAGATGATCTTTTTGAGTTTTGCCCCGCTTTGATCTGTGTTAAACTGTATTAAAACCAAGCACAACTCCAGACCTCCTCTGTTTACGTGGCATCACTGCAATTATCTGACGAGAATTTTCCAGGATGATCCATAACTCTCCTTACAACGGCGACTTAGTGGAGCCAAAATAACAGAATACAAAACAGAAAAAACACAATACGAAGGAGAAAAATGGCACAAAAACGGCGATTTTGCTACGGGAAGTTGGGACTTGCCACCTCAAATTAGTGGGAGCCGTGAAGTGGCATTAGTGACAAGGGGAATACAGTAATTGGGGTTGATTTCCTGGCGCTGAGCCGAGTGCTCCAGAGAGTTAATTATAGCTCTGGAGGGAGGGGGGACACTTCCCAGTGACACAGGGACACCACGGAGCAGCGACCTCCAGGAATTATGTGAGAGAGGCAGCAGAACTTTCCTGCTCGGCCCATTACAGGAAATCCACACGGAAATTCGGAGTTAAAAGTGATAGGAGGGAGGAGAATACTCAACCTGTCAGGAAACAAAAAAGGGTCATCGTTTCACCCATTAAAACAAGTCACTTGTAGCCCAAATTCAACAAGATTCTTATCACTAAGCCTTGATTTTAACCAGTAGTATTTAATTAATTTGGCAGAGCTACACAATGCCTTCCTGAGCGATATCCAGCTCCCCTCTTGGGTTCCTTCTGTAATCATTTCCTTTGATTAACTTCACTGTATTTACTCAAATTAACCCGTGTATTTCATACATGTTGCAACAAATTAGAAGAGAAGAATTAAAAAGCAGCCTGCCAACTTAAAAACTGAGCGAGTGGAACTTTTTGAATTAAAGCAGACAGAGTTATTAGCTGATTATTATATGGAGAATGTTCAGAAGAAAGAACATGCCCTTTCCATTTTCATTTTGTATTACTAGTGATTACATGATATATCTTAAATTATAATTTGAGGTAAAACTATGATTAAAAATAATTTAAATATTGCACAACAAGTTAATTGCTCTGGAATTTCTTCATCTTTGTTCCTGTTTGATCCTGTGTGCAGGGTATCTGCTCCAGGAGTCTCACCTGAGGTGGGGGGCCAGGACCCTCAAGCACTTCCCTTCGTGGTCTTTACCACCACCACGGACAGGGGACACCATCAGGTACCACTTTTATGTACCCCACATTTCCTGCAAAGCACTGCTGCATGCTCTGGGGCAGGGCTGCACAGCAGTTCCCCCTTCCCACAGAACCTTTCAGGATTAAAAAGGAAAAACAGAATAAAGGAAATGACCAACCCTCTCCCAGCCATCAGAACTGGGGGAAGTACAAGGAAGGAGAGGTGGAAGCCAATGGCTGCTTGGTCACTGCCACAAATCAAATGGGTTTAATCACAAATCCTTGTGTTTTGAGGATTAGACTGACTTTTGGAAAGAGTCAAAAAAAGTCTTCATAATTTAAGTTATAATTCAGGAGAAGATGTTCATCTTAAAGCCATAATCTCTCTTTGCACTGCAAGTGGAAAAGCTTCTACAATGGAAACCACCTCAGTGGATCAGAGTTAAACCCTGGGTGCAGGGCATGGACTGCTCCTGTTTAATTCCACAGCATCATTTCAGCAAAGGGATCCTGACCCAAATCCTCAGGAAATTCAGATCCTCAACTCAGACCTCTTCTCAGGTAATTTCCTTCACTGTGGGATGAGTTGTCTGGGAGCAACCATCCCCAGCTAAAACTTTATCAGAACGTCTTCCCATTAAAAGCCATTTTAGTCAACTGGAACTTCAAGACAGCTCTTTCATGAGAACCTTTCCCAAATACCTCTGCTTGGGGAATACTGCACTTCCAGCTTGGAGGCCAATAACAGGCTTACACATGATAAGATGGAGCCAACCCAGAATAAGGCAGTTGGTGAAATTCAAGGAGTCCTGTTAGGACCTGCTCACTTCAGTCGATGAGAAAAGCAAGAACTTCAGGCAACTTTCTGCAGTTGGGGTCAAATTAGGGGAAAGGAGAAGCTGTGAGCTTTGCTGAGCTTTAACACCACCACAGAGAATTGGTCTCCTCAGATGAAGAAAAGAAGGATTAAAGACAATGACTATGGCCTTGTGCAAGGGGAGAAACCACCACAGCTCAGGAACTCTACTGAAAGTACTGTTCAATTTTTATGGGGAGTTTTATCCTGCAAGATCTGGCTCTTGAGAAACACGTTACACAAGCACGTGCGAATAATCCCACGCAGGGACTACTGATCACTTTGCTAGTCTTTAAATAAATACCTGACTTTTAAGCACAAACAGATATAAAACTATCCACAAGCAAGGGGCTAAGAGTATGTGGGCAGTGCAGGGTGAGACCATCTCCTGTAGCAGTGCTGCTGCTGGATCTGCTTAAACCTGCACAGAGGTTCTACCCAGAGGTTTGTTTTTCCAGGTTTTCCTCTACTGTGCATTTCTACTTTGCTACTTTACATGGATTTAAGAGAACCAGACGGAATAAGTACAAGCTGGAGTATATAAACTAACTTCTTGTATAAATAAGCCACCAAAATTACTCAGAACTACCGACCTGACAAAAACAATACTGAAACTTCAACCATCTCCATGGAAAGAAAACACCATCATTAATCTTGCCAATGAAAAAAAAAAAGCCTAAGCTGTTAAATCTCTGGTAAGAGACAAACCTGTAAGAGACTCATGATAATACTTGATCTGATTAGTTGGAATCACTGAAGAGCTGAGGAAAGAGATGGTCAAATAAAGAGAGGCCAGGCCAGGAGGAAGCGCTCTGCTTCCCTGAGAAACAGATTTTTTTGGTCTAATTGGTTCTCAAAACTCTCCTCAGCCTCACTCACCATTCTAAAGAGAGAAGGTATTATTTTGTCCTGCAAACCATGGAGAATTCCACATCCTTGGGAATCTCTGCTTGGAACTGGCTGGTTTATAGAGCACTCAGTGCTATGGTTTGATCGATGCTGTACAGAGCTTTGCCAGGTAAGGGTTAATTACCACTGATGGCCAGCAAATAAAAATAAAGGTTTATCCTACAGGCATTTGCAATCCATATTTGCAGTGACAGTGCTTCTTGCAGAGAGGTTCTTAGAAAGTCCTCCTTGACCCTTCCTGCTCCTCAGCAATGGAGGAAGAGCCAAACAAAAGGTGTCTCAGCAGCAGCTGGACTGAGAGCTCCTCCCCGGCTCCCGCAGTGCCAGAACCAAACATGTGGGACTGTAGCTTGTAATCATTCTAACAGGACAGTAAACACAGACAATAAACCTGCAACATAATACAAAACTTGTGCTGCCATCCCTGGCAGACTTTCCCTGGCACAGGAATGTCCTGGATGTGAACTCTTCCCCACAGAAAGCTCCCTATGGATCCCGCTGCCATCTCATCCCCCAGCTCAATAATCAGCAAACTCCAGCTCCTGCCAAACATTTCTCCCTCACAGGGAAGTTTTTTTGGGAATTCCAGCCTCTGGCTTGGTTTCCTGTATTGCCAGGTCCAACCTAAGGACCAGGATAAACACAGAATATTCAGTAGTCCCAGGAGAAGAGTTTTTTTTTCAAAGTCCAAACAAGACTTTCACGATACAGATTCAGTGATTTCTTCCTCCAAAAGAAGGTGTCAGAGGATATGGGGCAGAAAGTATTTCACTGGCATCACTGAGGACAGATTTGAAACAAATCAAGGTAAGTGGGCAAGAATCTACCATCAGCCTTTAATGTAAAAACTTAAAGAGTAAATTCAAAGTAAAAAAACAGCACATTCTGTACAACAAAATAACAGATTTATACAACTAGGAAGTTTTCTCAAAGTAATTAAGATACTTTTCACAATGAAAAGGATTTATTATTTTTGGTAAATTCCAGATTATATAGATTATTGACCCAAAGAATTTAATTTTGAAGAAAGTAAATGATGTTGTGTGGAGAACAACCTGGATTTCACTCTTCTCACCAACTTATGGTGAACCACCTCCTAATTAGCTCATGTGTAAGAAACACAACAGAAAGGTGCAGCTGAAATTTTAAAAGTCTGAAGACTTACTGATGGCAAGACCACAGATTTCCAACAATCTGTTCTATCTGGAAAGTGTTTATCTACAAAGCATTTCAGTGTTTATCTAGAAAGCATTTTACAAATATTAAAGCAATACCTACTGCTCTCTTCTCCTTCACACAGACTCACTAGGTCACGTTGTATATAAAAATTTGGCATTTATCCCCTACTTCAGCAGAACACACAACACTCCACTAGAGTTACTGAGGAAAGTCAAGCTCCTCATACTGAAAAATGTAGTTTTGTTATCTCAGTATGTCACAAAATGCAATTTTACACTGAACATAAATACAAAAAAGGGAAATAATAGAAAAATATACTTTTTCAAAAGAAAAAATTGAAGTTTTAGATTGTTTGATCTTTCCCAGTCTTCCCTCACAGGAAACAGTCCGTGTTGTACTACACCTAATTTAATTTTCTGTTTCTTCCCTTCTGCTCTTAAATACTAAAGAAACACAAGAAAGCATCATAGGGCACATGTACCATTGCTGAAGGAGCATGACACGCCTGCCCCAGTTAAAACAAATCCTGTTCTTTAGAATTCTGGGAAACTATTTAGGATATTTTTAGAGTATTGATAAGCGAATAATCTTTGGGTGAAAGAATTCCAATTATGGAGCAATTGTTTTCCTTTCTGGGAATTTGCTGGTACCAGTCTAGGAACTCCACCCAGGAGCTTTGGGAGTTGTCTTTTCTTACTTAGTCATCCAGCTTTGGAAAGTCTCCAACCAAAGATCCCAACCTGAAAGACCCTGGTTCTAAAAAGATACATTTCATTATATTTATCTGCTAAGCACCTTTTTTTTTTTAATCCACCCACTATGCTATTAAGAAAAGCCACTAGAACTCTCAGAAATAGCTCTGTTTCAAAAGATTTAAATACCTTTCTCTTCTTTGGCTCCAGAATGTTCAGCTCATAAAGTGACTGCACTGGAGACCAAACACCAAGGTTCTTTTCACTCAGATTTTTATTAAACAAACACCATTCTGCTGCTGGCACCACAGTGATTGCAGATCATTGTATAAAATCCCTACCACAAACACAGGATTTGTTCCTAAACAACAAGGAGGTGGAGGGGAGGGGAGCAGCAGCAGAGTAGCTACAAATACACCTCCTCTCCATTTGGAACCCAGGTTTGACATTTTCAAGCCAATCTTTCAGTTTTTATCTGTCAACACAGGAGAAAACGTGCAAGTTTTACTAACAGACACTTCAGTGTTGTGTCCAAGGGTCTTAAATAATTGAATTAAAACCCAGGATGGTCCAAGCACAACGTATCTACCAGTTATCCCTTCATTATCTTCTGTAGTCAACAATGAAGCTGGTGAATGTTCTGAACCTTAATTCCAACATTAGATTCTGGTTCCTGGCACAAATTTTAAATGATTGAACGATATTAAAGCACGGAACACACTAGGTCTCATGTAATATATAAATTATAACATATCTAACAACAGGCAAATCTTTCCATGAGACTGGGTTATTGGAATACTAATTGCCAATTTTCCTACTCTGAGAGCAAGAAAAAAATCAGTACACTGGTAAAATTAAATTATTCATTTCAAGAAAAAAATACTTTATTTCTTAACAGCAGAGATTTGGCAATAAGAGTTTATATAACATCATTTACACCTGATTGTATTTCACTTCCAATTTTTTTAATCCTGAAAGGTACAAAGCAAATACTTATGAAAGGGACATGCAGCCAACGCCAAAGTTTCAATTATAGCCTTTCCTATTTGGCAGCAGCAAGTCAGGACTTGTGAGCCTTGTTCTCTTCCTTCAGATCACTGCTGAGGGAAGAAACAAACCTGGAGATGCTGCTGGCACTTAAATATCTGCTTATCCTTAAATGCTGCAGATGATGCTGCAGATGATGCCAAGCATTCTGCACTTACTTGTATCAACAGGGGAAAATCCCCGCTTTTTCACCCTCTTTTACAGAGCTGAAAATAACACAAAGCATCAAAGAATTCTTATTGGGAAAAGACAACTTAAAAGCGTTCAAATTTTATCTTCTATTTCTTCAGGTTGCTGTCCCCATCCCCATTTTCCAGGGTCATATGTACAGGTATAAAGTAGGGGTGTGTTTTAAAAAGAAGTGCAGAAAACAGACAACAAAGCCCCTGAATGCCCCAAAATATCACCTCTCTCTCATCTGTGCTTGGAAGCAGGAAGGTATTAAAAAAAAAAAACCAAAAACAGAATGTGCCTAAGAACTTTGTGTGTGATCACTGCAGTAATAAGGGGGACTTCTGGAAAAGTTATCCACTTTTTTCATCCAAGGTTTGTGACTGGACAATCCCTGTTTTAAGGTCACAAAAATGAGTGTGTTATCAGATTCATCAAAATCCTTATACCCACCGAAAGCTGCTACTGTTTCTGAATAGCAGTCCAACATCCTGCACTCTGCCAACTAATCTATCTTCCCCAAATACTTCTAGTATTTCAAAAGCTCACAGACAAAACATGTTGTCTCTTTCATCTTTTATTTTAAAAATATATATTAAAAGGTACGCAGAAATCTTTTTTCCCTTGTTCCAAAATTACACTGATTTGGAAAATGGAACAGCAATATTTAATTTTGGACCAGCAACAGGTTTTAAGAGTCAGTACCCCATAAGACATGCCATCTACCCTTACATATTTTACCCAGTTATTGCTCACATAAAAAATTCCTTATCAGTTGCTATTTTCTAGGATTGATTTATATGTATTCACACATCTAAAAATGTGCTAACGCTATTTTTGAGACAGAATTCAGTGGAAAAGCCTGTCCACTGGAGGGATTCTGTAGCCCGCTTGCTTAAGGACACTATCACCAGTTTCATCTCTGAGTAGAGCTACTTTTAATGTGTGTACATACACATAAATATCTATATGCAAATATACACACAGAGAACATCCGAGTGCCTTTTTGCCAGCTC
Source organism: Platysteira castanea (assembly GCA_013397175.1). Classification (NCBI taxonomy): domain Eukaryota; kingdom Metazoa; phylum Chordata; class Aves; order Passeriformes; genus Platysteira; species Platysteira castanea. The sequence continues at coordinate 670,692 of VYXC01010458.1, read as the reverse complement.
ACAGTTAGAGAATTCCAACAGAAATTTAAGGAAACAACATGAATTCACAGATTACTTGCTTTAATAAGTAATCCTGAAGGCTGCGTATGGGTTTTTTTAGAGCGAGTTATCACTTCTGGGAGATCTGCAAGCAGCATCCTCCACAGCAGATGGGGTGAGGGTAGAAGCCTGTGGAGATGTTTATGAGCATCCAACGGCGCGGCGCTCACACCCTGCACCCCTCACACCCGGTGCTGCCCCGGGACAAAGGGCTCTGGCACTAGAGAGCCACTATTTTAAGTGTAAAGACACTCATTTTTTTGGCAAACACTATCAGTGATCGGCAGAGCTTGTCTTAATGTGGCACCATCCACGGGAAGAAGCCCTCCTGCACTAATCTCGCTAATCTCCGGAGCAGGGGGAATCGCTATTAAAAATGCTGTTTAGACAGACAGGCTTCTCTGCAAGTCTGCTACACAGGCTCATCAAACTCATTAAACCCAGCTTTAAATCCCAGGCTTGGGAGTGTAATCCCTTTAAGAAACCTGCTAGACTAGGCTGAGAGAATAAAAATATGGTCGTTAGCGAGCTGAAAGGTGCATGAGCGCCGCTCACCTCGTGGTCAGCATGGGAGATGGACACCCCATTCCTTGGGCACCACCAGTGACACGCTGCTGCCAGCACTGGGCAGGGAATACTGCCCTTGGAAAGCACACAGACGTTGTGTCTTCTACCTCAGCAGCAGGAAGGATGTTGACCTGCAGCAGCATCAACCCTTCAGCCTCTACCCAAATCCATTCCCTTGTCATCTGTATCGTATGAAGGTAAAAGTTCTGTGGCAGCTGGCACAGCACAAAATCGGTGACTGTCCTTCGTGGAGGAACAGGGGATGGCTGGAGTGGCACCTCCTGCTGGCAGAGGCAGCGTTTGGATGGGCAAGGTGAGCTCTCATACCATCGCTACACAGCCTTGGAAAAGTCCTGCATGGGAGCCATAAAATGCTGTGCCACCATCAACACCCCAGGAACTGATGTTCATCTTCCATGCACGTGTAAAGCAGCTGTACAGCTGATTTCCAGATTTCCTCCTGCCTACAAAGCTGCTGTTGCCCACGGGGAGATTGGAAAATTCCAAACCCAGCACTGAGGCTGTGAGGAGGCAACGAGCAACACCACAGGCATCGTATTTACAGAAAGAAAAGCAAAAGCTGCAACGTGAAAAGGCTGCGAGATGCAGGAGGTGTAGAGAGAGGTTCCCTGCACAGGACAGCCCAGCAGCAGGCTGCCTTGGGGAATTCTGCTCAGGAAATCGTGGCACTGGGATGTTTTTAATCGCCCCAGCCCTGAACAGAGTGCAGGACTGCAAACTGCTGGGCACCTTGTGCCCTCTCAACTGACCATCAGCTGAAGGGCTGCAAGAAAAAAGCTATGGCACTGAACTGCAGCCTCCTGTTTTTTGGTAAATAAACAGCATGTAACTTCAAAATTCACCAGGAGACTGGATACAAAGCTTCCTAGTACAGTGACTAGACAAAATGTAAAATAAAATGAAATTAGAAGGTTCCCTGTGGGGTCAGAGCAGTAAAACTGATTCTGATTAAGTTGCATTACCAGATAGAAGCAGGATCTCAATAATTTACAGCCAGAGACAGGGTAAGTGTCCATTAGCATTAGTGTCTATGGATGTACACTTTCTATTTTTCCACATATTTAAGGCCTCTGAGACCATGTCTGGGCCTCCAGCTTTCCCTCTTCCTGGCTCCAAGGCATTGAAGTAAAACCCCTTCCCTCCAGGCAGAAGAGGAGCCTTCCTCTTTAGAATCCTCTCCACCCCCAAAGGGTGGGTAAGGAAGAAGGCAGGATTATTTGAAGTCAGTTTGGACGCAGTAAATGGTCTCTAATGATATCTAGAACACAAAATTCAGGATACTTTGAAAGAGTTATGAGGTTGGACATGATCCAAATTCAGATGAGCGCAGCACAGCAGGATGTTCTGCAGATGTGTCAGTGCCTCTTAAGTTTAGCTGTCCCTGATTTGGTTTTGGTTTGTTTTTAATACACCTTTCAGCATCAGCAATCCTGGGAAGGGCACACTTGAAGCCAAACCAAGAAGTACTAACGGAAATAAAAAAATAAGCCAGATCAATTATTACAGAAACCTGGTCTCATTATATTAATTGAGTCTAAACCTCCATCAATGTGTTTTTGGCCTTTTTCCCTTGGAGAACCAATGCAGATTGGCTGCACTCATTTTGTACCTCCTCCACTAATGAGCAGCCTCATGCCACTTCAATGCCTCTTCCCTCCCAGGAACCATTACCTCAAGAGTTAGAACTAATTTGACAAAAATCTGTTCTGCACCATCATCCCCAGGTTCTGGAGGTTTAAAGAAACCATTGAAGGCCCTTGCTGACAGGTCAGAACAGCTCTCCTTCGGTCTCCAACAAAAACAGATGAGTAAGAACATCTGGGTAGAGGTTTGGACTCTTTTTTTTTAAATAACTGCTTTATATTCAAGGTACCTGCACTTTCCCATGTACAGTTTTGAAAGGAGTGGTACAAAGTTACTTCTCTTGCTCCCTCAAATTCCAGAGACTGAGGGATTTTTCAGACTGTGAGTACAATGAAATAAAACAAATCATCAGAAAACAAACGAGCAAGACCATAGTGACGGTTGCTCTTTACTGTGTCCCCAGTTTTGGGGTGGGCAGAACATCCCAGCAGTGGTTCTCATCCCCTTGGGATGAACTGGGATCACCTCCATGTCTTTTACCCCTCCCTGGTGCTCCCAAGTGAGTGAGGAAGGAGGGTAACGAGCTGCCAAACACTTCTGCAGCTGATGAGCAGCAGCCACCCAAGAGGTGGTTGCATGATTTTGTGTATAGAAAGCTTGTAAAGCACTTTGGGAAGCTGCAGGATGAAAAGGACTATATAAATGTAAGATATTATTATTATTAAACCAGTGATCTGACAAGAAGAGACAGCTCTTCAAATCTCTACAACAGCTTGAGCTGAAGAGATCAGGGAGTCCAATTTGAAAAAATAATAATTTGAAACGAATTGGAGGATTAGAAGTGGCAGCTCTTTTGTGGATTCTCCATGGCAGGTAAATTTAGTAGGCTACTTTAATTTTGCATCGTTTTAACTCCTGGCAATGTCCTGTGCATTGAATCTGACAGAGAGACAGAGTGTTTGAAGCTGTCGTGGCTACATTTTAGTCTCCCAATTTTACAATCAGTGCTTGAATCTGCTACTACAACTCTGGGTAGAGAGATCAGAGGCTTATCAAAGACGCATCCATTTCAAAGACAAGCAGCAGCTTTGACTTCATTCCTTCAATGCTTAAAATTCCTGGAAAAGCAGATGAGCATACCACAAAATAGGTCTGAAGGAGATCTCTCTATCGGCTGTAAACCTATTTCAGTATTAATTTTTTAAGGATCTATTTTGGTCTCCAGTAAAATGAGTGTGTTTAGCAGAGATAATCCTCTCAACAGGTGAGCTTAATATATGCCTTTTCCTGTGACTGACTGAAAGAACATCTTAAACTTATTGCTTTTTCAAGCATTAATTGAAGAACTACTTCAACCAGTTAGCTGATTTTGTTTAAATCTTTTTTTAGACTAATAATGTCTTCCCTTTGCTAACAAAGCAGCACTTCATTTCTTTATTGCTGCCCTTATTTTACCTGCATGGATGAACCAAGTGCACCGTGGGCAGCAACACGTGTACTCTGCAATTAGATGCCAGGGTTTAAAGGTGTATCACACCTTGGAGTGCTGCTTTCCACGCTCAGCTCTTGGTTTGAAGCTGAGTTTCAGCATTCACATGAGTGATAACACGACTGATCAGCATCACATCAGCATGGAGGTGACCCTGATCTCACACACACTGCCCGCCATCGAGACCACTGGCCACTCACTGGAACCAAGTGCCTGGCTGATTTTTGCTAGAAAGCAAGAGGGGATTGCTCCAAAGTGATTTGCAAATCTGATCCCACTTCCTCCAGCTGAGCACTGCCCAGCCCAGGGAGGCTGTGAAAAGCTCGTGCAGGGAGCAGTGGATCGTTTCCCACAGAGCAATGGACAGTTTCCCATGGAGCAATGGATATACTTCCACCAGGAGCAATGGATAGAGTTTCCCAAGGAGCAAGGGGTAGTGTTTCCAGTCAAGTATTCAGGCATTGCAGGGCAGGAGAACCTGGCTCCTGCCGAGGTAGGGCAGGTGAGTGCAGCCCCAAGCCCACCTCTGGCTTCTTGTTTTCATCCAGTGCTGCTGATTGACCCATCCCAGTTCTTCAGCGCCTCATCAGCAGGACTTAGAGGCAAAGGGGATAATCAGCAACAGGTTAATTTGTCTGATGAAGGCCTGGGAGATGTGGCACTTGGAACTGGGTACAGCACAGTCCCCGGAGCCAGGCCCAGCCAGCTTGAAAGGAGCCGCCCGCTGCTGCCAGCCAAGGAACGCATTAAAGCTGCCTTTGAAAGCCACGGCCACACCAGCAAAGCTCCACTGCAGGTGTGGACATGCCCCAAAGTGCACTGAAAGTGCTGAACAGTTCGGCTCTTCAGCCCTCAAATCGCTTCTGACAAACAGGACTGAGAAGCCTTAACACATTCGGGCGTTTTTAAAAGCACTCCCAGCACCATCTCGCATGAAATTTCATCTCTCGAATGAAAGCTCTGGATTAAAACCAGCTTTGAAACTGTGGAATATTTACAGGTGCCGCTCCTCAGAGCAGCTCATCTGTCAGCATTCAGCCTAGCAACACCCGTTTCTTCTGCAGTATTTTATTAAAAGGTCCTTGGTGCCCACACACACACACACTCGGCCACACTGACAAACCTGACATATTCTTCAAAATACTTTAAATTACTGTCATTTACCCAGTTGGAAACAAAACATACAGAAAACCACATGAGATGTGATGATGCTGTATCTACCTCACCCAATTTCACGAACCAGATTGCTTTCATTTATGAACTGAGCATTTTTCATTGCTTTCTCTATTTCAGAGAACCACAAGAAAACCATTTTGAGGCAGAAGTGTCCCAAGTTTGGGTCCTTTAACAGCTTCAATCTTAATGAGCAATAACCACAGAATCATGGGATGGGTTGGGTTGGAAGGGGCCTTAAACCTCATCCGGTTCCACAAGGACAGGGTCACCTTCCACTATCCCAGGTTGCTCCAAGCCGTGTTCAACCTGGCCTTGGAGACTTCCAGGGATGGGGAAACCACAACCCCAGTGTCCCGGGGTGACAAACAATGAATAAAAGAAGTGATGTCTGCCCAGCTGGCTGCAGGCACTGTCCCAGGGGCAGTCCTGTGCCAGGGCATCCCCAGGACCAGCACAGAGCTCATTCCCAACTCATCCTTCCTGCTGAACACAGCCCTAGTGCTGCTGCTTCCAAAGAAAAACTTCCTTTTTAAAAAGTCAGAGTACGTTCAATAGATAAATAACCACCCCTGTACTTAAAAAGTGCAGAACTATGGCCATAAATAAGCATTAGTGCTTCAAAAATTGTGAAACCACAGCTTTATGGTTTTAAACAGAGACAAGGTGGAATCCTGAATGGTAGCAGTGTATTTCAGATGAAAGCTTTCAAGCAGATGAGGAATAGTTACAGGAGTTGGAACCTGAGTAACTACAGTTGCATTAAATTATTCCATCTGCAAGTCCATTAAAAATTGTTAATGGTTTTGTATGGCTTTTATATTTATTGGGTGGGTTTATTCCTATGTGAGTCATACATATTTATTACCAGAGGCCAGATAATGGTTATTAATAAAACTTCTTTTATTTGCATACTGTCTTGACGCTGCCCTAAATATTTATAACCGGACTATAAAATAAAAAGAATCCTCAAAAATTCTAAACAGCACCAGAGATGCATCACAACTTTGCTTTTTGTATTTTATTACTTTTTTGGTGTTTTGTTTTTTCAAAACTGGAAAAAAAAGCCCTTGGCCTGGTAAATCCATTTCTTCTGTCAAGTCAAAAAAGCACTAATTCTTTCAAGGCTTTAAAGCACTATTTGTGTGGAGGAAGTGAGAGGGGATCCAAAGTTAAAGCAGGCTGGGTTTTTTATAATTAAGAAAATACATATATTTCTACACATAATTATGAACTGTAACAAAAGCTCAGTATTAAAATAGGTCCACTGAATCCCTGGAATTGTGCCTGCCAACTAAAACACCTACTATGAATTTAGTAATGGGTTATGCAAACATAAATTACAAGGCCAGACGTTTTAAAAGGAAAAAAAGGTGATTTATTGTCACACTGGAGACACGGCAGGATAGAAGCACAATTTCATTTTTCCATATATTCATCAACACTGCAGATGTGTTAATGCAAAAAGAATTCCAAAATAAAAATGACTCTCAACTGCTCTAATTCTCATCTGTCATTTAATTTACTTTAAAATTGTTACCAGGAAGCATTTTTTTGTTTTAAGCAAGCAAAACACACTAAAAATTCCTGGAAGAAAATAGGTTTTAAGAACATTTTACAGACATTTCTCCCCCTAAAAATCAAGACTTCATCCAAAACTGACCACAACAGAGTGGCCCTGCAGAAACCTGGGGTATTTGGGAGGGTTTTTAATAGAAAAGCTTCAAACTACCATTTGTACCTTGGGCATTTGGTTTGTGAGTATTTTTACTCCACATATTTATAGTTCCTGCTTTTCTTTCAAGGAGATCCAACTATTCACTTATCCACTGTCAGAGCAGTGACAAGAATCTCTCGTAACTGGCAACTCCTGCTAAAAGAGTTATTTGTGACAACATCATCATTTTAATGAGAACAACGTGTCCTTTAATTACACCTGAGTGACTTTGAGGTGGTCCAGCAGCTGAACTGAGGGTTACAGAATGTTTGTTCACAAAGTAAAAAAGGAAAAATACTAACTGAAGATGTTTAATTACTTCTATGCTGGGTAAATACGCATAGGAGGAAGAGCAGGGTTATTGATGGCTGTTATTTTTATAACTCTTGAACGTAAGTCAAACTATTGTTCAGAGTAAGTTTAGGAACTGAACTTCAGACTCTCTTGGAGAGTGATCTCCATATAAATTCCAAGTTTTACACTTACCATTACAGGTATGAAAAAATAGAATGTAAGAATGGCTGGCAATTGTTGGTACCACAGTGAGAAAAATCTCAGCTATTTCAGCTAAAAAAATGACAATATTGTCCCTTAAAAGCCAGTCAATGATACATCAATAAATCACGTTATATCTTAATGCACACCACACGAAGTACCACCATTTCGCAGGAGGAAGGATGACAAATGCTCTGTCAGAGTCAGGTTTTTTCCTTGAGTTCTGACCTTGAAAACGTTCTCCTCTTCCAGCCCTCACCCCCAGCCTTCCCCTGCCCCGCTGCCTGCCCTGGCCACTTTCCAGCCGGGTCAGCCCTGCAAGGTTCAAGCAAAGGCAAGAACAACCAGGGAAAAACAAACTGTTTGCTTTGCCTTCTCTCAGTGTCAGTGACAGCACAAACTCACTGCGGCATCAAAGGCTTAACAAGAGAGATTAACTTGTAAATATTTGCTTACAAGCGTGGCCCTTTGTAAAGCACAGTAATACCCAAACCATCCCCTTTCCTCCTCCGCTGCAATGGAAAATGCAGCACCCTCGGCGTTACTGAAATCCAATACCTGCAACCAAAGCTGTGAGAGGAAAAGTGAATTCTTCAGCTCCCAAGAATGCCCAACCAGGAAAACGCTCAAATGAAATAAATCTACATTACTAAGAGCAAGTGACTTCAGAGGAATTTATTTGTTCAACTGCTCTAATATTAGAGTTCGGTTGAAGCAGATGTGTCCCCCTCTTGAGTATTTTTGGAACTCTTGAATAAAGTAATTGCCTGTATATTTTCAGATTTACACGAAGACTTTTGAGGTAAATGTGTTGTAGCAAATTGATTTAAAGGTATCTTGAAAGCAAATGGAGAGAGAAGGAGTAACTCAAAGTGGCCTAGGTCATGTGGTTTCAGAAAAATGCTTTAAATTAAACGTCTCTGCCTAATAACACACGGCACAATCATGATTTCTGCAGGTCAGGGGAACTATTTTCATGGGTTTCAGACCTTTATAAATGCTGTTTGAAAATCATGAACTATGAAATCCTACACAGCAATAATCCCCAAAATATGGCCTCGTTTGGTAAAAGGACTTTCTCAAGCCCTGTTATTTCCAAATAAATTGCACAGATTCTGCTGCCCACCCTCTGCTGCCACCCTGCCCTGCTGGGAACAGCACAAGTTACGACAATAAAGGCAATTATTAAAAAAAATAAATTAATGAAGTCTACTGAGTATGGTGGGAATGGTCAGTGTGGTCAGTGGAGGTCGGTTTTAGGAGAACCCTAGAAAAAATACAAATGTGAATTATAATTGTTTTAATGTCCTCTCACTGCCAATAAAAAGGCAGCAAGAGATCATTAGATAGAAATATATGTCAGAAATGCTGATGGGTTTCCTGTTAACAATGAGAATATGCTAAAGTGAAATATGTATTAAATAATGACAATAAAATTATTGAGACCATGAATAAGGGCCATCCAGGAGAGGGTGAGACCTTATTTAACCCCTCTGACTCCACAAGACTGGTGTTTAGATCCCATTTAAAGATATGGAGATAGATTTTATTACTTTTCTGAAAAAGTCACATAGTAATAATAATATATTTCTCCATTTAGCTTTTGAAATACCAAGCCCATGAAGTACAAATTACCATAAAAATCATTTACCTGGCAAACAAACCTGTTAAGAACAAAAACATGGGAAGGTAGGACATGACACTTAAATATCATCCTAAAGGAGAGGTATTCATCTAAGGGGAAAAAAAAGAAAAGAGGGAGGGAAAAGGAAAAAAAGGAGGGAAAAGGGAAAAAAGAGCGGAAAAAGAAGGGGGAAGTGGGAAAAGGAAAAAGGGGGGGTGGGAAGGTAAAAAGAAAACAATAAAAGGAGTGGAACAACCCAGCTGTAGATGGCAGCAAATCAATATTCACCCCTCTATACACAGACACCGAGAACATTAATTATCCTCAGACAGACTGTGTGTTTTCAGTAGATTTTGTTATTATTTCCACTTTGTCACAGAGACTAGACCAAAGTTGACTGTGCAACGTCACTGATTGGAATCAACACAATCCACTACTCACAGTTCTGAAGATCCTGCTCTCATTTCAAGAACTAATTCAAGCAGCAGAATTAATTATTTTTTTTTACCCTTAATTTGATTATCTTTTGCTGTAGAGACTGAATATTTCAATAGAATACTCCAGAAACACTGGAGACAAAGAAATTAAGAAGTTTACACTTTGAAAAACTGAGCCCTTCCATAATAATTGTCTTGATTTCCTTTAGTTCCTTATGACTTGCAATTATAATGATTTAAAAAAAATAAAAACCTTGTGGATCTTAAAGATATGCATCACTTTGACACGCAACATCATGAATAAAACTATTACTTGTGTAACAATATTTTACAGGCATCTTTCTTTCTCTTTGGGGCACTGCAGAACTGTGATGGAGCAGGATGGGCTGACAGGGATAGTTTGGGTGACACTGATGGAAAACAGGTTTGGTGTAGGCAGGTAAATGTCACTCATTTGAGATCAACCAGGGGCTCGGGGTCAGCAGGCTGCTCCCTCCACCCAGCCAGTGCTCAGGTGTTATTTTGTTTTCTAGCACCTTCCCATACTCCAGTTTCCAGAGCATCTTGGTTTGAGAATTCATGTTTCTGTGCTTAGAGGTTCTCCCACATCCCTCCATAACTCTGCCCATCACACCTGTAATCTGCTTTACAGGATTCAGATGGGAATTTGGGCATTTAAAGGTAATCTTGACTTTCTCAATCTCACCAATTTAGTTCATTTACAACTCAGAAACTGCAAAGGGTAACAACAGTGAGGAGTCACCCATCCAATTCACCATTTTACCCATCAGGATAAAAACCAGGGGCCACAGGAACAGGGCAAGCTCCTGTCTCTAAATCTGGCCTTTATGCAGGCACCTCCCATCTGCCTGATTTTGTAGAGCTCATGGTTTCCCATTCCAAAATTAGTTGCTTATTTCATTTCCCAGGAGCAGCTGACCCAGGCCTCCCAGGCTGGTCTTTTGTCTTGTGCTCAGTTTAATGACCCTGGCTCAGGTGAGCCTGGTAATAACCCCACAGCTCAGTATTACCTGGCCTACATGGCCAGATTGTAGAGAAAAGCAATGGAGAGTTACAGGTTAAACAGGCTTAAAAGTGGAAATATTAGATAAGCTTTTCAATGGTTAAAACAGAAATGGGTAAGCAAAAAGTGGTTGCTGAACTAAGAATCTGTGTAAAAACAAAAGCAAAGTTATAACATTAGGAACTATATACGCTTCATGCCAAAAATTATTAACCTCTGCACCTGAAATTATTTAGAGACTAAAAAACCCCAGCTCTGAAAGTTGGTCATTCAAACATTCCCTTATTCACACCAGAACTGGCATATGAGGACAGAATTAAGTAAAACAAGAATTTCACAGGAGTTAAAATACCCCAAAAATATCACAGTTGGTCACAACAGTTCAGGATTTGTCACTGTAAGAAAATAATCATCTGATGCAGGCTGGCAATTCACATGATATATTTTGAGATGTCTTCCAAGTAACAGTCATGTAAAATTGATGTTTCAAGTAATCTCCTGACCAGTCTCAGCCTTCCACAGTAGCTGCTCAGGGGGAAACAAACTGAGACTGAAAATACTCCAGGAACACCTACAAGCAGCAGGTCTTACATGACCTCCTAAAAGGTGTGAGGAGGTAAAGAGTATTTTTGCAGTAACAGGTTAAGAATCCTTTCTAAAAGTTTCTGCACAACCAGCGCTGAATTTTCTGTTCACACAAAATTCCCGAACATGAGATACTTCTTCCCAGAGTCATCTCCCAGTATGCCAAGACAGAAATAGTCTTTTAACATTTTTAAATACCAAAAGCCCTAGGGTCATTCCTCTAAACATGAAAACTTTGTATTGCTTTTGCAGCAATTTGATAATTTGCAAGGAAGGCAGAAATGTCCCAAATAGCTCTGTCACAATTTTTAAAGTAAGAAGAAACAGAAGTCTCCTCAACTTCATTAGTAATTTTTTGAATCCTTTTCTGCTGCACAGGAGATAACTTTCAAGCAGATATTATGGAAAGTCCAAAGGCAGCAATGAATAGGAAAGTCAAGGCAATCCACACTTGTCTCTTGATTTATGGTGGGACTGGCAAGGGCAGAGGAAAAGGGATGCTGGCACAGCCTAAACCAGGGCTGCACCAACAGGGATGCAGGCAGGGTGAAACAGAAAGTGGAAAGTACAACTCTGAAACAGATTGTTACATTTAACAAATCCATCTTTGTGGGTTTGTTTCTTTTTTTAATGCCAAGAAAGTTGTTACTTCATCGTGGAAATTTAAATTGAGCTGTACACTGGGTTATTTCTCTATCTGAAGAACATTCTGCATCCAGGCTGGTTTTCTACCACAGAACTCTTTTGTTATGAAAAAGAGCACGTTGGATGTTTTAGGAACATAAATGTATCAGTTTGGAGATGCCAGTGGCTCCCTGTGCATTCCCTGCCCACCTCAAGGATGTTTCCCATCCTGGGGAGGTTCCCAGACACAGCTGCAGTTACTCATCCTGCCTTCTGGTTTCCAGCTGTCTCCCAAAACCGGTGAAGTTTTGAGAAATGTTCACAGACCTCCCTTCTTTCTGGGAGTGCAAAAAGCAATTGAAGGTGAACACACGCTGCACAAGCTTTCAGTTCTGTGTGAGGAGGAAATCCAGGGCAGTTTTCCAGCAGGGATAGCTGGACACCCACATCTACCACACCAAATCCCTTGGACAGGACAGAGCTTCCACATCTGAGCTCCCTCCACACCCCTGCGGGCAAAAACTACATCTCAGGTTGGCTACAGCTGCCTATTCCTACAGTTCAGATACTTTCTTCTCATTCTTTGACCCCATTTTCATTCTTTCTCTGTCAGAGAAAGTAGAAGTTGCTCTTCAGAAACAAAGCTGCAGAGGAGAACCACAGCAGAGAAGGCAAAGAAAGACCCTAAAAATCCATGCAAGCTTATAAAGGAATGTGGTTTCATAGGGGTCCCAGGACAAAAGATGAGGATGTAGAATCTAGCAGAGATCCCAATTTCCTCAAATATGGGGTATGTTCAAAGTATTGTTTTGAATGTAGTCCCTGAATAAATAAAAGCCACATATTCTGGAACAGAATAGAGGCTACAGAATTGTATTTTGTAAAATAATATTTAAAACCTTCCCATCAAATGATTTAACTTCTGTATCCTCCTTACTGGAAAGGACTAATTGCATAGCATTTCCCACTGTATCTCCAGAGTAACTACAGGAGGATCTATTTGCCTCTGTCCTCTCCCACTGAGTTACCAAGGTGCTCTCACAAGTGTAGTGTCTTGGGGTTTTTTGTTTGTTGCTCCCCTTCTGCTCCACAAAACTAAAACTGGCTTAGAGAAATCTGCAATCTGGAACATGCCATCAGATGGGAGCTGGCTACTACAGCCACATTCTGAAGAATTTGACATTTTCCTTATAAGAAAAAAAGGAAGGCAGCAGGAAACAAGTTAGGTTTAGTGGTATGAATTTAAGCTTCTAGCAAACAATTGAAAATGTGCCCAAGAATTCCACATATTTTTTGTACAATTTCCTATATCTTCCATATTCTTTCACTTCTCTTCTTCCTCCTCTTCCCAATAGTTTGCAAAGGGAATCAATTCTCACAGCTCTTGAAACCACTCTTCAAATTCTTTTACTACTTTTAAAAAGTCCTGTTCCTTCAAAGCTGCAGTCCCCAAGTTCTATTTTCTTTAGAAAGAATTGATTCCTGCCTCCTCAGGGCACCGGTTAAAGAGCACTGCCTCTTCCCCACGAGTCACTCCTGCTCCACACTGCTCTTCCCCTCTCTGGGCCAGCATCCCTCCCTCTGCCCCCGCAGGAAGCAGAGCAGCATCTGCTCCTGGAGAAGCAGCAGGAAGGGTTAGGAGAGCTGCCTGCTGCTCCCCTCGCAGGAGAGCCTTGGAAGGAGCTGGTACTGGCGTATCAGTTCTCTGGAACTGGCTTTGAAACGCCACAACATTCCTGGATGAACAGATTGCTGGCAATCAGCAGGGAAAAAATACCCAAATCCACAAAACAAACAGAGGAGCCAGCCAGCCCTAAGCACTGCTCTGCTCTCAGGAGGCAACGGAGTGAGATTATCTGTGGGTCTGAGGTAACTGCACACGCCTGTGCACACACACACTGCGTGTGCTTACATGAAGAGTTTAAACACTCCCAGCTTCTCACACAGAATATTCACCTCTCCCAGCTTTGCCCATCGCTCCCTGCAAGTTCTACCCCACACCTGCTCCATGCACATCCTCCCAGGGGAATTTGGATCAGCCCTGACCTTGTTGTGCTTCCAGTGAAATCAACAGCAAGACTTAATTTGATTTTTGATGGAAAAATGAGCATCTTTGAAGTTATGCCCTTGATATAGATTTATTTAGGCAGTGAAATGTCACTTTCTACATCCAACTGCTCGGAGAGTTTGGATTGGTAAAGGATTATTTTTGCACTTCTCCAGGTTTTACATTATTATATAATTCAGAACAAGCCTGTTTGAAGGCCGGTGGTGTTGGTGCTCCCTCTAAAAACATCAATCCATATTTCAGTATTTACAGAATGCAAAAGCTGCCTGATGAGAAAAACATCAGAGATAAGTGGGTTTAGATAAGGACCTGGCAATACATACACAAAAGTTACAGCAATAAACCATTAAGAAGAGATCATCACTTCCACACGCCTAAGACCATCTACAGCAAGAGACTGGGACAGCTTTTCTCCTTACCTCTGGAGTGTTTTTCTTGAACTCACGACTTTGTTCAATAAGTTTTTTCCTGGACTGCTCACTTTCATCTTGCCGGTTTGCCAATATCGTTGCTGTGGTATCGAGCTCTCTCTGTTCAGAAAAAGAAACAAACAAAAAAAGGGAAAAAAAAGGAAATACAGTCAGAGCTCTGTTTGTCACAGAAATAAAAAACCCCTCATACATACAACATGTTATTGGGAATACTGAGCAGCACAGAACAAAGCATCAGGCTTCCAGAGATCTGTCCTCCTGAATAACAGCAAATGAAGCTCTACAACCTTTTGGATTCCATCCTGCAACCAAAACATCACCATTTTTCTCAAAACTATTCATGGCTCCACTCCAGCATTACACAGGACAGCAGCAGTGGCACACAATGCACACTTCCTAATGAATTCCCAAATCCAGTCAAGATTACAGATACTGAACATATTCAAACCAGGTTTATTTTCACCTGCCAGCTTTTTAAAGATATTGGTTTTCCCCTTTTTGAGTTATCCTATTAAAAAAAAATTCTTAATTCAAATATTGGTTAACCTTATTCTTGAATCTGGACTGGTTACGCTTCAGTCACTCTTCATTTCCTATGGCATGCTGTATATAATTCCATACTGCCACTGCAGTGCTCTTTTCCATTTAAATATTGCCTTATTTGAATACAAAATTATCTTTTCCTATTATTGGAATCTACTCCTCCAAGGTTATTAGCAGGTATATCCATTTCCTCTCCAAAACATCTCTTTTTTTAAGTGCCTGATGAATGCCAGAGTATCTTCCAACAGTTTCCACTGAGCTGAAGCACAGCTCTCACTGTCTCCCAGCTTCTTCCAAGTGTGTTATCCCCATCCCAGTTCCTGCACTCAGTGCTTCCAAATGTCCCCATAATAGACTGAATGGGTCCCTTATCAGTGCATAAACCAACAATACTCAATCTTCTGTGTCAGTTTGTGCCTCTTCTGCAGCATTTCCACATAACATGAAAAAATAAAGGCAAACCCGTCCATTCAGCTGCAGACACTGTTCCCCAAGTCACTGGGAAAACCAAGAATTCATAAAAGGAATTTGGCACTGTTTTATCCCCTTATTAACTCAAAGAGAGAAAAACCTGGCTCTGAGAGAAGTTCATGAAAAGGGAGAACAACGTGCTAGAGCAAGACTACCTTCAACTCGTCCCTCTGCCAGTGTGCCTCCAACCTGCCTGCAAAACTCCCAATATTCTCCACCAGAAATCTGCCACGCTTCTGGAATTTGTTCATAACTCAATCACCTCTAAGGGACCAAAAGCACAAACCTGGGACCTCCTGTCAGGTCTAATACCAGACCCCAAGTAGGTGGTCAAGTCGCTGACTTGACAATAGCTACAGATACTACTGTCTAAATACTCTGAAAAAGCCTAATTCCTAATTTTAGATCCATTTTTGAATGGGTAAATCCTGGACGGATGGGCATGAGTCTTATGTAACTCCACAGTTTGACCTCTGGAGGGAAAATAAAAAGCCTTCTGAAGCTCCCAGCTCAAGAGGACCAACCCTTTAGGTTTATTAGCACAAAATTAAGATCCTTCTTTTTTTTTTTTTTAATTAATATATGGACCATAGTTATCTTAATCCTTAGAAACCAGCTCAATATGACAAATGGATTTGAAGCCAAGCAGTGTGCTGGAGCTGGTGACCTAAATATTGTCACTGAAATGCTTAAAAATCCTCCTATATCTGACTTCGAGTAAAGAAACAGGGCAATATGTCCACCAGATCTTGGTTTGGAATTCTGCAACATATGTGAAATCTATTGCAGAAAAGTGGGAAATACTTAACAGTTGGATAAACCACATTTGAAATTCATCCCAGCTAAGTTTATGCAAGAAAAAAGAGCAACAGAAACCAATGTGGTTAAGCAGAACTATAAAGAGCAATGTAACGGCTAAGCAGAAGGCTTTTAAAAAATATAAACAATCTGGTACGGCCAGAAACTTGGAAAACTATATTTAAAAAGGAAGCACACATTTAGAGCCAAGCAAAGAAAACACAAATCATGAAGTAAGAGGGAATTTCAGTCGAGCAAAGAACCAAGTGCTTCGGTTTCCAATACTGAGTGCTAGCAAGGAACCCGACCAATGGAAAAGCAAGGCTTTTAAAGACCTGTGCTTCCAAGTGTAGAGACAAGGAAGAAAAAGAACTGATTAAAAATGAAGTAAGATTTCATATTTTGTGCTACAAGGAAGAGTCAGGTAGCAAATGACGAAGAACTTTCTCACCCTCGCTGCTGGATTGATACCGGTGCCACGGCGCGCGTACGCCGGGCGCCCTCCCAGTACTTTCTGAATTCCTTCTGGGACAGGTCTGACAATTCCTCCCCACAAAACATTTCCTTCTGTGACATATCAGGCGCAGACGTTGCCAAGGAGAACTGCCAGCACACCACTGCACTGAGCTGTCTGACTCTGGGGGCTGGAGCCCACGAGCTCCAGATCTTGCACTGATGAGCAACTGAGAGTGTAAGATGTAATTCCAGCTGAGGAACAGCACGTATCTAACCCCATGATCTGATACAAAATAAGATATTAAATCTTCAAGCCATGTCAAAGTTAATAAGACCCAAATCAAAACTGTTTGGAAAATCGCTCATCTTTTCTTCCTTACTTGATGTGAACCGTGTACAGTGCAAGTTTCATTTATTTAAACCTAATAATAGATACAGGATTACAATCCAGAAGCACTAATGGCAGATTTTTCATACTTTTGTGATTTAATCTCATGAGATAGCCCAATTTAAAAAAAAAAAAAAATCAATGTGGCCAGTGCATTATTTCTGCAAGCAAGCTCATTTTAAGGAGTAAATAGTAGTAACTTCAATATTTCAAACCCAAGTATTGTGTAACACTCAGGTAAACATTTTCCCAAGCCTTGCAATCACCCTCTAAGTAGGTAACAAGTAAAAGGAGATGTAATTCTGCACAGAGAGAAGTGTCTTGGAGAGTCAAAAATAGGAGTCCATGTCTCAGTATCATCCCTCACACCTTTGAAATCAAAAGGGTTCCAATGAAAAGCAAACAAAAACCAGGGCTCAAAGGTGTTGCAGCGCTGACCTGGCTATGGAAAGGATTGAAAGCCTGGAAGCTTTAATTCCACTGATCCAACAGGGGCTAATGAACTTTGTGGCCCAAAACAGCCACCATTCAATCACCCCTGCAGAAAGGGAGTCACTGCTTGGAGCACATCTTGAGAGAGAACAAACAAGACCATTATCCCTCCCCCTGTCCCAAAGTCCCATCGATTTAGGGCAGGCACAGTTCAGAGAGAACTGAAGAACTCTCTCCAGGGTTTCTGCTTTGACCCATTTCAACAAATTTATTGGGGGTGGGAGGGAGGAAGTGGGAGGAGAGGAGACAAGAAAGTCTTATGCTCCTAAGTGTGGGAGTCATTAGAAGCAGTCCCCAGAAAACAAACATTAAAAGGTTTCTTTCAGGCAGTATAGAAATAAAAAATCTAAAACTAGGAGGTTCAATCCACTACCCAGTGTAACAACAATCACCTTGGAGTGAATTTATGTTCTCTTAACTCAGGTACTTCCAGACCCTGCCAGACTCCCTGTTCACCCTGCCTCTGTCACCCCATGGTGACACGGGTGCATGGGATCCACCAGAGCAGAGGGAGCCAGCTGAAAACATCCCATCCTTCCCCTCTAAATTTCTGCTGCACTGAATCAGCTCCCTGTTCAGGGCCCATCTGTGCCCACGAGGAGCTGCACCATTACAACAGGGAGGTGGGAAAACACAGCTGGACTGAGGGGGCTGTGGAATCCCCCCTTTTGGCACCAGCCTGCAATTAGGTTGACCCCGAGTAATTACGAAACTCCAGGCTCACTGCAGGCGAGTTTCAAGGTTGTTTTCCTTTACGGCTGACATGTCTTTGCCTACCAGATGCATTCCTTGATAATCACCCAGCAGCAGGTCTGCACCACTGACCAGTTCAGCACAACAAGTCCTTCCCTTTCCATAATAAGAAGATTCAAGTCTGCCCTTCCATGCCTGAGACCTGAGAGCTGCTGGGTGGCTGCTCTCAAAGCTGAGTCCTAAAAATTACTCACTTAGGAAAACAATTTCAGAAAGAAATTGAACTTTCTTGGGTATTTATGAAGTTTCTGTTCCCTCACCCACTTCTAACAGTTACTGACCACTGCCCTGCCACGGGCATTTCACAACCAAAGAAACCACCACACTTCAGCATCTCAATTCCCCCCAAAGCTGCTCCAACAACCATAACTAGTCCTCAGTCTCTGCTTCGAACCAATATTCCCACGGCTCACATGGAAGAAGTTACAAAAACCTGTAGTAACCATCTATAAGCACTGTAATGTAACCGTACCCTGAACTATTGTAATTCTCCCATATTTAAATGTTTGATCCTTGCTGCATTTACCACAAAGCTCCTACAGTGGAGCCAGAACCAGATATCACAACTTTAGGACAAACTGATTATTTCCTGGTAGACTTCTAGACACGAATGCAAAGCCTAGGCTTTGAAAAACTTAAGTGTGGCAGCAGAGATTAACAGGACACCAGGAAGGATTTTTTCATAGAAAAGGTGGTCAAGCATTGGAATGGGCTTCCCAGGGAGATGGTGGAGTCCCCTACCCTGGAAGGGTTCAAGAAACAAGTGGACGTGGCACTCAGTGCTCTGGGTTAGCTGTCAAGGTGGAGATCAGTCACAGGTTGGCCTTGATGATCTCAGAGGTCTTTTCCAACCTTAATGATTCTGTGATTCACCATAAACCTCATTTTACTCATTACAAGGACTGACACAAACCACAACTTCATGTAGATTAGGAATTTTCTACCAGTAAATGCAGCATTAACCACTTCCCCAGAAATCCTGTTTCTGTGTATTTAAGGTATTTCCCTTTATCACCAGTTCAATCAGTTCCCCAGTCTACTGATAATCTGCTACTGAAAGGAGTTTTCAGAAGTCTCATTTCTGTTTTCATCCTCTCACAGGACTGCATTTGTCAGATCTATCAAAGCTCTCAATGTAGCTTTTTGCAATTTTTAATTTCCTATTAAAGGAAAATTTCTGAGTGCCAGGATGATACCAGTGCAGAAGTGTCTGGCACAACTCTGCACACACACAGCCTACTTCTCTTGGGGAAATTTTACATTTTCCCTGACATTCACCAGTTCCATGAGGCAATCCACCCTTCAGTCTCAAAACCCCACCATTTTCACCTGTCCAGAAGCCAACATACCGATTATATAAGTATTTCAGAAATATTTCAGAAATTACAAATTGTTTTGCAAGCTTGGTGTGTTCCTTTGGAAAAACAGAGCCATGTTCACCTGATAGAGCTCTAGGGAGAAACCACAGATCTGACATTGGGAATTTTTATTAATGTCTGTTTTGACTGTCAAAGGCCATCCCCAGTCCCAAGCTGAAAGTGCTCAGAAAGGTAAAACACTGTAAGGATTCTGTGAGCAGAGTTTGTGCCAGCCTTGCTCTAAAGCCCCTTTCTAAAACAAGCAAAAGGAAACACCAGACAATCCAAAAAGAGCACAGCATCTCAAGAACCACTGTTCCGTCTTAACAGTTCAACAGTGACTGCCGAACAAATAACGAAGAGCAGAATACCTTTAATTTACACTCCCAGAGGAAGAAAAAAAAAAAATCCACAAGCATTAAAACATTTCTTAAGAAGCATTTTGCCACTTGGCAAACTGATGCAAGTACCTTTCACATGCAGAATTAGTTAGACAATTTCAATAAACGCATTTTATTTCCGCATACTGAAGTAATTTGACTCCAAGTAAGCTTTTAAACAAGCTTTAACTGGAACAAATTTAGGGCTCTACGCAATGCTTTTGGGACAGGGAGTCAACGTGTGTGGTGGCCACTGCAGAGAACAAAGAGAGCAAGAACAGAGGTGCCAATGGAGCCATCAATAAAATTATCTTAATTAGCAGGCTACTAAAAAAAACCAAAAGGAAAATGTAAAAAAAAAAAAAAAGGGTGTTGTGGCTTTGTCTGCTCACAGTAACAACAGCCAGTGCCATAAATGTAGGCAAAACCTATCAAACCATCTTGCCGGAGGGGGAAAGGTAGCACTGACTTTTCAAAAGGAGCTACTACCAGCAGAAAGCAGCCACACGAATATCAACACCTGCAACAAATGCACTGCAAAGGGAAAAGCCTGGCAGTGCCAGAACCAAGGCGATTATTCCTGTCTTTTCTTCTACACCTTGAATTCAAAACTTTTTGGAAGATGGAAAGGACTCAAGGCCATCCAACACCAAAGGTCTGTACTGAACAAGCCTTTTCTCTCACTGAAGAAAATCATGAAACATTGCCTATTTGTTTCAAGGGGTAGTTTTCTTCTTCCAGCATTATTGACTCCCTCTTTCCATCCTCCTCAAAGGTGCAGAATGACAGCACAAGGCCCAGGCCCAAGGGTCTCCAGCCCTGCTGACGGTGGCACCACATGGGTGATGTGCTCTGACTTGTCTCCAGCAGTGAGGCTCAAGCTTCACTCACAGCACCCTCAATCTTCTCCCCAAAGCTTCTCTCCTTCTCCTGTTCCTCAGTTTCTACCCCACACTGTCACTAATCCCTTTGTTCCCACCAGGTCCACCCCTCACCTCAGCCCTACAGCGGCACCATTCACCTCGAGCACTGGGCGAGCCAAAAACCAGCTGGAGATTGGATTTGACCAGACCCAGCAGCACTCCCTGCTCTCTCCATCTCCCAGCCTGCTCCTTTCCCAGCCTTCTCCCAGGCTGCTCTCCCACAGAAGCTTCACAGTGTGAAGCCACCAGCTTCCATTACCTCACCCAAAGACCCGCAGTTCGGGCTCAGTACCTGGCACAGAAACTGTCAGCAAGCCCACTCCACCAGTTACTTAACACTCTGCTTGATTTTGCATTGCAGTTCATCACACTTTGAAAGGACATAAATTTCCTAAAAAGTGAGTGTTAGCTGGGGAGAGGGCTCCCTTGGTTTTGCAAGCACAGCACATCCACAGCCAGCCGGCTGCGGCTTCCGTCCCGCTGGGGAACTGCCTACAGCTTCACCCACTTCCCACACCACCATTTTCACACTCTTCCACTTAAAAGCAGAAGTTCAAACCGGTTGCTTTAATAGCTACAACAGAAAAAGCCAAAAAAGAACGAGTTAATTTAAGTGTTGTTGCAGTGAGGCTCCCCAGAAGGCAGGATTTCAGATGGATACAGCAAGGGGACAGTGGGAAGCAGTGAATGCTGCCCGGCTTGGAGCAATCTGCTCACCCACCATCCACTGGCCATGGAGTAAAATCACAATACAACCCTGTGAACACCTGCTCAACTGCCCTGTGCTGGCTTCCTACAGATCAAATTAATTTCATCATGTACATGGTGGTCAATCACTGTGAAAGAAACAAAAATGCTTTAGCTTAGTATTTGTGACTTTTAGGGCAGCTACAGGGTGGTGGGGATTCAAACTGCATCTTCTTCTGCCAAGTAAAATAAACGATGGGAAACCAAAGGAAACCCACTGCTGCTTGCACAGCCCTTGCCTGGGCAAGACCCAGCGTAAAGTCCATCTGCCTGACCTCCTATCTCACTGGTTGATCAAAGGCTGACCAAAGCACAAGGCCAGTGGCCGTACTGACCATAGCTCTGACCACACCACAGCAGCCAATTGCCCCGTGGGTGAAGTGGCCACAGAGAACATAAAAACCACACTGTGGAGATCATGGCACACTGGGTCCCACCAGGGCCAGGCTGCCCTGCCCATCCCCTCACTTCTGTCACGGCCAGTTGGGGCAGGAAGAATGTCCCCTGTCCCCTCCTCGGCCCTCCACGCACACACACACACACACGGGTGACAGGGAATAGAGAAGGACACTGAGGGAAAACCAAGAGCTCAACCATGTTTCTGATCCCAGCAAACTGAGAGCCAGGAGATACACAGCATCCATGATCCACAAAACACGTTCACTGTGTTTCTGATACCAGCAAACCAGACAGGAGATGCACAGAACCCATGATCCACAAAATACAGTTTCGGTAGACAATTTTAAAATGAGTTTTAGCCCTTAAATTGGAAAAACATATAAAATAAAAGGCAATTAAGTGATGAATAATTACAAACTACTGAATGCACTACTCTTGCCGTTTGTCTGAAGCCCAAAGGCAGCAGCCCCGTGCTCAGGTAGAAGGGGATCACGCTGCCATTTTGTAATAACACACCTTCAGCAAACGTCTTACTTCCAAGGAAGATCAGATTCATGAGCTACATTAAATAATTCTTTTGACCACAGATCAAAGTAAAACATAGTCTTAAAAGACTGGTTTAAATATCAGAAGGTTCAACTCTTTAACTAAGCTCTGTTACATCATTTGAAGTATTGAGTTGCTCCCCTTCCCAGCCTAAGCTGTGCTGGTAAATGAAGCATGACCAGGCTTAAAGCGAGACACGTCCTGTAACACAGAGCAGGATTTATAACTCGCTGTACAGGTTGCCACCAATAAATCAATAATATATATACACACACAGGCGTGTTTCTGTGTGAGTTCTGGGAACTTGCTGTTTGAAAAAAATAAATAAACTCAAGCTTTTTTGTTTTTATTCTCAGTGAAAACAAACTCGTTGCTCAGCTTTTAGGCAACTTCGCGCAACTCCTAACTACACTGTCTTCTCGAACAAAAATTCACTATTTTTCTTTGATGAAATGTGTTATTAATTTTATGTTTTTTTAACAAGGTTAACCATTACAAACTGAGTCCATCCCAGCCACCACTCAAATGTGTCTACACAAAAAGTCTACAAATGCAATTTCCAATCTCAAAGCTACTTCAGCTGTTCCCTAACATTGGGGTATAAAATATTTACCAACAAAAGTATAAATACACACTGAAAAAGCAACCTAAAAATACTTTTAAAACCACATTTCAACAAAGTAATTCCTTAAGGGATGGGAAAAAATTACCATGGACTTGAACTAATCACCTCGTGTTTTGCTCCCTTCTCATGTTTTTGGGCATTGCAGAAATGGGATAATGGATGAATAAACTATCCTACCATGACAAATATGGTTTGCAAAGTTGGGGCTAGGCAGAACTTGGAATTTTTTGTTGTTATAAGTTTTAAATCCTTAACCACAGGCATGTGCACTAGGGAAAACCTATAAAATATATAATGGGAACGCTGTCCAGTGGCCCCCTTCTAGCAGGCCCAATTTCACCTCCCCTTTTCCTGCTGATCCAGGGACACTTAAATTCTGGGACACCAGGGACATTTAAATTATGAGTTGCTCTTTCACTGGTGGCTTTTGCTCCCTCTGGAAGAGCTGCTCAGCAGCTCCACGGAGCAGTGGGCACAGGACAGGGACAAGGAGGAAGCTGGATGGGGAACTTGTGTGAAGAAATCAGTAGTAACAAAAACAAGATCAGAAGAAAATTACTGGCAAATGAAATTGCTGTTTGATAAACAATTTAAGCAGGAAGAGTATTTGGCAGAGGGTTTCCAGGGAACGGTCCTTGACTCCTGACTAACATGCTTCCTCCCTTGGTCTGAGTTTGTTGACTTTCTGGGCATTGCTGTAAGGTTTAGGCAGTTTCCCATGATGGGAAAAATACAGCTTTTTTTCGAGAAGTTGCCTGTGAATGCAATTGGTGGATGTTCTCTAAAAAATTATAGACATAAATAGGAAACAAGAAAGCAACAATTTCTTTATTTAGGCTTTTCATACTACTAAAAAGTCCCATTTAGGCATCTTAGTATCCCTTCTGATCTAAATCCCAAACAGTGACTCAGTTTGGCATGACAACACACGATGAGAAATGTATATCTGGCTTTCAATGCCAACAGCAAACATGACACATTTTGGACAATGAAAGAGAAGGCCAGATTTTGAAGCCTTTCAGAGATTTTTTTAAACAGGTTTTTATGTTCAATCTGGATGATTACAGTCCAGCATAAATAAATACCACACTTCACGCTGAACCGAAATCAAGAGGCAGAGGCGGTGGAATGCAGAATGCCTTTTCTAGGTGTTTCCCAACAACATATTGCAGTACTTAGTTAAGCTCATTTTCTGTGACATGAAAAGGAAAATAGCAGAATTGACTCACGAAGTAAAATTAGCTGATGTACAGTCACAAGGAGACCGGATTGGAGCTGACAGCAGCCAGAACTGCATTTAACAAAAACTAACATGCTTCATGCTAATAATGGTGCTGGTTCAGAGCCACGAGGACTATTCTCTGTATTTTTAACATGGACTGACTGTTTTTAAAACAACATTTCTAATAGCATACCCTAAACTGTACATCAGGAATTATTTAAAGACCTTCCAGAAATGATGTATTAAGAAAGGCATTCATAAAATAGTTTTTAAACACTGCAAATCTGGCATTTCCAACCGGTAGATGCCTCCCAGGATGAGCACCAAGCCATGGACAGCCAATATTTACCTGCTCCATGATCACAACCAAGGTAGACAGGACAGCTAAAACACATTTTTAACTGGAAAAAAAAATCTTTGTTGATAATTTACAGAATTCCTCCACTGTTCACTGTAACAAATCACCCTAGAATGAAAACAACAGATTTAGCTGCAGTGGCACTGTCAACCTCGCTATGATACACTGGCACTAAAAAGTCCTTAATTTTGGCTATCAAGTACAATTTCAATTTCTTGCACTTTAGGGCAGTAAAAACAATTCTGTGAAGACTCTGTGTTTACAATCCTGCAGTAAAGAATGCAGCTGTCTCAATCAGTGCTGATTGTCTGTTAATTAGCTCAGTTTTACAAGCTGATGGAACAGATTACTTCACTCCCTCCCCATGCTCAGAAAGAAACTACAAATACAGTTATCTCCAATACAGAAATTTTTGCTTCCCAACAATTTGGGGTGGTAGATGCTGTACCAGGGACACAAGTGATCTCGTTACCAAGAAATCACCTACGTTTTTGTCTTTCCCAGGCACTCTGTCATACAGTGATTTTCAGTCCATATATATAAATACACACACCTCTCTCTCTCCTGTATGAAAACTGAAATAAAGAGCACCACTTTCTGATAAAATGGAAATACCTCCCCCTCTCTTTTGCTGTGGCTGAAACCAAGTAGATGATCTTCAAGGTCCCTTCCAACCCAACTGTTTCATGATTCTAGGATTATCTGAGTCCTTTAGGAACAAAAGTCAGGTCCTCATGAACAATCTCCTATCTATGTTATGTATTTAATCGGAAACACATTTTGACCCCAAACCAGCATTGAATTTGATGACCTAGAGCAGCAAAGTGCAGGTTTTTGGTGAACAGTCGAAGTTGCTGTTGCCATTCTCCATCCCCATGTGCTTTTCCAGCAAACCACAAATAAAGAGCTGGATTACCTCTGAGCTACTCTCTCAGATTCACTGCCTCTAGTATCTCCATCCTTTATCTAGACACTCTTGAAGAGAAGCCAAATTTTAGCTTTCATACATGCAGACAAGAGGTTGGACACCCTCATGCAAATGCCAGCAAACACTTCTGCTGAGAAAACCGATGGAACACTACAAAGCCTCAGGCCTGACAATATGAAACCGATCCAAAAATGCCTTTTTTGAGATGACACAACATGCTACACATTATATCAAACAATAGAGGTTTCACTTTGAAACTGATTTTCTTTCTTGCTCAGTTTAGATCCTTCATGATTAGGAAAAGAAGAAAAGAAGATGTAGCTAAAGAACATCGATATATTTAAAAGAAAACTCATTTCTGGGTGTACATGTAGCTACTAAGCTTACTGCAGAAGCAGCAAGTGAACAAATATGAAACTCCACAAAACCATGGAATTATCAGACCACCAGAGCTGGGTTTTGGCAGTGTATCTGGGTGATAAGTACAAAGGATAATCTAAATAAAACAGTAATTTTTTTCTACACAAAGACTCTGTAGACATCTGCTCCAACAGCAGCATCCCATAGAGCCTAAAACCTCTTAAGGTTCTTCAGATTTCAGTGCAAAAAAATATGAGAGTTTAATTTTTGCATTATGGACAGGCGTCCAAAGCAGATCCCTGAGAACACCTTGCAGAAAATTCTCTGGATCCACAGAACCAGCACCGGGGGGAAAAGAAGCCTGAAACGCAGCGGTCACTTCATGTTAGAGACGTAAACCTGGACAATGAGGGAGCCAAGACCAACAACCACCAGCTAAAGCCTGGATGTTTTTCAGCTATTGTTTTTCACTTAAGTTTAGCTAAATCATATTTCTCAACCCTATAAGCACTTCTTTCACAACACCCAGGAAAAAGACATTTCGAATATGATCCTGGCTTCCCAAAGGTCTTCTGCAGACCAGAATACAAATGGAAGGGAGGTGTGTGCTAGGTTTTGGTGGGAGATTGTTTGTTTATATATTTTTCAAATAAAGGTTTTATTCTGATACTTCTTTGGTATGTTTTGTTGTCTGTCCCATTCTGAGAGCTGCTTTACCCACACAGACCTGAGGACACCTGGTTGGCTTTGCCTCTAAACACCAAACAAAACACCTTTGCTGAACATGCAGCATCAAGTGCTGCATTTACATCCCTAACTTTTACTGCTACTCCAACGCTTCCTTGGCTTTCACGTGCCAGGGCACAGACAGTTACAGCCCTGGGAAGTTTCACCCGAGTTCCTCTTGAACTGGTGCCATCCCCTTGGCTGCCTGGCGTTGCGACATCCCGGTTGCATCCCATCTCTTCCCACACGGGGAGGAGGCAGAGGTGTGAGAACGCGGGGGACCAGGGCTTGGGGCTCCAGGGGAACCCGGCCAGGCACCCACAGGAACGTCAGATTCCTGCTAGAAAACAGCAGGAATTTGGGAAGGGATTGCTGGCTGCTGTTCGAGGTACCCCTGCAAATGAAGCACTGCTGGTGAGCCCTCAGCGCTGTTCCGCACATCTTCCCTGGGTGCATCAGTTACCTGACTGTAAATCAATCTTTAATCTTTGTGCTCCACGTGCAGCAGTCCACCTGCAGCTGCAGACGAAAAATCCCCAAAGGACTTGCCAGCCTCTCCTCGATCTCCCTGAGCACTCAGCAGGTCACTGTTTAGGGCTGAACTGGCACAGGTTTGCTGTGGGATGGACCCTGAAAGGCTGGGAAATGTTTGGGAAGAAGCAAAGCGTGTTACCTCAGTTACTTCTTCAGGGCACCACCATTACAGAAGCTACAAGGCAAAACAACCTCCTACACACACTTTCCTATTTTTGTGTAAAGCCTCACTTGATCTGCTGCTCTATCCTTCATGCTTTGTATTTGATACCTCTCTAGACAGATAGATTATGCTCTAGAAAATTGTCCGTGATAAAAGGGGAGAGGGTGAGGTTGGGAATTCTGCTTTCAAAGCAGAACAGTTTCTTCTGTGTCTGCCCGAACAGGGATAGCAAAAATCACCAAAAATTAGATGAGAAATAGACTCCTCCTTGCCCATCTATCCACAGGGACTGCAGCAGCCCTGCACTGCCTGCCCTGCTCCCTCATTACCACAGGTAGAGGATATTAGAGAAATGATGCAAAATGCTTTTCCTTCTTTTGACGCTCCTGCAGCGCGCCCTAATCTTGTGCTTTAATCCAGCCCTTTGTGGGTAAGGAATAAAGCTACTGCTGCATTTTAATACTGACTACACACATCAGTCAAAAAAAATAAATACACAAAGTCCCCTAAATAGTCAGCCAAAACAGAATGATAAAATTACACATTACTTCTGTCATTACATGCTCTCCTTCACCATATGTCTAAGGTAAGCAGAATGCCACCTACATAATGGATTCAGCCCTGGAGTAAGGCTGGACTGCCGAGGCTGGTGAACCTGAGGTAACACTCCATCACTTATTTACTGCATCTCTAAAGCATTTCAGATTCTAAGCTGAATATATATTTCACACACTACCAAAACTTTTAAATATCCACAGGAAGATTTCATTTTTATAGGCAATAAACATTAAATCTAAAGGACTGGAACATAAAAAGTGTTTTAATACCATATAAATCACCTTTCCCTAGACAGAATAAATCTCTGAAGGTTTTAAGGACTGCAATATAAATTTTTATGGCAAATTATCTACATAGGAATTACTTGCATGAGATGCACTTTCACTTCTCCCTCTCATTTGCATAGTGCTGACAATCTTTTCAATCAAAATGTTCAATCCAATTTGGGAAGTCCAGAACACAATGTGCAGCAGTGCTGGGCTAAATGCTGGGTGGTTGGTTCCTCCTTCTATTCATCAGGAGTTTTCCAGCTGCTGCTCCCTCTGTCAAATACAGAGCCCAGCTTTGCAGAGGAAACAACGCCAATATGTAAAAATTAAGGCTCAGGTGAGTAGCTACGTCCTTGTGCAAAGCACTTCTTGACTTTCCTAACACAGGAGCCTTCTACAAGGCCGGGCAACTACGAGCTCACGTCATGCTGCCATCAATACTCTGCTAAAGCAAAGAGTGTTTACACACTCTGAACTGGGAGGGTCTGAATTAAGGAGCAACAGCCAAAATCATTCTTTGGGGTGCTCAGAAGGGGCACTTCCATTGTAAAGTTGGTACAGCACTGAGAGGTCACGATGGGGGAACTCCATCTGTGGGGAGCCCCAATGATCTGCTAGGACAAAGACACAGGATGGGTGGCAGGCACTTCTCAGGCAGGACACTGAACATCACGCTGGAGATTCCTCCCATCCGGTGTGCCCACAATGGCAGGATCTTTCCTCTGGATGCTTCCAAAGGAGACCAAACCAAAGGAGATGACACCCTCAATCAGGTTTCACAGCTCTGACTTCCAGCTAACCAGTTAACAGAAGGTGAGAGGCTGAGTATTTTTCCTGGTGCAACAGTAAGAGCTCACTCGCGAGAGCTTCTGTCCTGGCCTGCTGGCACAAACACTTCCTCATAACTGAAGCACAAACATGGACAAGACGTGCAATTCCCGAGTCTCCAAGTGCACCCATCCTCAAAGGACAGGCTCCTGGAGGTGTGGTGTACCACTGCTACCAAAAATACTCAGGTTTATTCACTGTTTCATTAAAGCAAAAAATGTGCTGACAAGGATTCTCATAGAAACAGCCAGAATTAGTTCTTGGAAAACCTCCTGTTGCCTTGGAGTCAGGTCTGAAACGTGCTCAGGACTTCACTGAATCCTCCCCTCGGGGGAAATCAGGGTAAATACAAAGTTAAAGCACCTGAAGAATAGCAAAGTCACAAGAAAAAAAAAAAGTAAAAAAAAAAAAAGTAGGAAGTTTGCAAAGAGAGCTAAGAATAGCACTGCTTTATTTCCAATGTATATTTCCCTTAGAAAATATTTTCAGGACTTCTGTCCTACCAATCAAATTAAGATAACAGAGCAGAGGAAGAAACACAAGTCAGTTCCCAGACGGTTTCCTATGCTTCAAAGGTATTTATTTAATAAGCACCATGTATGGATAAAATGAGATCATCAGCCCAGTCATAAGATGGTTCTCCAAATTTTTAATGAAGCCCTGCAGTGTGTGATTTACAGAGTGGTGGTTGGTGCACGCTGACTGCAGGAAGCAGCAGCCCCGAGCGCCAGAACGCCCCGAGACTTGCATGGTGTGAGATTTCTGCTCCAGGAGAGGAGGGAAGAGACCACTGAAATGTATGGAAGTCAGGGACTTGCAAAATAAAAAACTGCAGGGTCATTTCCAAGACACAGAGTTTTGGCCAATGAAATGAGGTATTTGCTTTCTATCTGATGAAGGAGTCAAGGGACATAAAGCTTTCTTCCATATGATTTCACAAGCTTTTATTACTTTCCTGAATTATCTTTGAATCTAGAGAATGGAATATTACTTTCTTTTGAAATATCAGGTTGTTGCTAGTCTTCCCACTCGTACAATCCACAAAACCTATTAACATTTTCAGTAATTAATGCTAATACTTGAGAAAAAAAGCCATTGTGTTAAGAAATGCTTTAACAAGATCAAGAAAGAAAACAAGTGCTTCTCAGACTGTACATAATTTATTTTGCTACATAATTATTTTTTTTCCACAGAAAACCAAGTAGGGACTACATATCACTGTGTTCAGCACTCATCTTCATTATTCTCTTTCCTCTCTTTCCCCACAAGTGTGCATTTTACAAAAACATTTATTTTCTGCACCACAGAAAACTAAACACTTACACAGACCAGTTCCTCTCTGAACTTCCCTTTTGGAGGGCAGGGAAAAAAGGGAGAAAAAGAGCTTTTGGCCTTCTCTCTGCTCATACTCTTAAACAGTTTGATAAATAGATTTTTCTTTTTAATACTTTGAATCCAGGCCTAATTTATTTAGTTGGGCTCCTGTAAGGATGAGTTTCAAATGCTCCAGGATCACAAACATTTCTGTTTGAGGCCCACACTGATGCAGCTTTGCCAGGGGGATATCAAGGCTGGCTCACCTGGCTCTCCAAACAGTGTAAGAGCACTTGGATTCAGCACACAGGAGCAAGAACCAGGACTTCACTTTAGGTCAGGCTGATGAACTTAATCATACTGGAACCAAGACATACTGAACTGGAAAGTCTGAGTCAAGTTGTGGCTGCTTTCCCAAACAGATCATGAAAGAATATTCAGCCCTAAACTTAGAGCAGCTCAACTATGTATTTTATAGGATATTTATCTATGAATCAGCAGATCACAGACTTGAAGGCCAGACATTCTTCCCACTCCAGCCTTTAGTCATTTGATCAGGAGAGCCAAGAAAGAACACACAGAAGTTTATACCAGTTCTTTTCAGAGGGAAAAANATACTGAACTGGAAAGTCTGAGTCAAGTTGTGGCTGCTTTCCCAAACAGATCATGAAAGAATATTCAGCCCTAAACTTAGAGCAGCTCAACTATGTATTTTATAGGATATTTATCTATGAATCAGCAGATCACAGACTTGAAGGCCAGACATTCTTCCCACTCCAGCCTTTAGTCATTTGATCAGGAGAGCCAAGAAAGAACACACAGACGTTTATACCAGTTCTTTTCAGAGGAAAAAAAAAATGAAGGGCTAAAAAAAATTAAATAAATAAGGAAATCAGCAAGCCTGAAGCTAGCAAATAGAGAAATTCCAGCAGGAAGAAGCAGGGATCTGGAATGCCAAGGCAAACCATGCTTACTGCTTTGGGGTGGGCATCTCTAAAATAACTACTTTTTAAGTAGCTTGAGCTCACTGTCAACCCCCCTGGCTAAAGCACACAACTAAAAGGCAAGTAAGTTCCTTGGAAAATGAATAATTTTCAAGATGAACTGAAAGCTGAACAAAGGTTGGGTACATGGGTCAAAAGGGGCCCTTCAAGCCCACAGAATTCACAAGAATTGCTGAGCACAAGCTGCACTTGACAGATGCGGCTCCATTCCTCCAGCCCCTCTCCTCACACAAACTCACTACATTCCTTCACCATAGTGAGGGTTTTCCACTCAGGGAAACCCCCCAGCTGAAGAAAAAAATAAAATCCACAGACATTGTACATCCTGCTATAATTTGGCAACAGAGGGTGGCACAGACTGCTCAGCAGTTTGGGAAGTAATTTGTTTCTGTCCACTAGAGTATGATTCTGCTGTTGTAAGTTAGAGTCATTTGAACTTAAAAATTGCTGAACATTAATGCAAACCTGAGCCTGCCCACAGGCAGCCCCAGCAGCTGGGAATTGGCTCCTGAGTTTGCCTGAAGAAAGGCAGCACTTTGTGTGTGCCAAGGGCACGGGGACAGACGGGGGATTAGAGGGATCAGGGCTGGGGCTTGGTTTGCTCTCCTGGCTTTGTGCAAAGGCTGTGCTTAAGTGTCCCCAGCAAGGCCCAAAACTGCAGTGTGGGCCCCAGACTGAGCAGTTTGGGCACAGAAGGATAGGACAGAACTCCAACGTTGGTACCTTCTTCAATTCCTTACCCTAAAATAATGTGGGTGTTTGTGGAAAACTGCAATCCAGAGCCTAAACCACAGGGCCTTTCTGGATGCTGCTGACAAGACCAGAGGATCTGCTGTCAAGTTTAACGAGTTCCCCCAAAGCTACACACAAACCTCAAGAGAAATCTGTAAAACAATTTTTTTTTCCTTCTGGGTCAGTTCTGGAGTTGACTTTTCTCCAGTCTTTGCCCCTAAGGAATGCCTCAGCTGCAAAGCAGAAGGAATGGAGATGCATGGCATAAACACGAATGTGCTGTCAGAGGACTGCTGCTTGGAACTTCAAACATTTTGTCCCATGGAAAGGATGAAATTTTTAATTCCAATCCCACCTCCGAAAAAGATAAGGTTTGCAGTGCCATCAGACAGGATACCCAGTGACTTCTGGGCAACTCATCTGGAGTGAGTAGGTCTGCTCAACCATATGATCCAACTCCATTATTCTTCTTCAAATACACACAGTAACTTTTCCTCAAGCAGAAGTTCTCCCACATGCAGCAGCCAGAAGGTTCTAAAGAACAGCTCAAATGCTTCAACCCCTCCCTACACGCCATGAAACACCCCAGACTTCACGTAACATCACAGACCCAGCAAAAACAGCCTTGAGTCTCCCTGGCACAGGTATGTATTTGGATATGACATGAGGATTAAAAGTTCTTGCTAAGACTCAGGGCGTGCTGTTCACTACTTTTAAAATACATATTATCATCTAAAGAAAACCGTATTTCTGTGTGAGTAATGACACACTCTGCCCTTGGAACCCTTCCAGCGCTGGGCTGCGGCTGAGCGCTCAGCCAGGGCTCCGAGGATGAGATCCCGGCCAGGCTCAACCCTAGATGGCACTGCTTATCGCTGCTCGGCGTGCTCCTCCCCGGCTGCCGCAGCCGTGCCAAGGAACGCGCTCGTCGGACACCGATTCGGCACTGAAGGCAGGCACTGAAGGCAGGCACCGACACCTCAGCACCTGCAGCGGCTGTCCCGGGCAGGGGCACCGTGTCACCGGCACCGTGTCACCGGCACCGTGTCACCGGCACCGCCGGCACCCGCCCCACGCCCGCGGCTGCGACTGCGGACAGCCCCTGCTCAGCCCGCCGGGGCCCACGGGACTTGGGCTCCTGAGAGCTGCCTGATACCTGCCTTCGGGACAAACAGCCTTGCTCTAGAAAGCCCATGAATAAACTCCCTGATTATTTCTTAAATAATGCAAAAAAATACCATCACAAAATATCAGAACTCTGGTATTACAGATACCCCAATGCTGCTCTGTTCTGTACAGCAGAAGGTGCTGGAGTAATTTTATTTTAAGTGTATTTTACTCAAATACATGCCAGAATTATTATGTCTAACCCACTGTGAAAGAATTAAATTAGATTTGATGACGGTTATCTTCAGAATACCCCATGACTGGCTGGTGCTTTTCAGGTAGCACAGTTATAGTCTCCACGCTAATCCCTCCTCCTCCCCACTTCTTTTTTAAATAGTTGTTCACTTTTCCACAGCAGCAAAGGATTTTGTCATTTCAGGACAGACTCTAGGGTTTTCATTATTTTCTGCAGAAAACTCTGAAGTAGGAACAAACATGGGGTCTCCTGTTGCTGCCCTGAAAGGATCTCAACTCCAGCTGACAGCACAGGGCTCTGCCCTCCAATCTGAAAACGTCCCCTCATCCCTGGGTGTGCAGCACCAGCAGCACTGGGCACCATCTGAGGGAAAAGGGAATTTGTTGTTCCCCCATCACACACAAAAACTGAGAAAAGGAACTTATCGTGATGCTTTTTATAACCCGTGATGATGTTAAACTGTCAGAGATTATTATAATTTCAGATAGATTTGATAATAGTTTTGACACAGAAACACAGGTACTTTTTTGTTTTCACGAGATTTGAAATGACAAATCAACCCACTGTCAGTTCATGGTCTCGCCTCTCTACTCTGATTTATTTACTTACTTCTACTGCCAGTGAGCCAAGCACTGGGGAGCAATATCTGTAAGGGTGACCCTGTAAATAGCAAGGACCAGGACTCGCTGGAAAACAACTCAGGAATGCTCAATGCTCCCTTCACATGTTCTTCACCCATCCCTCCCTCTGCGCTTCAACATCACCCTTCAGCAAGGGGGTTTTTGCTGCCAGCAAAGAAATCTGGTAAGGAAAAGGAGCTCATTACCACTCTGGTTCAGCTCCAGGTTTAGCACCGAGAAGCTGACAGGGGACTGTGTTTTAAGCACCAAATTTGAGTGAGAATTCCAAGTGCCAACTTGCACAAAGTCCTTTTAAGACACCCTGTCTCCAGACACGCTAAAGGTGGCCATCAAATAGTTAAAACAGTCATCAAATACGGCAGGGAAGTATTACAAAGATTGATAACTGACAGTGCTGTCTCAGAACCAAAGTTTGAGAATTACGGTGAAGTTTTAAGGAGCTGATTTCTGTCTTCTCCATAAAACCATAAAGTGGATTGAGTTAAAGTCCTTCCAGAGAGCAGGGTGCATTCACAACCAAGTCAATATCCCTCTTCCTCAGAAAAACTAATTAAAAGATGAATTGGCACTGCTGAGCTCTGGGGAGAGGTTTAATGATCCAACTTAAAATATCTGGTTAAAGGAGATATTCTGTTTACGGAAAGATCCCAGGGTTTCCTGGTTTTTATTTTTTTTAGGAGTCTCAAACCTACACTAAAACATATCATGATCTCCCTTCGTAATTAACACCGGAGTGACTAAGTCAGAATTTACTTAGCTCAAAGCAGGCACTGTTTTTTAAACCCTGTTTACAAGAAAGGTCATTAGATTTATCTGGGTAGATGGTTGCCCAAGTGACCCAGACCCTTACAACATCATGGAGCAACCCATGTCCAAATATAAATGGAAAGTATGAAACAATGTGGAATATCTCCTACTGCTTGTATCTAAATCAAGAAATACAGTAAAGCCAAGCAACAAAGGACAAGGTTTTCATTTGACTAGAGCACAGACAAAAAAGGCATCTTTAAAACAAAAGAAAAGAAATGGCACTAGATACACATCACCTTGCAGGAAATCCTGCCAGATAGCATCTGCTATACAAAACTGGGATTTTTCACTGCAACGATAGCATTTGCATAGGTTGTCTTAAAAAAAGAAGATCTTTGAAGAAAAATAATGCTATCCTACTTGGCCCAGTGCACTGCACATTCCAGGGCAAAGAAAAAAAAAGAAAAGGATTGCTGTGACAATTTAAAAAAAAAAAAGGTTTTTTAATCCGTAATGCTTTATATTTCAGTGTAAGAATGCGCTCAGTTTAACTACAAAGATAAGGAGAAGTTGAGAAACCTGTTTACATTTTTGCCTTTGCACAACCCTGTGCATGAGCAGCCCAGCAATAGTAACGAAAGTAACTCGTCACAAACAGCTCGAGCCTGCCAGCAACAAAAATTAATGGGAAGGCAAGGATTTTCTTTTGATGTTGGAAAGACTCCAGTAAAAACTGGTTTGTACATGGGAACATGGTGTCAGACTAGAAGAGAATCAGCTTGTCTGACTTGTGGTTTTCTTGACAACATTCATCTTCTCTTGGCCTGATAGAGAGCAATTAGTGCTTGTCAGTTGAATCATGTGTTATTAAGATCATTCAGGCATTTTTTAATTATGATTACCTAAACAGACAGCAAAAGAAATTCTCAAGCAACTCTAACAATCCACTTCCTTTTCAGATGCTTCCAAGTCTTTTCTCCTTTAATGTTTTAAAATACAGTGTTGGATTTTACCTGCAAAGACCTCGGTACCTTTTCCATTTTAAACACATTAAGAAAAAAAAAGCACTGTAGCCTAAAATCGGTGCACTATCATTTTACCAGATGCTCTGAGTAATGATTTTTTTTTTTTTTTTGCAGTTAAAAAGCAGATCAGTCTTCTCTAAACCCAGTAAGCTGCTCTATATGCCAAGACTTGTTTTAGAACATCTAAAACAATGCCTAATAGGTTTGTAATGATACAGCATTCCTAATACACACTGCTTTCTTTCACCATCGCAGATTTCCAATCAGGATATGAGCAGTGTCAGGAATGACATCATCCTTGGGTGGTGTTTCAAACTCCTCCCCAAATAAAATGGCTCCTTATCACTGACTTGGACAGTTTTTCCCACTGTAAAGAAAGCTAAAAGCAAGACAAGACTAGACATAAAGTTTCTAGTTATTTAAATTCCAGATATCAGAGTAATTGGATTTTATAGACCTTGGACAGATGAGATCAGGAGAGCTTCAGTCTTAGGTTTGAACTTAGAACACCACTTTCAGAGCAACACTATTGCTTCTTCCCTTTGGCATTTCTCCCTCCTCTTTATCAGGGGATTTTTTGAGTTCCTAAATTAACATTTCCTTTTTTTTTTTCCCCTGCTTGCTGCAAGCCTTGGCCCCCAGAACTCGCAAGTTCTTCTTACTGTACCATCTGCTGTACAAGGGCAGCCAAGGGCCTGCCCAGCATCATTTGGGAATTGGGAAATTAAGGTCCCAGTTGGGTGGGAACCCCGATATCCCTGTGAAGCACCACGCAGTGCTCTGGTGAGCTGTGCATCTCCCCTGCAAGAGAAGCTGTGTTCAAAGGAACACACATTTCCAAACAAACAGAGTAAATATTTAGCGTGCACCTTGATTTTAATAGGCATCAAAATCCTGCTCCTAAAATGAATGATATTCAAGTATCTATTACCAATTCCCAGGAGTACATCTAATGAAGGATCCTTGAGGATTTTTCTTTTTGGAAAGATTCTTCACATTTGTTTGCAGCAACAGCAGGAAAACAGAGCAGGCACAAGATGACTCTGCCTGCATCAACACCGTATTTAATACTGTATTTAAGGGGGTAAAGTCTCATACAGGGAATAGCCAATATTTTGGGAAGAAAACAGACGATAACAGCCAATTTCCTGGAGTGGAACAGATGCAAGTTAATGGCACATTTTCTAATAAACACCCAAAAGCTTATTAAAATGGCAATTGGGCAGATGAAGGATGAAAGGACTACTCTGCACATGCAGAAAAAAAACAAAACCAGAACTCTTAGGATTATTTTAATTTAGTTTTGGTTCTCTTATGAGCTCTGGTTCCAGTATATTACATGTCTCATTCTTCCATTGGGGAGAATCTTACAGACTAGTTCTGAGGTGCTGTGGAGAAAAAAGGAAATTACTCATTTTTGGCTCAGCTCAGAGCAGACCATTATTTGCAGGTTTATGAACTATTATGGAAATATAAAGGCTGAAAAAGGTAATGCTGACCAAACCACTTAAATCTCCAAGTACAATTGCTGATCCCTGGGAAAGCAGAGAGAAGACTAAAGCGACATCCAAGACTGCCATCATCTTGGTTTCTGTTTGCTGGCCAAGTTTATAAAAAAAATCAGCATTCTGCTTCCTAAATTAAAAATCTGAGTGGATCCTTTTGCAGCAACAGCTGATCATTATCCACAGTAACTACCATCATCAACATCAGACTGGATATATTCAAGGCATAGTTAAATAGGTCTGAAAAAACTAGAAATGAGAAGAAACAGGAGTTTTTACCTTGGATTCAGCATCCCTTAGTAACAGGCTATTCTAAGGAACCTGATGTCCCCATTTCATTACTCAGCCTGTGCCTACCTTTAATAACTTCTCCTACTCATGGGTGATATAGTATTTTTATACAAGGTTTGTCTTTTGCATAGACTTGAAATATTTATACGTTAAAAAAAAATCCATAGGAATAGAAATTTCCTGCAAGATGCTGCTTTATGGTTTAAATAATTTAGGCCTATGATAACTACACCTAGAAACAGTGCACACATGAAAGTTACAGAATTATTTTTTTATTTAGGAAGAAACTACTCTTGGAATGACACCTTCTACCAAAGCCGTCAAAAACATGTATTCAGGATACTCAAGTCACTTAAATTCTTATTTCTGGAACCAAGGATAACATTAAATATGAACAGCAAGACAACAATTTAGCTGCTGCAGGGAGTTTCTGGATCAAAATGACTTGTAATTTTTGGTTAAGATCTTTCTGCTCTCTGCAAGAGGGCTAAATGACAAAGAAACACGCTCCCATCATTTAAATACTGTGCTTGGCAGACAAACACACACACACGAGGCTCTTACTCAGTGCTGCCAAATCTATTTTGAGTCAAAACCTCAAGCTTTCTGCAATGCTGTCCAGTAATGCCACCTTTAAGCAAACTGGTTCTTAATACAGTGGTGGGGTTTGATTATAGAATAAAATTCCTCCCCCTGCCTTTTCCTGTAAATACTCACTCCCTTTGGCTACGAGTAAAACACTTGAGCAAACCAATTCTTGCTGAAACAAATTACATTGCTCAGAAATTCTTCATTTGCAAGCTATAAAGAGCTGTCCCTGATGTTACCACCCTCAATGGCAAACCCAACCCACCTTCTGTTAACTAAACCCAGCTGTAACAAATACTTCAACTCCCTGCTCAAGACAATTCCTCTTCTCCAGAAAATTGCCTAATTTTTGCTGTCATCCCTCCATTAGGTTTTCCCAATCTTTCTTACAGAAATTACCAAAAGGATGTCAAGTATACAACAACTGTAAATCCTACAGTCTGTAATTCTCCTACTTTTCCAGTCATTAGCCACTTTCAGTGAGTTGTTTAGTATATTATTCATTCTTGTTTCCAGTCCTCCTCCTCCTGCTGCTGCAGATAATCCACCGATGTTGATATAATCCACAAATACCATCAGTCACATCAGTTTGTGCTGCTGCCTTGAATGCTGCAGCAGAACTCTCCAGGATGCCACTCAGATTAGCCCACGACGTTCAGGCGATGGCTCAAGGGCAGCCACCTTGCTGCTCATTTCGGGGGTCACACACAAACCCCATTAGCAGGCTCTGCCCACTTTACCAGCCCTGCTCCCAGGGGATCTGAGCACACGAGAACTCGCAGCTCCCCGAGTATCAACAGAGGCAAACACTCACTTTGGATTATTTTAAGCACACAAATTAATCCCTAATTTTAACAAAACCTGTAAGAACACACCCAAGTCAGAATATCTGTAATAAACTGCTCTCTAAGAACAATGAAGTTAATTTGATAGCATGTGCTGATTTATTTGGAACAAAACAGGACCTCAGAGTACAGCAGAATATTTTCATTTACAAGTGAAACAAGTCACCCCGAAGCCTCAAGCACTATTTCTATGATTTTCACTAGATTCATTTGGCAGCAATGTGTTCCTGAGGTGGAAACCAACCCCTAAAAAACTGAGGCAAGCAGAGATAACGGAAAAAGATAAGAGACATTTTTTCTCCTTTTCGTTTACACTCGCAGGAGCTGCTGCACATGCACAGTTCCCTGCCTTGAAACTCCTCTGCACCACAACAGTGAGAGAACTGCATTTAAGAAAATGTAATTACAAGACCACAGAGAACAAAAGAACTGACTAGAAGGCAAAACTCTTAAACCTGGGGATGTCTGTGTTCTGTGTGTGAAGCAGAGTTGAGCTCTCAGGCCAGGGCAGACATTGGAGAGAACTGAGGGTCAAAGTAAAAGCTTCACTGATGTTGCCATAAATGGCACCCTGCATCTGCTAATCCATGCTGATTCAAAAAGATATTAAAATTATTCAAAATTTTGAGCTGCCATTTGTTACATATTTTATTATTTTAAATGTTTTTAATTATTTTAAAACTAGTGTTTTGTCAGAGTCCAGACAGATCCTTCTCATTAATATACAGGATTCATTAAAAAAGAACAATTATTCTAGCATTCCTCAAGAATTTTAAAGTATAGTTTCATAGAAAAAGAGAAATTTATACAAGTAAACTTCTGAGAAAGTACTGAAATAGATTTGGGGCTTTTTTTCCCCTTCCTTCCTCTTTGTAGAGGGCAGAAAGGAGAATTTGTGCCTTGTGCTTGTCTGAAAATTTGACACCAAATTTGGAAGAGGTTCAAATTCACCTGTTAACCAGCTACAGCACGAGATGTATGAACACACAGAGAAGCCCTGTCCCAATTTAAAAACTACTGCCTTCAAAATAATTTGCTTACATATATAATTTATTTGCAGTGCCATCAAGAGCAGCTAAGTTGAGGCAGGCACGCAGAGCTCGCTTTGCAGCCTTCTGGTAGGTATAATTTAGCAGTCTGAAAGGAGCCCTCTAACTAATTTTGAAATGTTAAGCACAACCTCTTGAAATCTAAAGAAAACAGTGAAGCAAAGATAATCAACGTAAGTATTTCTTTCACAGCTGAGAATCAGCCAACTCTGCATCAGCCCCACAAGAAAACTCCACTGTATTTTACAGAAAACTCAGAAATTTGAGCAGTATAGAATAAATGGATGGTCTTACTGCCTAAAATGAATGACACCAAACATACCCACCAGCTAAAAATACAGTAAGTCATCTGAAAATATGTGCCAGGAATCTTCACAGTACCCTGCCCTCCACCCTAATCCCTCCCCCCCTCCCATGTTACTGTAAAAATTTAGGCAGTTTTCAGGGTCTGGGATCCTCACTGGCTTCATTAGGATCCACAGATGTTCCTAAAATGTGTTTAAAAAAGAAATCCAAGTAATTAAATATCTGAGTCTGTGTTTTCTTTAATAATAAATGCTTCTGCCGAAACCAGAATTAATTCTAAGGATGACTAAAAGCCCTAAATATTAAGGGCATGAAGCCTGTCACTTTACTGTATTTATATTAAAGACTGAATCACCAAAATTAAAATATTACTGAGTTTATGGGAAGAAGCAATTACTTACTGTTACCTAGAAAATATCAACCAACAAATCCAAGTCTCCCACTCCCAAAGAAGAACCATCCAATGACCAGGAGCATCATTTTATTCACTACAAGACATTACTATTTGAAAAAATTTATTCCTATTGCAAAACACAGAACTTAACTCACTCATCACTTGATAAAACCATTCTAAATTTGTTCTTAAAGGGCCCTATAATGACAAATCTAAGCATGCAGCCAGCTGAGCTGTAAGAACAGGCACAAAGGGTTGGAAATTTTATTCCCTGGTATGGGAGAATCCACAAGCAGTTGGGCAGATACACAACAGCCAGATCAGCTCTACAATTTATTTTTATGAAGGGGGGGAAAAAATAGCAAGTCAGAAGAAGACCAGGGAAAAAAAAGTTTCAGGGATTTGATTCAGAAATAGCAAAGAGCAAGACCAAAGAAATCCAAAGTTTGGCAGGGAGAAGGGGCCAGGTGGCAGAACATGCAATGCAGCAGCCACATGGGCACTGGAGGACCTCAGCAGCAAAACCAATTTTCTAGCAAATAGAGGGACAGCAGAGAAAACAATTGTGATTTCCAGCCTTAGGAAAAATAGGGGGGAAATACGTTCCTGTGCTGTGAACAGGGTGAGTTTAAAATTAATACACAGTTCCCATGACAATTACAGATTTTCAGAAGAACAGATCACTTTTATGTAAACAAGTGGCAATATGAGAGTCTGAGCTGACCTGCCTCGCCATTACTCATTTGCACTGGAGGAAATGGTGTTTTCCTTACTGGAAGGGGGAAAAAGAAAAGAAAAGACACCACATCCTGAGAGAAAATAAAAAGGAAAGGGCACCTCTTATGCTAAGTATTATTAGAAAATAGATAAGCATTAAAGTGAGTTACAGTTGGACCAAATAAGCAAAGAATTCCTTTAAAGGCTGCACAGCATCAAAATACTATAAACAAGTAATGAGAAAGAAATAGCTGATTTCTGAAAAATAGGCAGTTGTTTTCAGCAGCAGACCTTTTTTTTTTTCACTTCCTAAGTATGGCTCAAATTACACAAACTCTCAGATTCTTCAATACTTCTTTCAAAAGCAGTTTGCTGTAAGAATCATTAACCCTAATTCTTAACACTATTCCTGTCTGATGACAAAACCAGCAAAATGCTTGCCAATGGCAAAGCTGGGTGGGAGAATGGGGCAATACCTCCTGGATGTGATGCAAAGCTGATTGGC
Source organism: Platysteira castanea (assembly GCA_013397175.1). Lineage (NCBI taxonomy): Eukaryota > Metazoa > Chordata > Aves > Passeriformes > Platysteira > Platysteira castanea. The sequence goes on along the minus strand of VYXC01010458.1, from coordinate 628,960 downwards.
CTTTTTCAGCTGGAAATCAGCTGGGGGGGTTTCACTGCATGGCCCTGCAGCTCCAGGCCAGCAGGAGCTGCCGTGTGATCCCGGAGGGATCCAGGAGGCCCCGGTCCCTCTGGATGCTGATGGATCTGCAGGCATCAGCACGGCCACGGTGTCCCTGTCTGCGCAGGGCAAACACAGCATCAGGCAAGGCACAAAAATTTTATGGATCAGGGAAAAGGCGAGCAGAGCCCTCCTCTCCTGAGCTGCCTCTCCGCACTTTATAAATGTCTTTTTGTGGTCAAGTCGAGGGTGAAAGCTCCACCATGTGGGAGAAGCTTAGCACTAGCCCAGGTGAACGTGGTGTTTAGTCCGTGGTGCATCCAAGGAGCATCATCCTGGCAGGTACCACACACCAGCACGGCCCCCGAGACACCTGCAGCACCTGCAGAGCCACGGAAGGCTTCCAGGCCATAAACACCCCGTGATGTTCATTAATTTAGAGCACGCTGTCACTGCACTGGGTACCCACACATCATTAATACCTGTCAATTACAAAAATGAGGGAGTTCAGAACACTTCCTATGCTTTTGTTTTGTGAGGGAGTAACTTTTTCCAGGGCCGTGAATAATACTTGGTGCTGTATGACTGAAAACAGTGAATAATCGCAAAAAAAGGAACTGTTCCATGTTCCAGTGAAGAGACAGTCTGCCAAAACAAACATATTATGGCTGCAAAGGAAAGTAATGTGTCTGTAATTTTAAACTCTGTCCACTTTAGTAGTTCAACAAGTTTTTATCTCACCCAAACAACAGAAGCAGTAACACACAGCACAGAACCTGCATGAACCGACCTGTACTCTGTGTGTGGTGGTGGGGAGCAGCAGACAACTCAAATAAAATGTGAAATGTCATGGTAAATCTACCTTCAAAGCCCAATACAGTTATGCTACACAAGCAGGATATTAATTCTAAGCAATTAGAAAAAAGTATTTTAATAGGAATATTTACTTAGTCTCTTATTCTTACAAGTAGTCACATAATTCATTGGTAAGCCAAAAAAAAANNNAAAAAAAAAAAGAAATACATCCAATAATAATCTTACAAGTAATATTAGAAAAATTGACAATGTTTCAGGATTGCATTTATACCCCAGTAAGCGGGAAGAAGCATTAAGTATTCTTCAGCATCAGAGCAACCAATCTTAAAAGTGTATTTTAAAAGAAAATAATTAGGGAAAATATCTTCGTTGCAGAATTTTAACATATTCACTACAAGTTTTTTAAAAACAAGAGCCTAATCAGCATACGGGGACTGGGGTTTCAGCAGCGACTACAGATTTTGCAGGTGCTTTTCAGTAGCCCCATTTGAACAGCTCCTCTATTTATCCAGTTGATTAAGCACATGTTGGGAACAAGGCAGTGCTGCTGTCAGGGTGTGCATTTGAGAGATGCTTCCCAACACTGCCCAGATCCAGAAATTCCCCTCTTCCAACCACACTATTTCAGCACATACATGGGATCAGCAGGGAGGAGTCCAACACCGTGGGTACCGAACACAGTGAGACACCAAAACAGGGAATGGTCATTCCCAAACAGCCAAAGCTCCATGAAATGGTGCGTTTGATCTCTATTTCATTTTGTTTTAATAAACATGGCTATCAAGATCTGGTAGATGGCATCCTGAGGGAACAGTGACCCCTCACCTCCAAGCCTGGGGACAAGTGGCAGGTTCCCAGTTCTCTGCAGCAGTCACAGCCCCAGGGAAGCCCCTTCCTGACCCCTTCCACCACCCCAGCTTTCCGTCCATGCCTCTGCTTCTCCCAGGCCAGGGCTGCAAACCAGGGAGCAGAACAGGCACGGAGAGCTCCACTTCCCTGCCCAGTGTGGGACACAACCCTGGCACCTGCTTGGCCTGGTCAGCACAGGGTGACCTACACACCAACAGCTCCTCTGGCCTCCACCACACCCTGGGCTTTCTAGGGCAGGTGGATGACCCAGCCCAGCCCCAAGGAGCCGGTCAGTCGTGGCCAGGAGCCCAGCAGAGCTGAGCCATCCTAATCTGCGTGTGGAGCTCGCGGAGACACCGCGGTTACCGGGCAGATCGAGACAGGTTCCAAGCGTTTGGAGAAGTGCTCCCGAGTTTTCAACACTGACATGACAAGCTGGCTGGGAGCCACCAGCAGCAAACCTCACCAGGGAATCATGTAACGCGCAGGGCTTGGGGTGCCGGGGACAGACATCCAGGCACCCACCAGGGACAGCCACCTCCGCTGTCCCCCGGCTGCCGGACACCCCCGGCACACGGCACTACCCATGGTGTGCAGCACCACCCCGAACAAGCCCTCCCCCTCCAAACCTCCTCCCTGGAGCCCGCTCCAGGCTGCTAAGTAGGTTGATTTTCAAGTATTTAATATCCAGTCGGATATTCAGGACTCTGGGTGGGAAAGTGGGGGGGTGGGAGGGAGGGATAAAAATCAGGCTCTGTCATCGCTCCCAAGAGCGACTCTTATACCCACACAGCCAGTTGGCACCAGCCAACCGTATCTCTGAATTTATGCTAATTCTGTCACTCACCATTACCAGTCAGTCACTCCGAAACCAGCTCTCTGGGAAACACCCCAGTTAGGCTCTATCTTTCCTGAGGAAGGATGAAGATGAATTTTAAGAACTATTTTTTCTTCAGTAAGGCTGAAGACTGACGGTCTTGAGGTTGGTAGAAAAGGACTGTTCCAAGAAACACATCACACAAGCACCTGTTGTTTTCAACAACCAACTATCTTTTCAAAACTAACTGAAACATTTCAAAGGTCTATAAGCTAAGGCCACTTTCACCAGACACACTGCTCCCAACCACCTGACTTTTACAGCCAAATCACCTCAGCTGGCTGCTCCAGGACCATTAATTTGGAGAACTGCACTCTGAGGTCAGCTAATGGCCCTGCCTCATCCACGTACAATTTAGGTGTCTTCGTTTTCACAGTGCAAAGGATCACTTCATCAAAGCTTTTACACAGCCACGCTCCATTTTAAATTCATGTTTCCCTTTAATCTACCTATCCCTCCAGTGAGCTCCTTCTCCAGACACGAGTGTCCTCACTGCCTTCCCTGTAAAACGCTGCTTCCCACAACATCCCACCTGCCCTTACTGCTTTAATTTGCCTAGAGAGCAGTTATGTACCTCTTCACTCTTGCTAAGTTTACCACCATGGACAGCCAACATCTCTCTTATCAACAAGGGTGGAACTGCCCTGCCCCACACCAGCCATGGAATGGGCCAGGCCTCTCATGCCCATGGGAACAGAGTTCCACTGCCTTGTCCCACAGATGGGGGTGATGGACCCAGCTGGCAGCTTCATCATAAGGGCACTCTTACAAAATTTCCTTCCTGTTTAGTAACACGTGAACTTCTCTGTATTAAGAATATGAATTGTATAAAGAATATTAACTAAAGCATTGATGAAACGTATGGGGAAAAGCCAGCAAAGCAAACTATTTACACACACACAAAACTGTGTGACTATTCGGATAAAAGGCCTCCACACACGTGGAATAGGAAGCATTTAGAGATGCATAAACCTATCTTATGTCTCACCTCAGGAGTTATGACCATGCCAGCATCTGTGGTGGAACTGAAGCAAACTCAAGAGACATACCTGCTGAAATCACCATCAGTACTTCCTACAGCAGTGAAACACTCATTAAAGAGTTGCCATGTAAATACTCACTTGCACTGATCACACTTAAACTTTTCAGATGTCTGATGATCCCAGAACAAGGCAATATATCCAAAATCACTGATTTCAGTGGTCTGTAAGCTTTGGACTCAAAACACCAAGCATTGGGGCATATTTTATTTATATGCTCAGCGGCTGTAGAGCAGAATCATGCCATTGTTCAAACTGCCTAATCTGTCTCAGCATTTAAAATTAAAGTTGAAAAAAACCACTAGTGCTTTTAACTGTCCTTAAATTACATTAATTGCATTGTTAAGCACTTTAACTGCCTTATGAAGGCAGCTAAGTAAATCACTGCTCAGAAGTAAGTCTGTACAACCACCTCCCTAGCTCCATGCACAGGACAGAGCTGTCGATGCCCCAACCTGCAGAAGGAGGATTTCCCATACAGGAGGAATCAAAGCAGAGGCTACTTTTACCCTTTGCCCAGCTCTATGTCAGCATCAACTTCTGGAACATCAATATATTGTGTGCACAGAAAGCACTCAAGTTATGCTGTCATAATTCTATTTACACCCTGTCGTGCCAGCAAGCAACTGATGTCATACACCTGTATACAACAGAAAAATTCCCAACCTAGAAATTTCTGCTGGCAAGAGATCAACAGGCTGTATTGAGCACTGAAAACAAACTATCCAGCCTTCAGTCAGAGCTCACTGATCTCTGCCTGAACTATCGCAGGGGCTAAAACTTCACTGCTCCAAGTGCAAAGATGTCACTGCCAGGGTCAGCAACGGACTGAACAAAGTCAGTGCTGGTGACCACAAACTTTGGATTTTTAGATGCACAGGCTCTCTCTTTGGGATGTGCTTTCTACATCCCATGTAACTGGAGAATGTACAGGTGTGGTGGTCAAACAACTTGACAGAAGTATTTTTGTGCGTTATAAATAAGCGCACCTGTACCAACATGCAGAACATGGAACTTGCACAAAATAGCAGCCAAATTCTTACAGCAATGACAAGCACCAGCTGAACCAAAACCAGATCAGATTGGTTTAAGAATAGCAATTATATATATATATCTCACATATATATAATTTCGCACATATATATATATATCCAGAGATACTTGATATACCGAGAAGAAACAATGGAATGAAATAAAGCAATCCGAAAGTTTCAAGCCATCTGTATATATCCGAGCTGAGTATCAAACCATCTGTATTATATTCTTAGATCAGCTAAAGCAAACCACTGGCACCAGTGCCAAGATTGGCAGCAGAGACGATTTGGATCGCCACCAACGAGAACGAGCTACCATGCCTTTTAGAATAAATTTTGTAGCAAACACCAAAAGGGTTGATCAACACAGATTATCACAGCTACAACAAGCCAACTAGTTTAAAAAACAGCCTTTGCCATCCCACAGTGTTTGATTTTATGCCGTACGATAAACTCTATGCCTAAAAAGGAAATTCAGCTTCCCACTGTCCCTGTCCTGCAGGGAAATGGCTCAAACCACTCCAGCAGGTTTTGCACAACAGCACCAAGCACCTGCACAAGGTGTCACCAAGCCCATACCCCACATCAGCGACTGCAGGAGTTCACAGCCGTGTTCAAGCACACCAAAACCCCCCAGGAGCCAGGTGAGAGGCAACTGCACCCTCACACACTGAACCCTCAGCAGCATTTTCTGAGGCACATCCTTGGAAGGGCTCCTGCTCCAGTGTGGGACCAGGTTTGGCTTCCTTCATCCGAAGCAGCACCAAGTGACCCTCGCTCATTTACTTCTTCTTCTCCAACCCCAGTCTCCACCATTCTACAGCACCCTGCCTTCTCCCAGGAAATTTCATCAATCCTTTGAAGTCTAGTCTAAATTTCAAAGGCAAAAATGCCAAAATATCCTTGAGGATAAAGTTGCTGATGTAAAGAACATTGGCTAACCCCAATAATTTTATTTTCATATTTTAAAAGAGCCCAAAAATAACTATTCACCACCTTTTCCTCTGCTTGAGATATTGAGAACAACCCGCCTACCAAAGAGTGTAATTCTCTTAGCGCTAAGAATTTTGCATGGGTGGAACTCTTTAGCTAAAAGTGATGATAAATAACACCTCCTCAATCCTGCAATCTCCAGAAACAGTTTACAAGAACTAATACATTAGGTTGATTTGCAATGTTAAACCAGAATTTCCCAATCCTCTGATGTCCACCTGAAGGATGCCAGGGGAGACATCAAGATCAAGGGAGCACAACACAAAGTTCAACTGTCTGAGGATCTTCCTCCCTCTCTGCTGTCGCTGTTGTGAGAATATCTAACTCGGTGATAAGTTTCTGCGTGGAAAATTAGCAAATGTAACACACTGCCACGTCCTGAAAGCTCATCCATCACCCCTCCAACAGCCTCACAGGACCCTCACTTTGCTGGGAAGCACAGCACCAGCTCTAAGCTGAAGGTACAACCCTCTAATGACAGATTTGTTTTTCAGCATTCACACAGCACTTAGGTGTTAAATCAGCAAAATTAAGCAGCATTTTTTCAACCTGGTGTACAGTTTATGTACAAACTCTGCTAATTGATAAAAAAACAGTGTACACAGGTTCAAGAACTTGCCTTCACATCGTTCTTACCTCTAGACCTGCCACACAAAGGCCCACACACACTTCCATCAGTGAAATGGGTCGCATGATTTTTTTAAACTTATGCATACACTCAATGCAAAGCACCTCCTGAAGAGTCAAATTAAAGGTATCAGAGAACAGCAGAATAATATCCTTTCCCCAATAAAACATATTTGCACTTTGAACTATGCATATTGTTTAACTCCATTCAGAATCCTATTATGAGAAACTTATTGTATGAGTCTGCCAAAAAGCCTGGTTACCAGAAGCGTAATCACAGTAAGCAATAAAGGCTGACATGGAGGATATTTCTAGGCAATTACAGCAGGTGTTTTAAAGGCATAAAGCTGCAGAGTTATAAATCTATTTAGAGCCACAAACACAGAGAAAGTAAAAGGCGACCAGAAGGTTCAAACTCGCACAGCAGACAAATATTGTTCCTCTTCCCCTGAAGAACATAGAGGCTGCAGGAACAAGTCCACTGTGAATTTTGGCAAGTCAACAGAATACAATATAAAATACTGAGGTACAACAATCATTGCAAAATGAATGAAGTGCCTTCAAAGGAGGATGCAGCACACACATATATATACATCCATAAGATGTATTTAAGAAAGAGACAAAGCTCCAAAAAATCTTATCACTTAAGGACTGCTAGATCACTTTTAAAATGTTGTTTCTTTTTGACTCAATCAAGCAGGGTTGCATGTAATGTCTTCTGTTTCATGAAGAAGTTAGAAAAGACAGTCTAATGGGAGGTGTATACAAAAAGTAAAGTCATAGATGTGACAAGTCCTATTCAGACCTTACAAAAAATGTACATGAGCCATATCTACAGTGCAGAATTGGTGGAGGGAATGCAGGCAGAGCTGACTTGCCAACACAACACGTAACTTTACAGAACGATTGCCGGTTATCAAAGTTGCACAAGCCAAGAGACAACACCAACTATAAATATGACTACCAGCTATTCCACACAACCCCAAGCGTCCTGCCAAGCCCTCCTTCATGTTCTCTCTCACACAGACAAAGGCCTCAAAGCCATGGGACATCTGCCAGGGAAACAAATGAAGTTAAAAAACCAGAAGAACATGAACATGTACTAACCTAAACTTGCGTGTTCTTTCTTCCCAATTCCTCCCCCAACACCTCCCCCTACAAAGACCATGTCTCAGTTTACTGTACTCTTTTCCTTCTCCCAACCAGTCTTAACTCTTGGACCAATGTTTTAAAGTTTCCCTACCTTTGAAAAAATAATGTTCAGTTCTTAAATGTTTTGCCAGATCTGGACCACACCCTGCCCTCTCCCAAAATCTTGGTTGTTTGTCTCCTATTGCACATAATCAATTATAGCCCTTTCAGGTTTGTATTTTGCATGGTGGGAGCTGATCCAGAGAGGAGATTGTGCTTGTGTGAGCTTGTGTGTTTACACAAACACACACGTACACACACCTTGACAGAACTGTTTTGTCTCTGTAGAACTTTAGGGGATTTTCCTGAAACAGAGTTTTTCACCTGTAAGCAGATAAGCACTTGATAAAAAAAAAGTAGCTGAAAATTTGCCTCTTACCAGGTCATGCAAATCACTTAAAATATGAAAGAGCAGAATCCCTGTCATTCTATCACCACAAGAACTGGGAATCAATCATAAGCAATAACTACAGAGAAATGCACAGAGACACCCAGCAGACCTCTCCAGTTCCGCTGTACATTTCACTCTCCCCGTTCCTCTTCCCGGATTCAGTGTCAGACACCAACTCCGATGTTTGACAAAAAAGGGATACGGCAGATTGCCCACCAGCCGCAGCGTGTGCTGCCAAGTGAGAAATACAAGCTTGGAAACAGGCTCGAGATTCCAGCCAGGACAGCAAGGCTCGGAGCATCACACCAGTGACATAACTAAGCGTGGTGGGGAGAGGCTGGAGGGGACGTGGGAAGTTATTGCATGAAATAACTCTGCAGTGCATGCAAAGGAGCTGTTTTCAGTACCCAGCAAGACAACTTCATCATTTAGGATTGCCAAGAAATAACTGCAGCTTTCTTCTTCCTGATTTTTCTTTTTTAACTCAGTTGAACAGCTAAATCCCCTTTACTAGTCAAATGTGAATTTTCCAACATAACTTCCCTGCAGATGTTCTGTACCTAAATTTTCTTTATTAGCTACAGTAAAGTGACAGTCAGCTTTCAGAGCACTCGGTAGAACAAGGACCACCCTGGGTCTAGTTCACAACTTTGGGCTCCTACAATGTTGGAAAAGAAAGTTTACATCCTAGAAAAGACAAGAATCATCTTGTTAATTTGTTTGGTACAACAGTGTGAACAGCACATGTAGATAAATACTCAATTTGTCTTCAGACAGTTTTTAGAAGACAGACATTTTATCAGCGGATCTGTTAACACTTTCCTTCAGAAAATATGTTTCGCCTGCCAGCAAACAAACAACAAAATAATGTGTCATATCTGTAAAACGAGGGAGAGAAATAATCAAGATTAGCTTCAAAGTGTTGCAATAAAACAACAATATCAAAGGCTGGGACACGGAACTCATGTTTCAGCCCCGTGCTCACAATCTCACATTTGCTCTTTGCTCTGCAGTACCTGCAGACACGGTGGCATTACCCGGTGATTCTCTCCAGTTCTGCTATTTAACAATAACCAAGGGGACGTGATGCTCATGAACCCAGCGTGCTGTGGGCTGGAAGCCACTGCTGGAAACCAAGGCACCTCACACAGGCTGTGCTACACCCAGATTATCCCAAAAGGCAAATCAGCTCCACACTGGGAAAGGCACCTGGAGATAGTGCTACTTGTTCCAACCCTTCTCAAGTCAAGAAGCACCACTGGGACTGACTGACCCACTAACTTCAACTACAGGGAAAAAATTGCAAAATTCTGTTATCTTTCTGTTTAACTTGACATAACAACTGCTAAGTAAGTTCTCTATTTCAAATTCAGGGGTACAGAAGAAACCAGAAAACACTGCATGGAAGCATTTTTTGAGTGAGGCTTCCAAGATCCTGAAAACATTTTTAGTAAGTTCCATAACTTGTAGTTCTAATTAAAGATTAAATTTGGAGACTAAACACCTCTTTATTTGAGGGCAGGGAGGCTTAAATCTTTTTGTATTAATGCTGAGCTATATCATCTGATATTTTTGCTATGACCAACCTATAAAACCTGTCAGCTTCACTCAGTTTACACAGGGCTTTAATTATGTTTAACTAGAATCTGAATGATCTAATTACTTAACATCTTACAGCACAAACTACTGAGGACATCTGGTTGAGCAACTGGCAAAGGAGTCGGGGAAATAAAACCACCGTTGTGTACCCTGCTCAGGACCCCTGCAAACAGCTCTCCCTCCAGACAGCTTCCTTTTTCCATCCCACCTGAAATTTCTGCTGCCTGAAAGCAGCTCTGTGAGAACACACCATCCACCAGCTCAAAGAAAATAGTCAGGTGAAGAAAAACTCTTAGTGCCATGGGTGATGGAACTTGGAAGAAATTTTTCATTTTGCTTTGTTCATCATCGGGTGAAAATCCAGATCACGCTCTTGGCCTCTCTGGGGCTCCTTCTACCACCATTCCCCAGGAATTGAGATGTGGAGGATCACCCTGAGCACAAGAACACTAAAACTGGTGTCAGCTCACCTACATCAGTGCCAGCGGGAAGCTCTCCCACCTGCAAGCCTTGAAGATTTTAAAGTTTTTAACCTTTAAGGGAGCAGGTTTTAGTACAACCAGTGAAAACTCCACTGGGGCACTATGAAGTCACACAGAGAGCCCTGAGGTTGAACTGGGAATAAGCAGCAATATGAGCTGAGGATCCTTCTGGCCACGACCGCTTCAATGGTTTCCATAATGTCAGCCTTGGTCCGAGTCTTTCCCAGGCCTGGCCCCCTGCCAGGGTGATATCACACTTCATACCTGAGGACTGTTCAAAGAAAAGGGTGCCCGAAACACAGGAAGCTGCTGTCGTGACCCATATTGAGCAGACAAGCTCCCACTTTGATCTCTTTGCCTTGAAACCGCAGTGTGCTCACCCAACACATTAACCTGACGTGGTCAAAGAAGAAATAAAACCTGAAAGTTCTGGTTAAAAACCCAGTTAAAGCTGCCGTTTTCTGTCTTTACTTCTCCTTAACGAACAGATGGAAACCAGCAATAACCATCTGGGTAAAGCAGCAATAGCTGTAAAGCACAATAATTCCACAAAAATACACTAACAAGGTCAGTTAAGTGTTTCTCTAATTGTCTCTTGCCCATGACCTTTCTCAAAGATTTCAGATGAAAAAACAAAACCAAAACAACTTATGAAAGATCCTTTAGCATCTCTGACAGCATCACAGTTCAGTTCTGTATCCTGGGGAAATTCCAGTTGGGGAACAACATTCTGCCTTCCCAGATTTCCCCCTGCTTCCCCCTGACCTCCCAGGAAGAAGATCCAGCTTTCCACGCTCCACCACAAAATTGATTATCCCTGAACGAGCAGTAAAACTAAACCATTCCTGTACGTGCAGTGCAGCAAATGTTTTGGAATCCTTCAAGATCAAAGCCACTCTATTAATAAACTTATATTTTTATATTCCTTGTAGCTGAAAAATCCAATTAAAACACTACAGTGACCTTTTACCAGAGAATGACTGTCACAGTGAGGACAGGATCAGAAGACACCCGAAGCAGGGTTCCAGCAAAAACGGGATAGACAGGGAAAGAGACTCTTGCAGTTGTTTTACTTCAGTCACTGGGGTGGTAAAGGGTGGCCTAATTCAATAGGAAGATCTGAGAAGCTTTTATTAGGTCTCCCAAGTAGTGTAACTGACAGTTAAACAAACAAAGTGTCAGGCCTTAAGTCAGCATTTAGAAAGTAAATTTATAATGAAGAGCTGACAATCAAGACACCGTACAAAGGGGCTGCTGCCAACCAACAACTTTAAAAAAAAAAAAAAAGGCAACTAGATATGGAATGAATATTTCTTACCACTGAAATTAACTTCCCAACTGGTTGGTAAAATGATAAGAGCAAATAAATAGGGCACAAAACACTATGAAGTGTGACTGCAGCGTGCCATGACATCGCTGGGAGCAAGGCAAGAGCCCTGGATCGCAGCCCAGCAGCAGCGGCTGTGCTGTCCCACACCAGGCACTCCCATCCCATCCACCTCATGCACCAAACCAAAGTGCACCCAGGAATGAAAACTAACACTCAGAGCCATCACCTCCTGCTATCAGGGCCTTTCACACCGGCTTGTGTGCTCCAGAAGAAAGCCTCTAACCCCAATTCCTGCCTGCCATCACCTTTCACCAGCGAGGATCCTGCCGGGTATCAGGAGTGCAAAGCCAGGACCTGGAGACACAACAACCTTTGGCACACAGGCAGCAGCCAAGCACGGAAAGCACTTTTCCAACCTCGGCAGCCTGTGCTGGATGGCCCAGCAGAGCGTGTGCAGTCCCAAACTAACTTTTTAGCCCTTGCAGGGAAGTTAATGTTTAAAAAGATGGCACATAAAACAGCTCTGGGGCACAGTGACCACTTTCTAAGATCCTGAAATCAACCTGAACTACTAAATTCTTCTTTTAATCCCAGTTAAAGTAGGTTTTCACAGTTCCAATTTTAGACTTTGAGTTCTATTTACAGGACAGAAAATCCCAGATAGTGACACTAATCAAGTTTTACTTAGCTTGGCATATTAAAGAACTAACTATTCTCAGGATATGCCAGAACATCTCAGATGCTAACAGATTTTAATTTATCATCTAAACCAAGCTGATCACAGCACAGTGTGCGTAATGTTTTAATCATTTGTGCTGTATTTAACACATCACTCCAAGAAAAAATCCCACACAGTTCTGGTCTCACCAGCTGATGGCCTGGAGCAGAGCAGAGGCCTCACCAAGAGAAAAATGTGTATCACAAGTTGTACAGAAGAACTCAGCTTTTACATTAAAACTTTCCAGCCATGGGACTGACCAAAGCCCTGCCTGCACTTTAAAAACCAAGCCTGAAACCACCTCCTCTTCATGAGCATGGAAACAGCAAACCAAGTTTTGGCCATAAAACTGAGAGCATGGCTTAGTAAGACAGTTTAATTTGATTCATATCCTGACGTAAACCAGGGAATTAATCCCCAGTCCTGCAGGGGTTAAGGACTGTAAGTAACACTGATGGCATCCAGAGTCTCACAGATCAGGACTCACAGCAAAAAATGGTTTTTCTTCATCAGGAAAGTACAAAAATAAAATTCTTACAAAGTACAGAATAAATTCTTATAGAACAATTCTTCCCTCCTTACTGTCTGCTTCATCCTGGGAAGCAAGAGCACAGCACCCCCTGAGCTCACCCCTACACAGCCACAAGTACTCACTCATTTTTGGAAGGAATGAAAAAAAGTTATTCTGAGTTTCAAGTAGTAATTAGGAGTATAAAGTACATTTGCCTAAGAAAACAGGCAGGGTGCTGTGAACAGCAGCGGAGAGATGAGCTGAGGACACAACATTAGCAAGCTGCCCTTTTCCAACATCCTGAGAATTTCGAAAGCAAGACTTCATGCCAAAAAAAATGTGCAGAAACCTATAAGCAAAAAAAACCCTAGAGCTCCTGAAAGAGGCAGGGCAGAGCTGGAAGAAGGGGAGGGAGGAGAAACCAGTGCACTCAACTGTATTTTTTAAATTTATGAAACACTTCTTGCACTCACCTAAAAGAAACTAAGGTTACAATTGTGTAAGCAACTCAGCACAGAAGTCTCTCCACAGAAAATCAATTGCAAGACTACTGGCTCCATGTTTTAAATGTTTAATATTATCCCATCCACACAATTAATATTAGAAAAGCAACTATGCTCATACCAGACATACCAAACCTAAGCTGAGTTCTATCAGTATTAACACACACAAATCTGCAACAGAAAAACAGATATGTAGTTCACTGACAAAAATCAACATTCTCATGTTTCAGATCCTAGACAAAGGGTACATTTTATTTATGGATGAAAATGAAGCAAACATCTTTAAGTGACAACATGATACAAATTTACTTTGACATGAACATGCAATAAAATGTGTAAACACCCAATAAAAAATAAAATGAAAAATAATTACAGACGACACGAGTATAAATTTTATTGAGCTACTGCAACAACATTTGTGTGTCACATCAATGAAATAACAAGAAAAAGAATGGAGTTGATTAGAAACATGAGATAAAAGCAAAGACAAGAAGCTGTTGGACTAGGACGGAGAGATTCATCTTTGCTCACAACTTAACCCTGGGCTGGGCTCGAAAGGGCAGCTCCTTCCACCCAAGCTCAGCCAGAAACTCTGACTACACACGTCTTAAAAATTCAGCACGTGCAATAATGCCCACTGGGGGTTGTGCTGAACAGGGATGAAGTTGATCCACCTTTGCCAAGCTCACGGAGCCGGGAGTGCAGCCCCGCAGCCCCAGCGCGGTGCAGGACACGGGCAGGAGGTGGATATTGCCCATGGCACAAGCAGCACATCCAAAGCACAACCTCCAACCCCACTGCCAGCCCGAGCAGGCTGCTGATACACCACAAAACAATCTTGTATCTCAAAGAGGGGCTGGGAGCATTATCCGTGTTTCCCAGATGGAGATGCAAACCAGTGGAGGCGAGGGACATGTCCAGGGCTGGAGCCAGGAATGGGGATGGGGCAGCTCCTGACAGTGAGACTGCAACTCCCAACTCATTCCAGAGTCGCTGCCAGCTCCTGACTGCGCTCACAGCGAATCTGAAGCGGTTCAAGGCTCTGGGTGTCAGCACCAGTCCCACTCAGCACCACTGCCCAAAGTGAGTGCTCACAGTACAGATATTTCATGGGCTGATACACACCAGCTTCAGCTCACCTTTGGTAAGAGAAATCCTCAGTTTTCTTCAGAATATTGGTTCAGCAACACCATGAAACCACAAACACCTAGCAGAGGTACCAGCGAGAGCAGAAGGAGCGAGACTTAACCCATCAAACTTCACTGCATCTCATCATCCGCAGCACTCCCTTTTGTCCTTGCAGTTTTGTTTCTACAGGAATAAGCCAGGGCATTTCCACTCAAAACATACAAGCTTTTGCCATCTAAGATAAATCTAGTCTGAGTCTTCATTTAAAAAAAAAAGAAAAACAAAAGGCAAAAGCTATGAAATTCCCTGGGGTATTTTGCCCTCCCCCTCCCCCTTTTTTTTTCAGTAAGAACAATGAGAATGCTTCTCCTATTCATAATACCTGAAAATACCATGCAGGTGGTTAGAAAGGTACCAGTAAACACAAACCCTGGTTGCCACAGAGCAACACTAAGAATCTGTCAGTGTACTCTGAAGTCACACCACCACCTCAGTATCTCATGTACAAATTTTCCCAGGATGTTTCCACAAGGACAGCCTGGTGGCAAACCCCAGGTGATCCTTTCATAAGGTCAGCAAGTGCAGGTGAGGTGGATTTGGAGGCAACACTACAGCCAGGCATTTGTTGGGAGACCCATCACAGTGCCCAGTGCACTGCCCAATATTTATATAAAGGCTAAAATAAGCTCTCTTCTCCCACCTGTACTGCAAGAAGTTTCATTTCCAAGTCCTAGTCTTATGCTCACTCCTTACCTCCTTCCTTTCTTCACCACTTCCCTCTATCCCCTGCACTCCTTTAAACAGTGTCACTTCCCCCACACCACTTGTTTTTATTTTTACTTCACTCTAACATTACTGCCCTCAGCTTGTCACACGTGAGCCACAGACAGAAGCCAACATTTCTCAGCAAGGAAAGACCTCTGCAGTGTGTCAGAACTGATCCTGCACACACCCTCCCCAAGCCCATAAAAGCAATCCCACAGTGACGTGATAGAGCAGCAGCACTATCCCACCTCCACTGCTCGAGGGATGTGATAAAATGTTTGCAGGAATCAGACCACGGTTTGGTCTCACCTGAATACCCGTGTGCAGTGCACACCTGGGCTCACCTATACAAGATCTCTGGATCCAGCAAGAGGAATGGTCACACTTCTGTGGAATTTGTGCAGTCATTTGTATTTCAGACTAAATTTTTGTATCATTCACAGAAAGCTTGTCCTGGCACTCCAGATGCTGCAGTCTCCAGGCTTGCTCATTCACTAAGGTACATTTCCACACCAAAGAGCAGAACCACAGGATCTGCTCAGCTCTCATGTATGAACTCCTCTGAAAAGCCTCCGAGACAGCCATGGCCTACATCCGTACCCACCTCAAAATGCTCACAACCAGAGACACAAAGACATGGGGGAATTTAAAATCTAAACACAGCAGCTTAAAATACTTCTGTGCATCTGCTTTTGAGCCTTTCAAAGAATGAGTAATCTTCACCTCTGTCTTCCCAGAGCAGATCACTGTGGTCCATGAGCCGCAGGAGGAGGATGAGCACCACCCCAGCCACCCTCCCTGCTCCCCGGGAAAGGCAGCACAGCTCCAGCCCCAAAGAAACTTCCTTATTACCCCAACTGCTGGCAGAGAAATCGAATTATTGCAAGGCAAGGGGGCAAGTGAATTGCCAGGGAGGCAAAAAGCTGTTAGACATGAGTGTGACAGGCTCCAGCTTCAAACCCCTGCCTGCTGCAACACACGCACAGGGAGCTGTCAGGCACCTCCCGGCTCTAGCACCTTCATAACAAAAATCACCTTTATTCAGGGTAAATGTTTAACTCTGCTAACTCACAGGAGGGACCAAGTAACAGCACAGTAAGAACTGCTGTGTCTTGCTAGAGAGAGAGGCACAACCAGGGTGCAGTGGTGGATCTGGTGCAAATTCCTTACTGCCTACTGCTTTTCTGGAAATTCAAGTACTGTTGGACAGCAGTGGAGACCCTTGTTACATCCAACAACCTACAGCCAACTGTATTTAATCTTCTATAAAAACCTAACATCCAACAACCTGTCTGCATTCCACATTCTTCACAATCCAACCAGTACAATATCCTGTATTTTCTTCATTATAACTGCCAATAAAGGCAGAAATCACTGAGTTGCCTTGTCAAACCAGAGACAACAAAAACAAGGTGAGAACATATGACACAAAATTAGTAGGATTTATCTTATGTTCACTAATTTAAGGACACTATTTCTGACTGTGAGGTCTAAGTTTCTCCCATCTTTCCTGGTACATTCAACCTCACCTGTGAGCACTCCCGTACAACTCTTCACCCAACACTCCTTGTCTTCTGCAAACAATCCCATTTCAGCTTTCCCTCTCTCATCCTCACATCTTTCTCCCTGCTCCCCCATTCCAGCAAAGCAGTCACTATATTCCCAGTCCAGAAAACACTGTATTTTCAAGGCCTTCCCACAAACTATACGGGAAAGAACCAAGCACATGTGCAGGAAAAACCTGGATATACAAGATGGGAACTTACCACCCTTCTTACATAGAAAGACTACAGGCCAGCACACGCTGCCTGCTTGGTACCTTAAAAAATACTGATCATCCATATATGTCTCTGTTCTCTCCCCAGTAAATAAACTGCCTTTATTCTCGGCCTCAGTGTGATCAAACTGAAACTCTGGATTATGCATTTTTCTACATCCACTTTTTGCATTACAAATCAGCTTGCAAATAAAGAATAACTGTTCACTGGAATTTCGGACTGCATGTAATTTCTTCTCTAGCAAATGTTTCACCCATTACTTATTTGGTATTGTTAGACACGGCCAACCAGAGAAATTTTTTTTCAGAAAACTCCCAACCATTACCCTATCCCAAATCCTCCCTACTGCACTTCTCAATACATCATCCAGTTAACCACAAACTCGGCATTAGGGCAGTGATCGAAACACGCACTGGTTCTGCCACATTTCTGATGGCATTATTTCATCACAGGAACAGAACAAGGGAGAGAAAAGCTCTCAGACATTTCTTTCCAAGGAACAGGACTCAAGGAATCCGATGAAAGACAAGTTATTGAGCCAGAAGTACATCAAGGGCCTTTCTTCTGGTATGTCACGTGTGGTGGGTGTCCAGGGACATCACCCTGACCACCACGAGCCGCCAAAGCTTTCCTGCTGCAGGGGAGCGGTGATTGCTCTCGGAGTATCTTGGCAGCACTGCCCTGGCTTTGCCATCCCTCCCTTCTCTGTACTGCATCTTCCTGCAGGAATTCCCAGCTGCTTTCAGCACAGCTCTCCAAGCAGGTGAGGGGAGAGAAACGTGTGTACAGCAGCTGGACGCTCTTCTCCACAGGCACATTCAACTACCATTATAAACAGAAAAGTACTGACTACTTTTAGGACAGAAACAATTCTACAGTGACCTGCACAGGTACACAAAATTAAACACTCAGACCTGATGGCTAATTCCACTTCTGATGAAGCATTTGAACTCCTTCACAAATCAGCTTGTGCTCTGGTACCACCAGACCCAACTGAAAAATGCCAACAACTCCACCTGTTTCTAATTTAGTAACAGAAGTACTTCCATTTTTGAAAGCTACTCATTACAACTTAGTTTTTCCAGATTTTCTTACAGATTTTATAAGATCAATGGTTTACCTTGAACAATTAATCACAGCCTGCACAGAACTGATACTCCATCCTTACTTTAATCATATATGATGCAATACCAGGATGAGATTTTAAAAAACAAACACATTAGCAAGATTTGCCTTGAGATTTTCACTCCCCAGCTTGATGGTAACAAGTTCTGCTGTTCTGCTCAAAAGCAATAACAAACTGTACTTTTTACCAGTATGTGAGCCTGTCTTAAAAAGCTACAGTGACATTTTGAGACTTGTGTTTATTGTCAAAACAACTACGGATAGTTTGTTAAGTTTTCAAAGGGTATTAACTTCTTCCATTCGTCCTGAGATCCGACTCAGAGCTGTGGCTCAAGCTAGACTTACTCCTGCTGGTCAGAGAGACCAGCTGCCTCCTCTGATACTGATATACACACGCACATTCAGAAATATTAAGCAAGCTGTCAAGGAGAGCTGTGTGCTGTGCCCACGGGAACATGATGCTCCTTTTCCTGTTCTCCAGCAAAAGGTTGCTTTTAGAGTGAAGGTGATGGTGACACCAAAAACTACAAACAAACCAGGACCACGGAACAGCAGGTTACCTTCACGCTGCTGAGCCGATTCCAATCACACAACTGCTTCCAGAGGGGACGTGCAGCTTTAACTCGAGGGCAGCAGCATTTCTCCAGTGATTTCATTTGCATTTACTGCACAAGACTCGCTGTTTGTGAGGGTCTGTTCTCTCTGAGCACTGCAATTCCCTCCCCATCAAACACGGGTCCATCTACCACCACACGGCAAGCTGAGGCAGCAATGCCATGCCAATTCCACAATTTCTTTAGGAATCATGCCAACCTTTACTACAGAAAAGGGTTAATGTTCAGCTGCGTGCCTGGCAGGTACAGTCTCAAGTGAAGAGCCCCGTTTGATACCTGTAGGAAGCTGCCACTTTTGCATCTCATATTCCATTTGTGAACAGACCTTTTTGTTCTTTAATCCAAGTTCTGAATTATTTAATCCTGTCTCCAACACTTGAAATATCTTTCCCTATAAACAAGGGGTTATTTAGCGTGAGGAAATAAATAATTTAAAAAGTCAGACCCTAAAGTGTTCCTGGCTCTGTTTATAATTAATATTGATACAATCTGGAGAAACCTGCTGCTTAATATTACAAGGCAGGTCGAAGCTCATCAACAGTTAAACGTCTCCTTCTAACAGAAGGTGGAAGAGGAAGTTGGGAGCAGCCGGGTATGCAGCGCTCGCTGCCAGCGATCCGGGACTGCCCAGTCCCAGCTCCTCACAACTTTCTCCTGCACGGAGAGCTTCAAAGCCATCACACCCCGAGCTACACGAGCTGGAGTTCACAGGGCTCAGGTGGAGTTGTGTTAAGCATAAATCCTCCAGGCTTTCGTGCTGGAACAGAGCGTACACGGAAGTATTTTTATTTTCTACAATTCTACGCTCAGAATACGTCAGTACAAGTGAAGGACGGGGATGGAGGGAGGCATGGACAGTTCTGCGGGGCTGAACTTCATCCCCAGTAACGATAGTTTTTATAGCACATTGCCTCATCTGCAAGTGGGAGTAAATATTACACTACCTCTTCCAGCACATGGGTGGGTAAAAAAAAAAAAATAAAGCTAATTTGAAACAAATTAACTATTCTGCATAGGGAGAAAGGTACTCTCTCCCTCCCTGGTCACTCCAGGACTCTGTGCAGACAGACCGTGTGCAAAGTTAAACTCTGTGCTGCTCACAGACTGCCTGGCGAACCTGCCAACAGGTGAACAGCCTCAATCCGTAGCGGGGATAAATAATCACCAGTCCTCAAAAGCAGGTAATGAATATTGTTCAAACAACTCTAAGCTGGCGTTACCAGAATGCTTCAAAGGAGAAGCTACAAGCTGTTCAAGTCAGACTGTCACATTTAGTCTGCAAAAACGAGATTAAGGTTTGTACAGTGATACTCCACAACAGGTTTTACACTATGCACAGAAATTAAATTATGATAAAAGTGAGCTATTTTTTACTAAAAACAGAATAGAACAATCTATCAAAATGCCATTTGGCTGTGTTCATTACATTTTAGAATTTAATTTACATGATAGATACTTTAGCATAATATGTTTTAATCAATAAGCATTTTTGAAGGCTTTATTTTTATAGGCAATATTTAGACTTGTTCACCGTTAAATGTAACGCCACGGCAGCGATGTTCTGAGCGCTTATTTTCCTATGCTAAGCAAGTACAGCCACACGTACACAGAGGCAAAAGCAAAAGTCCACAATTAGAGATGTCAAACCTTGTTTAACTACATCTTAATTTAATCCATTTTATTTTATACAATTCTACATCTGGATCTCATTTTCTGTATTCCTGTAGGTATTCCGGGTCACTATTAAGAACCCTTTCAAGTTAGTAAAGTTCAGCCAAGTCTACCTTAATCCAAAACCTTTAAAAGAAACAATAAAACGCGAAAGGGGGTGGAAGGCGACAGAGAAACCTAAAACAAAACGCTAATTTACCCCACCTCCTAATGCACCTGAAAGTCGGAAGGGACCAGCCTCCTAGCACAGATCCCACGCAGCACTTCCCGTTTCGGGGGCTGCTGGGGTGAGATTTTTAGCACCGCTCCCGCACGCCCGGCCGAGGGGAAGGGAGGGCGGCAGGACCCGGGTCCCGCTGCCGACCCCCCGCCAGCATCCCCTCACCTCCAGCGGGAGCGCGGCTCTGCCCAGCATCAGCGCACCATCCCTCCGCCTGCCGCAGCCTCCGGCCGGCTCCACCGCCGCCTCCACGGGGGCCAGGGTGGGCAGCCGCCGGCTTTCGAGCCAATTTATTTAAACGGGAGGCAGCGGCGGGTTTGGAGAGGCAGGGCAGCGCCTTCCTGCGCCAATCAACTGGGAGACACGCGTGTTGCAATCCCATTCACGGCGGGAGCAGCACCGATACAGCGTCTGACAACCCCCCCGGCCCGCCCCGGCCTTATCTGTACCCCGGCAACTCAATTAAACCGTGGGGCCGCAATTCCCCCAGGGACGCTCCCACGGGGTAGGGGGAGGGAGCCCGGTCTGCGAGGACTTTCCTTCGCAGGAAACGGCACTTCTGAGCTCTCCCGAGCCAGCACAGTAAAGCATCAATATTCCGCTCATCTGTCAGATCCTGGACAGCAGGAGAGGCTGGAGAGCCCGTGAATTATGTAACGTGCCCTCCCGCCGCCGCGGGGAGATGCACCGCGATG
>VYXC01010458.1:499191-607093 GCA_013397175.1 Platysteira castanea | reverse complement strand
GCGGGGCCGGCCGGGCGGTGCGGCGGTGCCGGGCCGGGGGGATGCGGGGCGGTGCGGGGACAGCCGCGCGGGGCGGGAGGCTGCGGAGCCCCCGCGGGCGCGGTGCGGGTTCGTGGCAGCGCAGCGCCCGGCAAATGGTGCCCGAAGCGGCGGCGGCGGGGGGGGAGTCCGGTCGGGGAGCCGCGGGGCTAAAATTAGCCAAGTGCAGAGAGTTTAGGGGAAACAACAATGAAAAAGTGCATCGAGGGCAGCGGGTTCCCGGTGTCCGGGGCGGTCCGGGAGCGCCTGGAACGGGATTTCTGTAGTGCGGACAGGCGCTCCCTGCTTAGGGCCGGTGCCGCCGGCCGCTGCCGAGGGGGGACGGGTGGCACGGAGGTTGGAAAATCAGATCCCAGCCCCGCGCAGGATATCCATAGAAACGGAGATTAAAAGGATGAAATAACTTATTTTGTTCTAAACAATAATGTTGCTATAAATACGAACATTTTCCTTGTTCCCTTCCTGAAAAGCACAGAACATTTTAGCAGGCTCATCTCCTAACAAAACAAACCAGTGTACACAAACAGCCTGCAGATACCTTGCCCCCCTCGAAAGCATTCCCTGTTTTTACTGGGAAATGGGCAAACCCAAGGTCTGTACCTGTCCCCTCTGGAATCAATAAGCTGCACAGTATTTTTCCAAATACAGCTACTTTCGCTGTTTTGCACTTCATCTGTAAAAGGAAAATATCCCTTTCCCCCCAAGTGAGTGATTGTAGATTTTTTTCCAAATTCTATTTGATCACCGAGTGAATTTAGTGCTCGCTCAAGTCCGTGGGCTGACTGCTTGGAAATGGCTCTGCCTGTCTTTGAAGAAGTTACGGCAGAGACGGCGGCAGAGCAATTGCCACAGATTATTTCCCAATCTGCTGCCGGCCTCCTTTGGAAGAGCACCATCATTTCAGCCTCCATTTCCACTTTTTGCTGAGGCTGCTGCTTACAAAGATACTAATTGCGATGGCGGGTTTTATGTTAATGGGTTCCACGTAATGATCAGCCCGACGACTACAGACTTTCAGATTGTTGGTTGGCTGTACTGGGAATAAAACTAATGGCATTTGGTTATGAAAATGTCAGATCTCTACACGGTGATCTAAACTGGGGGCCCAATGAAACCGAAATCTGAGAGCTTCCACAGTACTGCCGTGGGGCTGGACCCAGGGATGCCCTTGGAGAAGGAAACTCCTTTTCCCCCAGAAATGCCATGCTTTGAGGGAGGGCAGCTCCTTGCTGGGATGATGCTGGGGAGGTTTGGGGTGCCCAACTGGGGTCCCCCAAGCTCCGGGGAGAGGGCATGGGGTGCTTGGAGCGACAGCCGGGGATGGAGCAGGGATGGAGCTGCGCGAGCCTCCAAATTCTGACTAATGCCGTAACCGGTTTGGTAGCTCTAAAATAGGATTTTAATCCTGGGAAGCATCATTTCACATTCCAGTGATCTAATCAAAATCCTTGCCTCTAATCTCTCCATGGTCCCCCCTTTCTAGATGAAAGAGGCTGGAGTTCCTGTCTTCACCCTTTCTCTGCTGCCTCCCCGTTCTACCAGTCTGTTCTGTGTCCAGGCAACTGCAAAAAGACATTTCAAAGGCTCCTGCCGTGCCATGTAGATGTTTTCTCTTGTTAGTTTGGACTGCAGGTGTGTAAGCCTCAAGGATGAAGTATCGTGGTGCTGTTTTAGGTTCGGGGCACACAGTCATGGCACAATAAATCACATAGGAACGCTCCGCTTTGAACGCGCGCGCACAGAAAAGGGAAAAGAAAAAAGCATCTGACCTGAATCATTTTCTGGAAACACATCTGGTTAAAATCCAAAGTTTTAAATTGAGTAATATTTTAAAATACATTTGGTAGGTATTAAATTACAGTGTTATATCTGGTAATATTTATGATACTAATGTGTTAAGCGGAGGTTTATATCTGTCAAGAAATATGAATTATTGTCATATGGGGTAACAAATGTATCCTGATATAAATAACATTTTATGATATTTTTAACATTATTGTAGTCTTTTTTTGCAGAAGTTACATTATTGCCAATTTGAAATAAAAGCTCTGTGGCTACATACCAAAGCTTTTAGCTATGTAATTTTGGATAAGTATAAAGCAGTATGGCTGATTTGGGGAATTACTGAGAAACCTTAACTCTGCCGGAAGACAAACGCTGAGCACCTATAATTCCTATTGTCTTCCATGCAGGATCAAGTCCCTCATTTGCCATTTTGTGTGGCAGCAAGCCCAAGGAAATCTTGCTTGACAGCTCTGTTTTCTCAAAGTGCTGCATTTCTTCGGGCTGGATTCTGCAAAGATCCTGCAGGCTACAGAGCTCCTTGGAGCAAGCGATAATGTGCTTTGTGTTCCTGCTGAGATGTACCTGTGTATGATGGGAGAGGGAGCTTGGAAAATTGGGTGCACCCTGGCAAGAAGGTGGTTAGAATAAAGTTTTCTTGGGTTATTATGTTTTGAAGAATCATTCTCATCTGTTCGTTTGAGGAAGGTTTTTCTAAAGTTAGATTTAATCTGTGTAAATGCTAACTTCTTTCAACAGGCACTAACAGAGTACTGAAAAAGGAAGCACGGTGGATTTGAAGTTTAAATCTAAAATGATGGCAGTAACTAGTAATGCTTGATACAGCCAAAATATTTTAAGTATGTTGTACAGATTTCTGTTTAGGAATTGGGTGAAAATCACATTAAAATTTGTTACCTTTTAATGTCATAAAGTCTCACTGATACAGCTGTTTAATGAACATATTTGCACTTTGGGCCATCACAGGCAATTGCTCTTGTTATGCTTCACGTCATCATCTGGAATACTGAAGAAAATGGACCTTTATTCCAAAGGTCCCAAACTGGCTGGGAGCAGTTCCTTAATCTGGCTGCTCCCCTGGGCATCAGTCTGCATTCATGAGGAGATTTTGGATGATGAGTCCAGTTTTGGTCACTGGACTTCGGCTTCTCTTTGCCTTAATGAACCTGGCTGATTTTCTTGGCCAGGAAGCTGAAAGATGAGGTGCTGCTTCTCCCAGCACCTGTAACTTTTGGATCTCTACTCCAAGGGTTCTTGGTTCTTTTTCTTCTCCTCATTTTCTTGTAAACTGACTCCCAAATTTCTATCAATTCCCCTAAAAGAGTTCCTCCAGAGCCTTCTCTGTACCCCTGTCTGCTCCTTGTCCAGCCCCTTCCCTCCTCACTTCATGGCTCTCATCTTTACATTTTCTTCAGCTGATTGTTGTCCCTGGCTGCCTGGCTCCACGTGCCTGTGCCTGCTGGAAAGGAGCTCCTCATTCCAAAATCCCATCCCTCTCCATTGTGGAAGTGCCCCTCTGCTCACCTTAAGCTGGGTTTGAGAGCAAAGCAAGCTGTGCTGTCTGTCCTTCACTGCTCTGTGCCATTGCACAGCGAGATTCCGTAGGGATGGCAGGGAACAGAGACAGCCAAAGGATAATTTATGTTCCTGGGAGATTTAGTCCAAATTAAGATCAAAACTCATATATGTCTTCCAAATCGCAGATTTTTTTTCCCCAGTTATTGTCAATTACTCTAATTCTGCTTGATTTATATCTCTGGTAGTAGCCAGAGGTTTTGCAGCGCATCAATTGCCTGAGGATTTGGCCAGGGATGTGGACGCTGTGACATGTAGAAGCTCAGGAAAGCCCCTGAGCAGCAAATGGTTGGAAACAGGGAGAACAGCAGGGACAAGTATCCCCAACGCCTGCACACAACTACCTGGGTGTCCAGCTGTGGTCACTCAGCTGGATGGAGCCTTGTTTTCTCAACCAGCGTGGCAATTCCCACATTCTTAGGTAAACTGGGAAAATGCTGGCAGAAATCATGTAGATGGCAGCACACGTGATCCAAGCACAAAATCCTGTGATTTCTGTTATCCTGTGAGCACTGCCCAGCCACAGATACACTCTGGTAGGTGGAAGAGAAGAAAGCAATTCTCACAGAGGGCAGGGAACACAGCCACAATTAAAAGCAAAGTGAATTTGCGTGGTGTGGTTACCTGCTGTACAACTCTGAAGGTGTTTATGAGGATCCAGCATAGCCCACAACAGACCTTCCTTGAGGATTTGTGGATTAACCCACACCAACACCAACATGGGATGACACTGCAGTGGTGTCTCTGCCATGTGCAGCAGGAGTTACTGAAGACCCCAAAAGAGCTCCCACAACAACATTTCTGTCAAAGAGCTGCTTTTCTCGCCGAATGTTCCATCCAGATGCGTGGTCATGTCCTGGCCAACATCTGGAACAGCAGAAAGAATTAGCAAGGGAAAGGACTGATCAGGTTATCCTCTCCCTGGAGCTGGAGTAAGTTTGATACTGAATTTCTCTCAGGGCATGGTTGACACTAGTTTTAATTTGTCAGAACTGTGCTTGCCTTCTCATCCTGTATCCCATGCCCAGGATGGTACCAGAGCCAGGATTTTGTGGGATGGCAGGCACGTCGAGCCCTTCTCTGGCCTCACGCTCCATCCAGCACTCTTCTCTCTGACTTAGGCTGGTCTTGATTTGGGAATTTATCTTTTCTGTCCTTTAAAGGGATCAGAAGACAAGTTAGTAGGTTATGTTCCCAGGAAAAATTCCCACCTTTTTTCTCACTTGGAAACTTTCATGGTTTTTGCCTTTTACTGGTTGTTCGTAGAGGTTTGGGGTTTGGGTTTTGCACATCCTTTTTTTTTTTTTTTTTGGTATTTAACTCCTGCTATTCCTGTCATGAGCCCTCACCCACTTCATGCAGCCACTTTCTCACTTCAGCTTCTTGCTCTTCCCTTCTCCCTCCCTGCTCAGGTCCATTTTGGTTTTGCTTTCCCCTCCACTAACTCTGTCCCAGCCAGGTATTTGTCCCAGTTTCTGCTGAATCTTCAGGTCCAGTATTCCACATATTCCTTTGGAATAAGGAGCTGAAGCCTGCACTATTGGCTTAAATGCCTTTTAGTGTTCTGAACCTCACCTGGGCTTATTCTATTTGTTTGTGCCACTCTCCCAGTGGCAGCAGGGCTGGTTTAGTGACTGTGGCTGGGGACAGGCTGCTGTCACAGGGCTCTTCATGATGTGAAACAACTCCCTGGATCCTCCCTCAGTTTCTCCATCTGTACAGCACCAGTGGTCACTGGGAGATCAAAATCTCGTGGTGGCTGTCGGGCACTGCACCTCAAGGGTTGCAGGACAGGGAACAGCAAGGAGGAGGAGCAGGAATTGTATAAATAAAGCAGCTCGGAGCTGCTCCCTCACCTCCAGTTCCCTTTTCGTTCCTTTCCACAGAAGTGGGTGAGTGCAGAGCTGAGCAGCCTTGGCAAAGGAAAGAGAAGAAAGGTTTTTCTTTCACTTTCAATCACGAACACCTCACGTGGGACGGAAGAAGGGGACATCCCTCTGCTCCTTTCCTCCAGCTGGGCTTTCTGGTCCCATTGTCCCCTCCTTGGTGGCCGTACCCTTCGGTGGGTCCCCCACAGGCACCTGTATTGTGATCGGTGGTGTTTTGGGTGTCTGAGGTGGTTTTTCCTCCAGTAATGAGGGTGAGGTTTCATTTTGGGAAGCACATCTTTTCTTAGAAACACGAAGACTGTGACTGACTTAGCACAACTGTGATTTTCTGCAAACACAACTGTGTTTGGGGTGGTTGCAGGCGAATGCTGGGGAAGGAGAAACAGTAATTCTGGATTAATGCAGAGAGGGAGAAAATAGACACCCTTGGAGGAAGGCCTGGGTTCACTGCAGCTGCCATACACTGGCAAAACTGATGCTGTGTCCCACAGGAAATGTTTCAGCGTGGAGAACCTCCTGTTTGAAGAGAGCATACCTGTGCCTGTTGTGACACACGAGTGAGCCAAAATGCTTGGCCTAGCACATCAATCCAGTCTTTCTTTAGTAACATCTATGAAATAAATTGGGGGTTTTTCCCCCTGGTGTTGCATCATTTCTTATTTGGTGTCCAGATGGTGAAAGATTACCAAACAGGGGGGGAAAAATCCATGTAATATTTTGTGTCTAAACATTACCTTCTTCTTTGAAGTAAAGAGATCCAGTTTTATTCTGGCCATGATTCTCCACGTTTATGTGCTGGCCCTTGTCTGCATCTGCTTGGCATTATCCTGGATTGAGGCTTTAACCTGCTGTGAATCCAAAGAAATTATACGGAATTGATGGGATCACTATGAATTTCCAGGGGTGTAGGCTGGTGCAGACCACATCCTATTAATCTTGTTGTGTTCTTTCTGTAAATAACAAGCTGGATTTGGCCCAACAAGAGTAAAACAAATTGAAAGCATTCATAAAGAGCAGTAAATGGCTTTAAGATGTAAGAATAACGTATTGGTGGGTTGTCTCCAAGAATCCAGTAAGTACCAAAGCACACACAAAACTTCAGTTTAACGTGTTCTTAAGTGGCTGCCGTGTGGGGCTGGCTGCTGAAGCAGGGCCATGGGCATAAGACCTGCTTTCATGAAGGGATTATATAAAAAATTTAAAACTGCAAGAAGGAGAAAAATGTTCAAGGGCAGCCAACCTGGAGGAAACAAATATAATTTAGTTGTGTGATGTGTTTATAAATGCAGTTTATGAACATGTATGAAGGAGTAATTTTTTACTTTTCATACTGCAACTGTCACACAGAAAAGAAACAATTGCTTATTTGTCCTTTTCAAGGATTTTTAGAGAATACTTTGGCTATTTATTTTGACCTGCTTTTTCCTTTTTAGAAGCTTATTATTCTGTTGATTGTTTCAGTTTAGCTGTTTGTGTGTGCTCTTCTTTATTTGTAATTGATGGGAAAGCACTTACCTGGTTTATCTGAAAGTGGGAATTGGTTTTAAATTTTGTTCAAAGTTTCAGACTTCCACATGCATGAGCTACCAAATTGATCTATCAGTCTCACTCCTTGGTTCTCTTGCATCATCAGAATAAATGTGAAATGACACAGAATGCCTGGAATTGCAATAATGCAGTGTAACAGAACTGACTATCAAGCCTCATATATAGATTAGATTAATGCATAAATCTAATTTGATATTTTACATTACAGGGCTAATATTTTACAGATGTAATGCCAAGTCGTTGAGTAAATGAAAATCACGGAGAGTCCAATTCTGAAAGGATTACTCAGGCAAAAATCCCTGCAGTCAGAGGGAGTATTGCCTGAACGAAGTCTGCAAAATTAGAAGTAGAGCCATATTCCCCGAACAGACAAGCAGATTTATCTGCGAGATCTGCCCAGGAGTTGAATTCTTGTAACAATGAAAGATATATAGGGAAAACGAGCAAGTAGGTAACCTGAAATATAAGGAGAGACTGATAAGATCACAACAACCCTGAGCAAGCACTTGTGCGGTTGGTGATGTCAACAGGAGCCCAAGCTGTTTTAATAAACTTGTTCGTAGTTGTCCTATAGTGTGTTTTATACACTGAAGTACATAGATCACGTAAGAGTTTAACAAGAAGAGGATTCATATTAAATTTGCACATAAAATACCTCTGTGAAATATGTGAAATGCTTTTCTTTTTTATATGATTCCAATAAAACATCGATCATAAAACTCTGCCCTCCTGCTTCTCCATATCCAGTTTCAGCTGTTGCTTCGTGTTTAGAGCTGGAACTCATGACACTTGGCAGATATCATTGTGGGGCACTTTTAATTGGTGAAGAAAGACCCTGGCTCTGCTTGCTCACTCGGGGGGTATAAATCAGGAGGAACCCCACCAGAGCTGGTGAAATGTTGCGTCTCTGCGAGAGGCTGTTGGGCCAAGTGATATAAAAGCTCGCAGCTCCTGTGGAACGTGCAGTCGTGTGGCTGCTCACAGCTGCTCAGGATCTGCCCCACTGGCTGGGATGGAGCAAAGCCAGGGATGATCCCTGCCCTTTACCATGAGTTCTGCTCGGCGTTTTGCGCTGTAAATTCTCCTGACTCCTGCTGCCAAGCTCAGCTCCCTCCTTCACAGTTTCGTATTCTGAGTGTGAACTGATACTGGTGGAAATCCAAGGGTAAAAAAGCGGTGAGTATAAAGCACAAATCTGTAGCTTGGATCTGAGAGGAACAGCTTGACCACAGAGGAAGTTATTTGCACAAAAAGTATTCAAACAGATACGCACGGTTTACATGTGTTTAGTAAATCTTGTCTGAAAACTAGAACCAGCTGTATGGTGTGTGCAGGCCCCGATCCCAGCCCCTCCTGAGCAGCGTTTCGTACGTGTGGGTGATACATTTCCAGTCACTTTTTCCATCTTTTAATCTGGGGGCTGTGAAGGACTGAAACACGAGGGGAGTGACTCCCTGTTGGTCTGTGGTGCTTGTCAGCATCCCCAGCTCGCTGTTCACAGCCCCTGCTCAGGGGAACTTTCCCCCCACAGCCCCTTCCCTCCTGCCCTCCACCTGCAACCCAGCAGCAGAGGTAGGGCACAAACGCCCCGTGGCAGCTCAGGGGCACGAAGGGAGCTGTTCATGCCAGGCTCGCCATTATCCCACGGCATTATCCCACATGACGGCAGCGAAATCGATTGAACCACTCGGGTTCACTCCTAAATGAGAGGCAAACCAGGCCTGAAAGCTAAATTTGCATGCCAGATTAAGAAAGTTGTAGATGCAAGCAAGATCTCTTTCCTTTTTTTCCCCCCTTCTTTGTGTGTGTGCGTGTGTGTCTCTAACTATGCAACAAATTTTGTAGCTGAAATTTACATACTTCTTGATTCATGAAATTATGAGCAGCTGCTATTTTGCTACATTCTTAAATTGAAAAGGCAGCGAAGAAAAGAACAGACACATTAGGCAAACTCCATCTGCC
Source organism: Platysteira castanea (assembly GCA_013397175.1). Lineage (NCBI taxonomy): Eukaryota > Metazoa > Chordata > Aves > Passeriformes > Platysteira > Platysteira castanea. The sequence continues at coordinate 598,277 of VYXC01010458.1, read as the reverse complement.
CCTCATGTCTATCACTTCCCTTCACTCTCTCCTTTGCCAAACAGGATACAATGGCATAATCAGATGTCTTGGTTTGCCTGGGAGAGTCCCCAGATTCATATAGCTGTCGTCTAAGACGGGATTTTTGTTTTTCAGACAACTTCTTGACGTGGTCTCTTGCTCCCCCCCTGAAACGTGGATACATATTTACAGAGGAAACAGCGGAACACAAAGGAGCTACAGCGAGAGAATAACCTTCAAGATGGTTTACAGGCTTTTGGAGGTTCCTGAAAGTCTTCAGGCACCATCTTAGGGACCTTAGGGTCACTGAGAATGAAGAAGCTTTCCTATTTTTATTTTTTTTCCCTCTCATCTTTTTATTCAAATTACAGCATGGAAAGATCTTGGGGTGAGAGGGCAAAACACAGGATTCATAAACAGAACAAATGGAGTTCACTGCTACCTTTTGCCATAAATCTGAACAAATCCAATCCACAGTTGGAGAAAGGAGTTCTCTTTGGAGATGAGAACTTCTATTCTAAAAGTCTGGCCCTTACTTCACACTAAATACCACTTTACAGACCATAACACTACATTTCATCATGATGTAAATGTTTTAATTTTCTAGTTTTGAGTTAAAAAATGGAAGCTCAGAATTTTAGATCTATTTAACACCTGGTTAAACACTTAACAAACTAGTAACAGCTGAGTGCATCCCTGTTAAGTGGAGTTTTTTCCTTTTTGTTGCCCCACTTAAGAAACAGTCATTGTCATTCAGTCTCATTAACATAAATAGGTTCCCTAGGAGATGTCCCATTAAAGTGGCCATCCCTATTAAGCATGTCCCAATTAAGTAGTGTTTATTGTATGGCAGGTTCCAGACCTCAAAGCAGAATAATTTTCAGTTCCTAGAGGGAAAAAAAATAAGTCAAAGAAATTACATATTTAAAAAAGGCTTAAATTGATACAAACTGATAAGAGCCCAAAAATGAAAAATGAGGGCTGACACTTCAGCCTTTTGTTTACCCTGTAATGCTGCTTTTCTGGTTTTGAGTTAAGAATGTAGCCTACACCCTAACTATGAATTTCTTGGCTTTGATTTGATTGTGTCATAACCTAATGTTTTATGACTTACAATCACATTAGTCATAGGAGTCACTCAAGTTTAGAGATGATGGAAAAGACATAGGGGATAGACAAATCCATACTGGGGAATAGTCTTGTGATGGAAGGGGCGGGCTGGGACCCGGCAGAGCCGAGCTCAGTGTCCAGGCCTGCGCCGAGTGCTTCTGCCTCACCGAGAGCACGACTCCCAGGCTCTGTTCACAGCATTATTTACATACCTGAACAGACATTTAAATATTATTTTGTGTGCTCCTGTGCATACATAATCTATTTTGCTCCTAATCAAGGTGGATTTAAGTCGGGGGCTTATTCAAGGTGTTAAGAGACAAGCTCTGGAAAATCTTCCTGCGTTGGCTGAGGATGATACAACTCAGTGTCTGCTGCCAAAGGCTACCCCTTATCCCCCAAATTATATTAGTGTCAGCCACTTCAGCATAAAATCCAGGTCTTTAGCACAAACCTGCCTTCAAAGAGCTGAAATTACTTGCCTTGATTTTGTCTCAAAGCAGGGGAGAAGCAGGCAGGTATCTCCTGTCTGTGCCGTGCCTGCGGGAGGTGACCTCCAGCGCAGAGACCGAGCAGAGGAGGAGGAGGAGGAGGAGGAGGAAGAAGAGGATTATTGCCATCTTCAACAACTGAAGGGAGTGCAGCACATTTACACTTTCAGCCAGGGCATTTGCACCTGCAGGAACAAGACATCCCTTGTGTAGCTTTACCCCAAATTAGACAACCTGTCCTTCCTCTGAAGGAGAAGTTTGTACCTGGGCAGATTTCAATAAATAAATGAAAAAATATTCATGTTCAGGGCCACAAACTGAAATCTCTTCATGACGGGACCTCCAGAATTTTCCCCAGTACAGGTAAAAATGGAAATTCAACAGATTCAAAGCTTGTCAGAAAACGGAATTTTGGTGTGTACAGAGATGACTTCTCTGCATCACTTATTTTGGTGTTTCAGAGAAACAGGCAGTTTAAGTCATGCCAGCTTATTTTCTTTATTTAACAGAATCACAGAGTCATTTAAGTTGGAAAGGAACTTTGAATCCAGGTGTAAACCCAACAGTGCCAAGCCCACCATTAAACCAGGTCCCTAAGCTCCATGCCTGGAAGCTTTCATGCTTCCCTGAAAAGCAATGTACACCTGATAAATACCTTTCCTTGGTCTCAATAATCACTTTTTCTTTTTTAAAGGAGCTATCCCTGAAGTACAGTTTCATATCAAAAGATGTGATTTGCACAATGGTACACAAGTGGTTCACACATTTAATACACAGCCCACACTCTGAAGAACCTTAAGATTCCTTGCGTTAAATAAGAGGCACAGTACTTCAAAATGAGGGTTTGTGAGTAGGTGGTAAAATTTTTTCTGGGTCACTGAGTAGTAGCTGGGTGCTTTGAAAGCATCTTGCAGCAGCCAGGTAAGCTGTGGTTGAGAGATGCAGGTGTCCTATTGTGGTCAAATCGGAAAGAAAGACTTCTATCCTCAAGGCAGTAAAGCAATTACACCTGGTATCCTCATATCTTACTTCCAGTAAGTAGGTGTAGAACAATGTGGCTTTGTAGTGCCCAGTAATATCAAGAACTTGCAGCAAGAGTCTCTGAGAGTCTTTGCAGAGTTTGCTGCAACCCTGCGTCACTCCGAGCAGGAGAAATGGTTCACAGTCCCTGTGCTCAGGGGTTCATCTCAGAACCCCGGCTCGGTGTAAAACTCTGAAGTCTGGGGTGAGAACCAGCACAGGAAGTTCTCTCTCGTTCCTCAGAGTGCCCTGTTTGAGGACAGAGGTTGTGCTCACAGCTGTACCCATCTGCAAGGAGTGCAAAACCCCAGCTCCCAAGAGCTGCTGCCCTGAAGAGAACTTCAAACCCCGACCTGAGCTGGATGCTTTGGCTCTCCAATTAACCTGTTCTTTGTTAAACAGCAATACTGTAACAGAACCCGATTATGCTCCAAGTAGAAGTTGTGTCAGCATTTCTGGTGTGAGATCATTTGTCTCGGGTTTAGAATTGTCCAGGACTTCCAAAGCAGGAGCCCCTGGCAGCAGAGGAAGGCTGCAAAGGGCCCTGGAGCAGAAAGGAAAGCCCAGCCATGTACCTGTGTAGAGACTCGAGTGTATTCTTTCAGCTCTGACACAAATCAACTGCAGGGCACTTTGACACATCCCAACCTTTCAGAGTGTATTTTTTGAGCTCAGCTCATTATCTGAGCCTCCATTCAGATGCTCTCAGCACAGATGCCTTCCTCATCAGCTCTGCACTAAAACATACAGTAAGTGAAATTCTGCCATATGTTAATACATATGTTTCAGTTTCAATAAGCATTTGATGCAGGGCTGTTTTTATTTTTTTTTTCCCAGGCAACAGAAATTACAGAGTTTATACTCTTACCTTCCCTCTCTAAATGTACTAGTGAGCTTAAATAAACTAATTAAACTAAGGTTAGCTACGTGCAGCATAACCTGTCACAATGGTGGAAACACGTATTGATTCTTAATGGTTCAGCATTTATCTGCTTGGTCCAAGCCAGCTGGGGATGGCAGAGTCAAACTGTCTGAGAGTCTCTGTGATGTTGTAAAATGATGGAGAGGCAGATAGCCTGGAGAAAAGGTGTAACCGGGATTTTCACTTCATCCCCACCTCAAATTTTCCCATCTGGCATATCACAACATAATGATGTGAGTGATGTCATCAAACTGGGAGAGAGGATTTGAATGGGGTAGTTTTCTCCTTTACTGAACTTTGTAAGCTGGCCACAAATTGTAATTAGCAAGTGTCTACAGTTTATTCCTGGCAGAGGCTCAGTCCGTTTTCCAGGGGCTGGAATCAGTCTGTTTAGCCACGATGATTCTTTTTGTTTGTTTGTTTGCAAATAAACTCTTGGAAAGATCCTGGGCACATTATGAGATTTACAGATCAGTTGCTCTGCACAAGTACAGTGCTTTTACAGCAGTGCAATACCTCTGAGTAATGCTTTTGATTTAACTGGAGCTACCCTAGATTTGCACCATTGTAGCAGCCAGATTAGGCCCCATAACTCTTGCACACAGACTTGAAAGCATCCAAGCAGTTATGAATGAGAGCAGCATTTGCAAGACAGAACAAAGAAAAACCAGCCAAAAAAAATACCCAACTTACATCAGCTTTGCCTGCTGGATTCTTTGCTTTACAGCTAGAGAAATATCCAGGCAGACCCTCAGCTAGCAGAAGCTGGCACAGCTTTGTTAAAAATCAGTGGAGCTTTGCTGATTTATATCAGCTGAGAATCACTATCTGCCCCGATGACAAAATGAGGCATTGAAACAGAGTGGGAAGGCAATAGGGTTTATCTATGGTTACAGCATTAAAGCAGCATCATAAGATAAACTAATTTTGTCTAAAGCTTAAAAAAAAAAAGGAAGAAAGAAAGAAAAAAAAAGAAGGTGTCTCTGGGGATACAGCACTGACTTGGCTTTCTCACTGCTGGCTTCTGATCACTGTGCCAAGACTGGCATCTTCCCTTCCCTCAACAAATCAGCATTGCTGCTGCAAACTCTTCATTGACTGCCAGTGCTGTGCTACCAATAATTTACCACGATTGAGAAACGTCTTTGCTTTCGCTGTGCACAGGAGCATTTGCTCCTGCATGCCTGGATCTGTTCAGTTACTTACTTTATGAACTTTATTAAAAAGAATCAAAGGATTCTTTTGGGTTCGTTTTTCATAAAATGTCTCAAGCATTTGATAAATAAATAATCTTCTACTTAAAATGGGCATGAATTCCCTAAAGACTCAGCATTACAAGCAGGTATGTGCCAAGCCCAGCTCTCCTCCAGGGGGATGTATATATCTATATACCTGTAATTATAGGCTGATAATTATATAATTCCCTCTATGTATATCATCATTTGTGAATAACTCGGTAAGCTGGCAACACAGAAGGGCGGGACTGTATCATAAGCTAATAAAAAAAAACAATTATATTTTCTTTCTGATCCAGTTCTCACCTTCCCAGTGAGATTGGGGCATTGTGCAATAAGTGAGAAATGAGGAACCTCGGAACACTTGGAAGCAAGATAAGCATCCAAATGCCTGACTCTGTCATTCAGAGCTCAGCCGAACTGTTTCACTCAGGAAATTATGGGCTGCCATGGGAACAAAGGTCTCTTCCCAGATTACCAAAAGGAGTCTGAAGTGGGTCAGAAATGTTATAAGAATAGGCTTTCAAATGGCATTTATATTATTTCCCAGGTTAATACGTGTTTGAATCCAAGCACTAAGGCTAATGTGAGCAATGTCATTGCAGCTTTCCACAGCCCCTCCTCGCTGTACGTGCAGTTCACCCCCAAAATGAATCCTGGGAGAAGCTCTCTCCACAGTCCAGCTTGCATCTCTCACCTCTTCTTTTATAATAACTTTACAAACAGCTGAAATAGGGACCATTTGTAATCTGCGTTGACGCAGAATCCTGCAAAAAGTGCTTTTAAAGCTACCATAAGAGAAATCACAAAATTTTACATAAGCCTTAAAAATTCAATAAATTATGAACACGTGCTTTTGTTTTCTAATTTACAGTGTTCATGCAAGTCTCTAATTCCTTTCCAACACGCACAGCAGTGTGTCCTCAGTTGAACCCTAATGTACACCCACTACCTTACCCTCCAAATCCTTGGGACGGCTCATACTCTGCAAAGCCTGGAAACAGAGCCCAGGGTCGGGGTAGGATTGAGGCTCCAGTACGTAAACCAGAAATGGAACAAATCTGGGCATGCAGGAGATAATTAATTGTGCAGAATGAAAGCACCAAAGTTTCTCAATTCTGGTAAATTATTGGTAGCACAGCACTGGCAGTCAATGAAGTGCTTGCTGAAATTGTGTTGTCAAAGGAGGAGGAGAAGCCAATCCTGGCAGAAGAATTCCATGCCATGGAAAAGAGAGAAAGGCAGTGTTGTACTTATACAAACAGTCTGTCCTTAGAGCTCTACATGAAAGGTAATTTCTTTTGGAGGTTCAAATACTGGGAGCACAGCTCACCAGATTCTCTGTGCCATTTATCACAGCCGTCTGTCCCTGTGTCCCAGGCAGAACTGCTTTACATGTGAAATGAATATGGCTGGAGTGGGACAAATGTGGATCCAAGCTCTCTGTTTGGAGCCGTGCTGGTTATCTCACTCCTAAGGTCCTACTCAGCAGAAACCAAATCAGTTTCATCAGATAGTTTATTTGCACCGGAGCCTCTGTGGCTGTTGCACACTCCTGAGAGGGCTGTGGGATGCTTTTCCTATTGTGTCACTATTACTGCTTTGCCCTGCAACCAGAAAAATCACAAATGAAATGTGGCTCAATCCTGAAGGTTCTGCCTCTGGTTCAGCAAAGTGGGGAAGCACATCCTGAATGTAAACACCCAAGGATCAGAGAGGATCCTCATCAACTCACAGCTGAGCGTGTGCTTGTTACTTTGCTCAGTCAGAAAAGCTGGTGATGGGAGGTTTGAATGAAGCCTGGGAGAGCTTCTGGTTTGGCTGCTGTGTCCTCTGCTCAAGAAGGTGCCAGAAGGGAGGATGCACACAGAGAAGCAACAAAGGTGCCCGAGTTTTGGAAGCGATAAGACCCCCTCCCTCACAGTCCCAGTCCATAGCAAGCTGATGGGGATGACCCCAGCTGTACCTGCAAAGAGCTTTGTGTATTTCACTCACTCACCTTCGGGAAGGTTTCTCTTGCCAACGAGCTGCCCGTGTTCAGTTCATACCTGTATTTGTGGGCTCATGCAGCCGTGTGAGTGCAAGGGAACGCTGCAGCCTCGCCTGAGTGTTGCAAAAGGGAAATGGGTACCTTTTCCCTGCCTTTGACAGAAATGATTGCCATGCTTTTCTACACCTCACAGATAATTAATATATCAAAGCACTCTGAAAGCCTATACTTGGAAAATAAACAGTTCTCACTGAGGAATACATCTGCAGCCCTGTAGGAAAAAAACCTTGTTTGGATAGTATTGAAGTCTGAAGGACTGAGAGATGGCTGTTGCATGCAATAGAGCAATTCAGTGACTGAGAGAAGTCTGTGTGATAACATCTACTGAGAGTGGTGTACTGTCAATTCAGAGCACACCCTGGGATGGGGACTGAAGTGGGTTTTACTTGAGAGAGGGTTTTTTTACTCTTTGGGTCAGTAAACCTAAGTTGGCCTAAAATAACTTAAAATCTTCCAAAGGAGTATGGTAGGCATAAACTTGTTACCCTCCCAGAAGTCAGTATGAGACTCACTGAACAGGAGTTAAATACTGTGTGGGAACAGGGCTCACGTGTTCTTGCTCCTATAAAACTCTGGTTTATGCTCCCTCCCATGTACAGGGTAGTAGAAAATGCCACAGCAGCACTTTCCTGGTGTTCTCTGGTCAAGGACACTAAATGTCTTCACGAGCAGGAATGAATGTTGGCAAAAAAAGAACTCTGTAAAAAGGTTAGGAATTAATATGACAGTATAACATATGGGGAAAAAAATCAGACTCAGTTGATCAAGAAAGTTTGTCAAGAATGTCCCAAGTTGAAGTTATTTCTTTGTTCAAAGTAGATTAGATTACTAGTAATCATTAGATTTTAATAGATACTCAACAACCTAGAGCTCCTGTTGAATTTATATCAGTAATAATTCCTATAAAAATGTGTATAGTCACCATAAATGTGGAATTTTAATGTGCTATTCTACTCTCGAGAAAGGGATAATACACATCCTAAAACCTCAAAGTTTTGGAGGTAGTCAGTATCTTTACTATACAGACTATAATTTGGCTGCAAAAATTGACTATTGTAGAGCCAGTGCAGCTCTGGAGAAGTGAGAGAGCATTTGCACATTTCCTGTCTCACGAGCAAAATGATGGGCCTTCTCCTCAGATACATCTGTTGCTTTTTAGTTTTCAGCTGCCCAAGTTCAGTTAACCAAGCCTGGCATCATTCACCCCTTTACTGAATCATGTGTTCAATGAAGCTGTTCGTGGCCAAATGGACTTTGTTTGCACGGCACTAACAATTCAGCACTTTTAGCAGAAATAAAGAGTGAGGAGTGAATACTTAGGAGAAATAACTGTGTTTTGTGCAAACCCCTCTCTGCATTTCCCTCCTGTGGTGGCAGGAGAAAACGATAGAAATCTGCCTGTTCCCAAGGTGAATTGCTTGAGAATCTCATCTTAATAGGGTGGGGGCATTGCTGGATGGGGAAGCTGAGAAGTTTCTTGCATTTCTGAGGGCTAGTCTGGGCTAATTCCTTTGTGCTTGTCGGGAGGTATCAATTCCTGAAAAGGGAGTTTCCTTTCTCTTTCCTATGACTCGTCAGGACGGTGCCTACACGCTCACCATATCTACATACGGGCTGACTTCCCCGCCCGCTTGGTGCCTACTGGCCCCACTCCCTTATCTAATCAAGGTTCAATCAAAGTTAATTAGGGATCTAGTTTTCTGTTCCTGCATTAGGCATAAAGCAAAAGAAGCTCCTGGGCATATCTGATCAAGGAGCTGATCTGTGTTATAACTATGTAATAACTGGCACAACTGTGTAATTACAATACAGCCCTATCTCAGGTTACATCATTATCATTGCGCTTAACACTAAAACAAAGTGTGGTTATCATGATTGGTGTCAACACATTTGTGATGTGCCACCCAGGAAGAGGAGGATGTACACATGTCACCCAAGCCCTACCTCAACCTGGAAAAAAGTTTATTCCTGCAGATAGGGCATAAGGAGAGAAAGAAACACACAGAACACTGATTATTGGGGGTTAATTTTAACCTTCCTTTACCCTTCCTCTTCCTTTCCTCAGCCAGACTTTTACTTGTCAATGAGGGCTTGACTGTGGAGTCACTGATAATAAAATGTAATCTACCTCTGTAGTCTGTAGTCTATTTCCACAGGGGAGAGATCTGCAAAGTTCCGAGAGCAGTGTGAACTCAAAGGCTTTGCATTAAGAGCATATTTTTTAGTTCTATTTTCCTGCTTAAATGATAGTTTAATGAACTAATATGTATCTATAACAAGGAGATGCTGTGGAACATGTAAGAAGTGCAATTCACTTGAAGGAAAGCCAGTATTGAGAACACCATTTCTGCATCTTCTGCTTCTTGCTGAGTTGAGTTATAAAATATTAGAAAAGCCATATTGCATAGCTTTTAGCCACTAATATTTATGTGCAGTCTTAAATATCAACAGCTTCAGCCATTTTTTGTTAATGATAGGCCTGGATGTGATTTCTTAGCTAAAGACAGCTTCCTCAGCTTACCTCATATCACGGCATCTGGTATCTCTAATTGGAATCATTTTCATAATAACCATGAGCAATATACATTACCATCTAAATATGAAGGCTGACTGCAATGCAGACTTGTCTACAGCTTTTTAAGTATGCAGGATCCTGTCCAAAGCCCCTTAGACTTGAGGGAAAGACTCCTGCTGATGTGTCTTACCTAAATTAGGTGCAATGTATCAAAAAACTCCTATACAGGAGAACAGAAATCTAGTCAGTATTAATAAGTTTCAGTGCAACTCTGTCAAACCCCTCCAAAGGTGGTGCCCCGTTCCATCACTAAACCAGGCCTAATTCACTCAGGATTTAGATACTTGCACAACTTGAAAAGCCAGAGTAGCTCTGTGGATTTTTAGGGAAGTTTGAGGCATTCAGTAGGTTGTCTCTCACTCGTTTACTACTTATGAGTGCTTAATTGTTAAAAATTTTGCTGTTTCATTAGTGGTAATAGAAAATTACCTAATTCATACAGAAACACATGCTCAGTACTAATTTTTACAGTGGTATGATCTTGTTTTGAATTAATTTCACAAAAAAACTTGCACCTGTGTAACAATCATGGATTCCTAAGATATCCACAGCCAGTCTTCAGCTACTCATTTAGCAGTAGGCATTTATGTTATGTTCAAAGTGTAAAGTTTTGTATTCATCACAATCAGCAGTTCTCAATAAGATGAAAATACATGAATTCACCTCAATCTGGAGAGTTTCTCCAAACGGGACAAGAAATCCTACTGTCAAATNAATCAGCAGTTCTCAATAAGATAAAAATACGTGAATCTCTAAACGGGACAAGAAATTCTACTGTCAAACTAAAAGGAAATGAAGGGATTAGAGTCCCCTAACAGAGTTTGTTTAAACTGCAATTTTACATAAAAAGGTGCAAATGCTTTTAAAGAGAACCATCCCAGATTGCGTTTTCTTGCTCTCTCCCATATAATTGTAAACAGCCTTGATTTCAAAGGAAAAATCAGACAATTATTTTATAATGAGAGGTGTGGTCTAGTGATTCGAGCATCAGACTGGCAGCCAAAAACCACTGGAGTTTTAATCCTGGCTCTGACACTGACACCATCCACTGCCTTGGGCTAATCACCATGGGTTTGACTGAGATCTGCTCCTTGTGGGTGCAAGAGGCAGGGACAGCTGCAGAATTCCTGATTCCAAGCTCCAGAGGTGAGCAAGAACCTTCCTTGTGCTGCACCCAGCTCCTGCCCAGCGTGTCCCTGAACTGAAGGGCACCAGCCCTGGCCAGAGGAAGACATTAAGCCTACACAATGTTCACCTCAGGCAAGCTGAGGTTCAGGAAAGCCATAGCTGCTAAGTGCTGTCAATAAAAGCTTTAAAAGCTCTTTGCATAAGCATATTTGAGTAGGTCTGTGCTTTGAAGAAAGCCTGCTGCTTAGGTCGAGGGGTGAGTAAAGCCAGTCTTGCCTTTAGAACACTCCCGACACCTGGGGAGATTTTTATTTCCTTTAAGCACCTCGTAGTTAAATTTTTAGTCATTGTTTTCTTTCTTCCTGTGTGTGCCCATCCCCCAGTGACCCCCAGCTTCTGCCTGTCCTTTGCTTCTCACTACAATTCCTCCTGTCTCATTGAGTTGTCTGATTTCTTATCCTTGATTAATACAAACATAGACAAAACCCTCATCCTTGGGGATTTTAATTGGAAGGTTGATTGCCTTTTCTTCTCTGCTTGTACATTTTCCATCGCTTCAGCTTCCTTGAGGTCCACAGACAGAGTTTCAATCTCCCCCTCACATTCACCATCATGTTCTTGATCTTTGCTTGCTTGGGGCTTGACTCCTAATATAAATGTTAGGCATCTTGCCATTTCAGATGACAGATCAGCTCTTTGATGTGTCTAATTATGATGGAGAGGGGGCAGAGAAAGCAGGACCTCCCGAAGCCAGGATAAATTTGCTGTCCATATAATCTCTGAGCAGCAATGTGTCCCTCTGCTTCCCCTCTGGTACGTGACAGCACGGCCTCAGATCCCGCTCGACCTGAAGGAGTTCCATGAACACCCTGTACGAGGAAAGATTTTACTTTTGAACCTGTTTGATTTGAAAGAGGAAATCTGGCAGCAGCCAGCATGCCAGAATGATAGGGAGGGGTAGCAGAATGGGGAGTTCTACCTCAACTTTGCATGGCAAAAGCAGAGGTGGCTGACAAAAAGCAATCTAGTGAGAGAGAGAACCTTGTTCCTCCACCTCACCTCACTCTCCCTTTGCTGCCTGCACAGAGCAGTAGCAAACTGACACTCAGTATTGATGGTGGTGCTTTGCAAAAGTCATCACATTCAACCTCATAACACCTTCCTACACTGAATTTTCAGTTTGCTTGGGGATGCTGCTCAGAGAGAAGAGCTGTGCTGCTCTAAAGGCCAGAAGCTTTGGAGCACAGCAGGTTCAGCCACTTCTCTTGCTCTTAAGTAATGTAGACACTTTCAGAGCATCCTGTATCAAGTTCTGTCACTTCACTTGAGAACCAAACTTGTGGTGAAGCAGGAACTGGACTCAGTCTAGAGTTTGTGACAACCAGAGCTGAATTCAGCTCTCAGCTGATGTTCAGGGCTTTACCATCACCCATTTCTATGTTTGGGGAGAAGCCCTTGCTTGATAGAAGGGAGAGAAGATTGGACAGGCCATTTAGCACTAAAACCTGACTAAGGGCTGTACTGCTGAACCTGTCCAATTCCTCTGGCACACGAGTTTTCCCACAGAACACATGTGCAGCTCCTACCTGTGCTGCAGAAACGTGGCTGCCCCGCTCAGACCAGGGCTCAGTTGAGCTGTGTGCTTTATAAACACATGAAAGGCCATGGTCCCGGCCCTGAGGTGCTTGAAGTCGTTAGCAAATCTCACAGACACTTCTTAATATGAATTTATTGTTGATCTGCCTGCCCCAGAGCTTGAAATTCTTTATCTGCCAAACAGGCACAGCAGGAGTTTCAGCATTTCTTCCCCTTATAATACCCAGCTAATATGCTTCAAGCCTGACCTACAATGATCATCTCCTGAGAAGAAAGTTTGGTTTAGTCTTCCTCCTATTCAGCATTCAGCCCTTGATCTTTCTACCAAAATGGGAAATCAGTACTAGTGAAATGAACACTGATCAACACTGACAAAACCTTTCACCTCATTTCTTGCCGTAAACTGGGGTTGCATTTTTGCTGTTGTCCTTGAGCAAAGTCTTGAGTTGAAAGTTTCCTCCTGCCTCTCTTACCCCTTCACTTTCCAGAGCAAACACAGAAACCTGCTTTAAATGAAACAGCCCTCAGGTAAGGCAAGCAGTGTTCCAGTCTGCAGTGACAGTCTGAAAGGCAGCAGGGAAGGGGATGTCTGTGCAGCAGCGGTGGAGGGGGAGCAGGGAACATCCATCAATATTTACTGAGCAGCATTGCTTTTGCATTTGGTGTTTCTCAGCCCTTCCTCTTTACAGAGCCCTGCCCTGTAACAGCTTTGTGCTTATTCCTGTGCATTGCCAAGCAAGAAACCCAGTTTCTGGCTCTGATCTTTGTTGACTGGGCTGAGGAAGATTGTGGAAGCCTTCCTCTACATGGGTTCTCTCTGCACACCCCAGAGGAGAGATTAATAGTTTATGAGAGCATCTCCACCCTACAGAAAGGTCACCAGAGTCCTGGGGAAGATGAATAAAAGGGGGTTCATCAAGACTCTGCAGAAACATGGGAGGGACTTCTTCCAGCAAAAATATTGCCAAAAAACTTCTTAACAGTGGCAATTTCAGAGGAGCTGGGGGTAGGCAGGTGATATTCTGGGCTGTTATTTTTCACACAGTGCAACACAGTCCAATCACTTCCACAGGTGTATTTTTTAAACAGTTCTGTTTGCATCAAGTGCTTGTCGCTGTGCGGCCTGTGACCTGAGGGACGTGCTGATTAAGGCTGTAGGAGAATACGTCCCTGTCATCTTATCTGCCATAGACAGTCAGCTGTCTTTTGGGTTCACTTGGAGCTGTGAGTTTGGGCAAGATTTTGCTTCAGTTATTTTATGCCAACTCTATCACCTTAATATTTATTGTTCTGGCTCTGGACAGTAGAGCTAATTAATGTGTTAGATACTCTTGAGTATCCTCTTAGTGTTTCACACATCTTTTGGGGCCTGATATACTGAGACCTTTAATCCAACAGTATTTACTTCACCTTAAAATAGAATAAATTTACCAGGAAAACCAGCAGGAGCTCAACTGGAGCAGAGGAAAAGTCTTCTCTTTAGGTTTTCCATTCCCTGATTTTGGCCGGGGTAGCGGCATTGCCACGTGTGGTGTTTCTAAGCAGATTCCACACCTGTGATGTGTATGCACAGATCTGTGCAGACACACAGTGAAGGGCAAAATCCTGTGTTGCAAAATCAAACCACCTGTGCTAATACTCATTTAAAAACATAATGTGAAGCAGTCATATTGCTGAAAAGGGAGGGAAAAATGTCTGAAATGGACTGATGCAATTTTGTCAGATTATCATAAACTCCCAAACCTAAGCTACAAGAATAGCTGATCCTGACAGATGCTTGCGGTTGGAGTGCCCACATAGGGAGAAGTCTGATTATGTGTCGGGTGGGAGGCAGAAAGACAGAAGAAAGTTGATTTGCTTTATCCTGTCAATCTAATGATTCACTTCGCAGGTCACACTTTATCTACACACAATGTTTATTTAGACAATGAAACCATCAGTGTCATTGATAGAATTTAACACGCCAACAGAGATATTTTACTTTCTTGGTATTTTTTATTGTTGCTGGAGTATGTAATCCTGCCACAGAAGCCTTTTTATGGAAATAATATTTTGTTATAAGCACTATCATCGCGTATTGTAATTATTATTTTGTTTTACCCTGCCCACACAGAAAACTGTTTGCATTATATTCCATTGAAAGATACATTTTAAGTTCTCTCTGGTAGTCATGAATAATGTAAATTGACAAGAACTATTATGGAGGCAGGTAGACAAAGAAACAGAAAGTTAAGTGGTTTCCTTTCTTTTTATGGCAGAGTGACATTTACCTGTAAGTGCATTTGATTTTAACACAATAGGATGAGTCTCTGCTGTGCTGGATTAGGATTGAGGCATGCGGAGGAGTTCAGATAAAGAGTGGGCACTGAGAAATGCCCTCGCCAGACCTCTCTAGGGAGGGTACTTCAGCAGCAATAGCATGTCAGAATGTCTTTTTTTTTCAGTCCTTGCATCCAGCTGACAAAATCTTTCCTTGTTTCTGTATCTGTAATTCCAAGAGATCTCTCAGTGCTCCCCACAGCTGTCTAATACTTTGTGCTTGTCACATCACTTTCCAAAAGAGGGTCAATGTCACTTTCCCACCCTGACAGACAGAAAAACCACGGCAAAGAGAAGCTGTAGATGAATGAGGGTCACTTGGAGACCCAGGGCTCGCTCTCCTGTTGTGCATACCCACGGCCCAGATTGGTACTGCCTCTCACATTCCAGCTACGAATTCCATCAGTTCCCCCTTTCCTCAGACTTGCCAGAACTGCACTAGTTGCAGTTACTCTTCTGCAGTTATACTGAATTTAAATCAGAAATAACTTCAGTGGGTTGGATTGCTTTTGTAAACAAGAGTGCACCCTCTAAAACCAGTAGAGCTCATTCTAAGGTCTGAGAAGATGTAACTGCTCTCATGTCCATAAACATCCCACTAAGTATAAAATACTTTATTTCTCTAAGGTGACACATTTACTACCCTCCCTGATGCAGCTCTTCCCTGCAGTGTAACTTTCCATGTCTGCAAGGTTACACCGGCTAAGAGGGACAAAAGCCACTCAACCCTTTTCTCCAGTAAAAACCCAACCAACCAAATAAACAAAAGCAAACAAAAACCCAAGCAGACATCACACCGGGATCAAGATATTCCCTTCCCCAGGGGAGTCACAGGTCTGCAAGCGGAGAGCTGAGGTCCTTCAGGAGAGCTGACATCCCTCTGCTTTCACAGAGGAGCAAAAAGGAGTGTTGTGGTTTAATCCACCCATATTCCTTGAAGGAAAACTTCAGAGAACATTGTCCAGGCTGCCTCCCAGAGCTTTTCTACTTTTGTGATCTCTCCTTTAAGTTTCTGTGCAGGAGAAGGACAGGCTCTGGCTGATGACAAATGTGACCTGTCCCACCGAGTTATTGTTGCTCGCTATGGGGGATGAGCTTTTGCAGTGCTCTGGTTCCTGGTGACGTAGTCCAGGGTGCACACACACACCACAGTTGTGTCTTGGGGCTTCAAATGCCTTTATCTCTGTCATGCATTGGTTTTTACAGTTTGCTATGAATCACTGATGCCTGCTGGGAACACATACCCGCTTCTGGTTATTTTTATTACAATGTTATAATGGGCACAAGGACACTTAAAAGTGGAACAACTGAGCATCTCTTGGTAGCCAGTGCTGTGCAACTCTCCTGGGATGCCTGAGAACACTGAGCTGTGCTGCTGAACTGTCTTACTGTAGTGAAAAGAAATTAATTCCAACATAGTCAGAGTCCTGTGTAGTAACTCTGCTCATGTGAATGGTGGAAGAGTGGCTGGAGCCCTGTATCAAGTCCTGGAATATGTGCTCAGAGCCCTTGATAAGCTGCAGGTTTCCTCAGTGAGGGGGGATCAGTCATTTAGACATTCTGGTTATATTTCAGCTGTGGGACAGCTCTCTCTGTTACATGGTTCCATGTCCTGGGATGTCCAGGAACCCGGCTGGAAAGTTTTGTGGTTGCCTTCCAGCCAGAATGTCTTGGTCTGCTGGCTTTCTTACCCACAGTAAATCATGGGCAGAGGCATGAGATGAGTGTCAGGATCTCCTGATGAGAAACTGAGACATGGCTTGGAAAATAACCTGGACAGCAGGTGAAGAAAAAGGGATTAATGGCATGCTGTGGTATACCATGCTGATGTTGCCAGGATCAGTATAAAAGATACCAGGAATTCAGTATGATGGAAAAAGCAAATGCATAAACCCCAAGTTTGTTAATAACTGCTTGTCAAGTGAGTGAAGGTTTCAGCTTTGAAGGACAAATATTTCTGTTCTGAGATAGAGAAACAGAGAGCAAAGAAACCAACCTGAGAACTGCACCTAGCTCCTTTGCTATGAGGGTTTCGTGTTCGGTGATTCCTGAAATGCTTGTTATGGATCGTGAGCATGTTAAAAAAACATCGAGATGCTCAGGGAAAACAGTAAAGGAAATGGCTGAAACAAAGAATACTCAATATGAAATACCAGTATCATCTGGAGTTCTATTAGCTCTGGAGGTCTCAGAGTGGACTTCATCACCTCCAGTTTAGAAGGTCAGACACAAGAGAAAAACTGATTTGCTCAAGGCACACAGCCAGCAAATGGTAGAATTGGGACTAGAAACCAAATCTTTTTACTCTTTGCAGGAAGTAACAAATAGGTTTGCGGTAGCTTCAAAAGACATGGCTACAAGAGGACTTGAAATAACTGACCTCGATTTTCCAACCCCATTGCACAGGCTTTGGCCAGGCCTTTGGATTCTGCTTTGTGCTTTAATTCTCCTGTGCCACTGCACACAAAGTGACAGTCACTTTTAGAGGAAAATGTTAAGCCCAAACTCTGCCTTTGGGTACAGAAAGAAATTGCAGAGAAGAGAAGGCGCCATGTCCAGCTGATCAGGATAGTGGCCATGTGCCAGACATCATCTTTTGTGGTAATAACTCCTTTCCAATGGCAGCCTGAGCTATTTGCCTGTCATGATTTGTCTTTTTGTGCTTGGGGAATGCTGGCTGACCTTTGTCTTTGATGTTGCTCGGCCCTTTCCTTGCAATAGGGCAGTTCAGAAGGCCATGACCACATCTGCTTTGGCTGGTTCTGTTATCAATTAATTTGTCCTGCCACATCAAAGAACAGAGATAAAGCTGTAGCATTTCCTTACCACAGATTTTTATCTTCACTCCCCAGTTCACCTCACAACACACGCACCTTCCACCTCCACAGCAAGCGCAGAGAGAGAGACAGACAGAGAAAGAAACTGAAATGACATCCTAATAGCCTCCCTCGAGTGCTGATGGCACCTGGGTCTCTGTGTGCTGAGCCTTACACCCACTTCCAATCTGGCCTGGCCACAGCCAGGCAGTTGCTTACTCCCCCAACAAGTTATTTGTTTTTCTCTCCAGACAAATCAGTGATGTTAGAATGACAAATAGCAGTTATAGCTTTGCACTTAGCTGAGTATAATTTCAGCCCATCAGTACCATCTGTCTCCTTTCTTGGGCTGCAGCTCCATTAAGTGACAGCCAGAGATCCTCAAGGACAAAGAGCCCAACTCACACGGACAGATATTTGAGGGGTCAGGATCGGTGACTCTTTGCCCTTTGTGGTTCATTCCAGGGGTGAGCTAGAGAAAATGAAGGTGGGACATAGAACCTAACCCAGATTCAAACTTCCCGAGCTGTGCCATGCTGAGCCTTGATCCTCCTTGTCCAGGAAATCTGTGCTGAGATTGGTACTAAACACCATCCAAACTTATCCGAAGACTTGCTGGGGTGGTGCTGTTTGTTTTGGCTTTGGGACAGCAGTCAGGCTTATTTCTAGGAAATTTCGTGTTAATTTACTACAAGTCATAGAAGAGATAGGAAAATGCCTCTGCATTGTAGGTATTAGTATTATTAGTATTAATAGTAAACGTTAGTATTAATAAACTAACCTAATCTGTTTGTGACAATCTCACCTTGTAGTTCTTGAACGGACTTGTTTTCCAAGGAGCAATTCCTCTTGTCTCATGGGACTCACTAGGAAAAAAGATGCTTAATGAAGATTCCAATCTCCATCAAATTTCAGGAGAAGATTGCATCTATCCTGATTAGGTCTTTCCCTGTCTCCAGAAGCATCCTCTTTCCCATCTATGACTTTTCAAAGTTCCTTGTTCCCATTCTGTATGAAGTTCAAACTCCTCTTCCTTGTTTTGTTTATTGTCTATACTGTCTATCAGTAATTTATCTGTCATCTCCTCTGTCTCTTCCTCCTGTTCACCACGTAACCTGTTGAAACCTGGCCATAAAAAATAAAGTGAGGCATTTTAAAGAGTTTTTAGAATTACTGTAAGGTGGCTTTTGTCACAGTAAAGTAAAAATGCCAAAGTAAAGTACTGGGCTGGGAGCAACAAGCCAAAAGGAAACACCAGTGACAAGGATTTGTCTGCATGAATATAAAATAATCTGTTCAGAGTCTTTGGGCACTCGCCTTTTAGGAGCTCAGTTCCTATTTAACCACACCAAAAAATGACCAGATTTGCAAAAGAGCTCAGTTTGCTGAGCAGAGTCAGAGTGTTATGTGTGTGTGAAACTCTGATTCTTCCGTCACCAGGCATGCTGGGGACTGGGTAGGACCAGCACCTAGGGATCTGTATTCCCAGCTCTGGCCTCATGTCCTCAGACTTCTCTGATTTAGTTGTTTTCTCTACAGGCTTGCTTGCTTGCTTGCTTCTTGTTTTCTTGTTTGCTTTCTCTCTTTCTCCTTTTCTTTCTCCTTTTCTCCTCTTCTTTCTCTTTCTTTCTTTCTTTCTTTCTTTCTTTCTTTCTTTCTTTCTTTCTTTCTTTCTTTCTTTCTTTCTTTCTTTCTCTCTCTCTCTTTCTCTCTCTTTCTCTCTTCTCTTGTTTATTATGTTTTCTGAGGACTTATTTGATCACATCCCAAAACATGGAGAAAAATTAGTTTTGGAACCATTTTGCATGTGCAATACAAAAGCCCAGTCTTCCCCAGTGTGGCTGTGAATGTCCTTCTCTCTCATTGACTAAAGACCCTGTGTACCTTGCAGGATCAGTTGCATTCAAAAACCTGTCCTTTCAAATTTGTTTAGGTAAAGTGCAGAGTGCAGATGATTCCCAGAATAGCTCTTCTGGCTTCATTTGGAATGACAGCAAAAACAAATCTGGACTTAGCTTTTCATCTCAATGGAAGGGCATACGAGAAGCAGTGAGAATATGTCATTGTTCGTAAAGGACAATGTTACATGAGAGCGAGCACAGGAGAGAGGCAGGGAGAAAGAGATTTTTCCTCTCTGCTAAATAAGGGCCATTTTGAGGTGTGTGAGGACAGCGGGGGTCAGTGAGTGCTGGAACTGACTCTGAACTTCTGGCAGAACAATCTCCTGGAACTAAAACCAAGAGTACCTTCATCTTCAGCAACCTGCCGGGAGATGTTCCACAGCCAGCTTTCTCCACAAGAGCCAGGTTACAGTGTCTGTACATGACAGCAACTGAAGCAAAAGCTTTTGTCTTTTAAAACAGACTGGCTCACACACAGCAGAGTAGACTCAAGCGTGATATTTAATATCAGACACAGTGCAAGAATCCCTTTGTAATAGAAGAGCCATAAACCATGACATTATTTGCCACATGAGGGGGAGATGGTGGGTGCAGGTGTTCACACACCATGGCTAATTAGAACAGGAACAGATGAGTTACAGGAATTAGAATTCCTTCAGTTAGGATCTGCTCTGCACACTGGTCTGTTTTAACTCCCAGGTACTACCAGAGTCTGAGCCACTTTTCTCCATGAACCCAATCTGTTTGGCAGACACTCCTTCAGCCTCATTGCTTCCCTGTCTTAGGAAAGGAGGAAGGACTGAGGTCCCCATTTGCCAGAGAGGTGGTTGCACTGAACTTCCACGTTAATTGCCTGCACACACAGTCAGTGTCAGAACCAGAAATAAAGTCCAGGAGTCCTGATTCTTAGTCCTGTCCCATCAGCCATGATCTCCTGAGCTTGCTTTACCTGCGTATCAGGGGTTTTGTGGGCAACTACAGAGACAGAGAACAGATTGCCCCCAAATGGAGTCTTCAATCACTCAACTTCTATCACGGAGAGACAGTAGCTTCCCTCCCTACCTCCTTGAAAAGCTTTTAAAATAAACACAGGTACATTAGAACAACAGCCCTGCAAAAAGGGTCCCCTCCTCCCCCTTACCTTCCTTGCTCTCCCGTCATTAAGCAAAGCAGAGCCATCCTTGCAAGTGACGTTTGGACAGATTGACTTAAGCTATTTACTTTAAGCTTTTCTTCCTCCCATTCAGGATCATTTTCATTCATTTTCAAGTGTTTCAAAATTTCTTTTGCCAAATCCCTAGATCAGGTGATTCAGAATGAAGCAATGGGACCTGTGCCATTCTGATAAAAGCACTACCCTGAAGCTTCCCTACTTTTCCCACAGCCCTTTTCTGTTTACTCCGTAACTCACTAATTCTGCTGACAAAAGGAAAAATACAGCAGGAGTCATAAAGGAAATATCACTTTTAAAAGGCAGTTTTATTTTCTTACCACAGATACTACCTTGCTGGTTAAACCATTGAGTAATTGTATTCTGGGTTTAGAGTCAGTGGGTCAGATTCTGGTTTGACTTTTATCAATAAAAACCACTCCAGGGCAACCTTTCATAAATATTCTTGCTTTTAAACCAGTGTGCTCTGCTGCTTGAGGATGCCTTCCTAAACCAAATCCTAACCCAGAATTACCACATTAATGTCAGTGGAACTGACAGGTGACAGAGTTCAGACTCGGAACTCCCTCACAAGGGTTTTCTCTCTCCTAGCAGCAGAAAAGCACCAAGCAGGTTTAACACAACCCTCCTGACTTAACACTCCCTGCTCAGCAGCAGTCTGGGAGCTTTGCTGGGTAGATTGAAGATGCAGTAGCCCAGCTCTGTGCCTGAAGTGAGGATGTGCTGTGCTGCTCTGGACCCTGTTATGGCAAGGACTGAACAAAGCTCTGCTTACTACCCTCTCATCGTTAGCTTGGGCAAGGCATTCTCTCTATCAGACCCTTCTTTTTTACTCTCTCTCATTCTTATCTGTCTTGCTTAATGGCAACTGGAATATTTTGGACATTTCCTCAAGTCCTGTATCAGCTCCACCTAAGGAAAATATGGTCTAAGTCACCTCTTTTCAGGACACACAAAAGGTGGAACAGAGGGTAAGATTTAGGGATGAAGGAACATTTGTGTGATGCCAAGTGATGTTCACATTACAGAATGGTCACATCAGTTGCTGGGTAACTGGAACTGCAGTTTGTGGGACTCCTGGGACAGCAGCTCACAATAAAGTGAAGGCTTTTTTTGTGCATATAGTTTGAATTAGGAGAAATGCTCAAAATATACAAACAAGAACTAGTCTAGCAGAGAAGATAAGCTATGGAGTAAGGAGGCTGTCTCTTGCAATGTGTATTTAGTGTCTACCTCAGTGGAGACTAATCTCATGTTGGGCCTCTGGATGCTGGGCCTCTCTTAATGTGTGTACTGCTCTAATACACAGAAGTACTTCCTTCCATTGACTGCCTTTTTGTTGCATTGTTTTGTGTAATTGACTCCCTTTTTCATCCAGAGGCCAAAAAGTGATTATTGGAGATTGCCAGCTCCAGACCTGAATTGTTTCATTCAGGAAGTTAATTAAAATCAACCCACCTCTTCAGAAAACCTTTTCGAATACGTGTGGATGCTCCTTTCATCTCTTTGTTTTTTTTTTTTTTTTTTTTTTTTAATCAGTACTCCTTAAATCATGGAAATAAGTTGGCAAAGGAGCTGAATTACAAGCAAAATCAGTTAGGAACGTAGGTAAAGGCACATAATAGGTCTTTAGAGGAGAGGAATGAATTTAATTGAGTGAAAGCTCAGAAAACCCAAAAGTAAACTCAGGGTCATCAGCATGCTTCTTTCACTTATCCCTCAGTTGCACTTCATAGATCCAGGCTTCCTTTTGCTCTGCTGTTATCACACTTTCCTTTTGCTGTGATTTATTAACTGTGGAACTGTCAAATTATGAAACTGAGGTTCTAGAAATACTTATTAATGTTTGAGAAATTCATTTCACACTTGAATACTTTTTCTAACACTTACTAATGTCCCTCATTTTGGTCATGTGGGTCTGCAGGGCAAGAAAACAAGGTATCTTATTATATATTTAGCATGTGGAGATGAAGGATGGAAAAAAATGTATTTTAAAACCCCCTCAAACATCGCAGCAGCCTCATGCATTTGGTCCTTGTGCTGCTGTATGTGGTGACTGTGGGGATGTGCACAAGCAGGGCAATGTCTGTACATTCAGTGACACCATTCCAGCTCCCTTTCAGTCACTACTAAGAAAGCACTTCTAATCCCCTCTGAGAAGCTCGAACATAAAATTCCTTTCATGCCAGTTTTGTCTTCCTCAGATTGGAGAACACTGACCTTCCTCCTGTGATTCCAATGGAACTTGTAATTCAAAAGGCATTTCTGTTTATTATTACCCTGTTAGTGTACAAGAATCATCAGGGATGCCAGCACTGCTCAGGCAACAAGGTTACTCTCTGAGCTCTCTGTTGCAGCTTTGTGCTGTAAACAAAAATACACAGGCCATAGATAAACTATGATTACTTTACTCACTATTTAATAAGAAAAGTGAACCTAAAATAATCACTGAATAATTACTTGCCTCAAGATCCTTTGCCATGCTTATTTCCCACACAAAGTTTTCTGATGGAAATTCATTTAAAAAGTAGGAACAAAGACAACCAAAAATGTCAAAGTTTATGAATTTGCTCTTACAGGACTGGAACATTTCTACCTCTTGACACTCAGTTTTGAAATGTGGTATGTTACAACAGTATCAAATTTAACAGTTTTGAACTGGTATAGTCTTACCTAAAACAAGGTTTTCCTTCAAAATATAATTTTGCACAAAATACTGAGCTCTGTGTTTCCATCAGCATTAATGAAGTCAAGTTTAGTATTTAACTTAATCTGCTCAAAGTAGTCCTATTACCCGTCATACTTAGAGAGACATCATCTGATAGGAAATGGCTGCAATACCTCCAGCTTTCCTAAAATACTGACAGTTTCAACCGTTTCTTAAGAAACACTCACTGGGGACTGCAGCTCTAAGCACACTTCTGTTTTAAAATGTGACCATCTCCTTTAGCTTAAATGAGGGACTCCTTACAACTAAAGCAGTGGTGCTGCTGGCCACCCAAAGGCCAGCCAGAGAAAGGAGTGACCACCAGAGATTTTTCCTCGAGATGCCTCTCCACAGTGCATTTTTCCCTTTGCTACCTCACTGGTTCCACCTATGATTTCTAAATGACCATAACATCCTTTCCTCAGGCAAGTATTTCATGCCAGCATTGGGAACACTGTTTTTTTCAAAGGAAACTCCAGTAACATGCACAATTTTTCACATTTGGTAAGCTGCTCCTGGTGAAAGCTGTGTGCAGCAGAAGTACCTTCTTCAATGCACAGGTGTCCCCTGCACACTCCAATTATCAGACTTGATGATAAGAAGGAAAAAACCCCGCCTTTTTTGGCAGAAGTAACATGGAAGACATATTTTTTTTTTTTTACCTGCAATAAGAGAAGTGAATTCTGGTCTTTTTTTAATCCAGCACAGCAGCCAGCAATTGGATGGGCTGCAGTGTTTGCTCTGCTGTCTCTTCTGTGTAAGCTGAGGACAAGAAAAATGTTAATACAACAGTGAAACCTTGCTGGGACCTCACCCTGATTACAGCTCTGCCCCACGGATCTGCAGGCCCCTCAGTGCCCACGTTTTCAAACCTGACAATATGAGAGTGCCTAATTTTGTAATGTAGGAAGATGCTCATGTGTGAAGGCAACCCCCTCCTCCCTAAATTCTGGACACACAAAGTTAGCAGATCTTTCAGATCAGCATATGCTCGTTTGAAATTGTGTCTTTGAACACCTCTCCTCTTTCTCTTTCTTTGCTGCTGCCCTTCAACTTTTGTGTCTGTAGACTTGAAAACTTGTGCCATGTGGAAGCTCCCCAGTAACATCAGCTAAACTACAGTTTCTTCCTTAAGCTGGACACACTGGTCAATATTCACTTTGCAAATAGTTCTGCTTTTGAGTAATCCAACTTAATTTTTGTGTGCAAAAAATTTTGAAATATTGTCTCCTTGGACATTTTTAAACTTGACAAGTCTGTTCCATAAATCATTTATTTGTTTTAATGTTTCTTAGCATCCCTGAATCTAAAAGCATTTCGTAGCTACATTTCCCTTACCATTTCACTAAGAAAGATTTAGCTCATTTTTAATGCTTCCCTTTCACAGAACCAGAAACTGAGATGCAGGTATCTGAGAGAAGTGCTATTGTTTTTAGAAGCATAATTGGATTCTGATTTCTAGAACTCACCTTGCTGAGGGCTCAGCTCTTCTAAAAAAAGCTGTCTACAAGGGTCAGAAAGAAACTATTAAATTGCCTGACACCTATTAATCTACTCCTCCTTTTAGGTCCGTAGCTGTGAACTGAGCTCATTGAAATAAAATCTCTCATACTTGTGAGATCATGTATTAGAAAATCAGTCCTGGTGTGCCCAGAGTTGGCTCCACATTACATTATTTCCTTATACAAACAGTAATAAAATACTTTCCCCCCCCAATGTATTTCATTTTAGGGAAATGCAACAGGAAAGAACAAAAGTAAAATTCCCATTTGTGAAAGCACAGCATGTGCAACTTCACTGTAACAGGCAGCAAAAGGTCTAAGAGCAAAAAAAGGACTACTGAGACCTGCACACAGAGAGTTTCTCATAAATTAGCTCAGAAAACCAAAGGTAGAGCACTGCAAGCTAGAGAAGGCTTGAAGCACAAAATATTTTTAAAGCCCTTTAGCAATATTAAAATTCTGCTCAGAAACAACTATTGTAATGTGATTTCCCCCTCTCCTTGCTTGGGAATCAATTGTGCAGATATTCTCATTGTTAAAAATTTTCCAAACTCTAAAAAAATGGATTTAGTTCCCACCCCAGAAAAATGAACAAAAGTGCTTAATGCATCGGCGTTGGTGCACAAAGTGCATTTGTTGTGCTGCTGAATGTAACACGATCTGAACCAAGGCAGGAGAATGAACACTTTGCAGCCCCTGATGGATTTCAGATTTATTAGACACTGGAATGTTTTTTTTCCCCCCTTGTCTATAAGAACATGGTGTGTAAGATGATAAAGGGCAGGAATAAAGGGAGCAGACATTGTAGCCCTTAAAATTAAAAGAACTGTTCCTAGATTTTGAAAGTGTCAATGTATGAAAAAGCAGACTAAATAGAAGTGTTGCATTATTCAGTACACTTCCCTCCTGGAAAGAAAAACATTTTGCAACCACTAACAAAGCTATGGACATGTGACTAATACTACTTTTATTTTCCTATATGGAGAAAAAACCCATCACAAAGCCTAAATGGAATATTTATGCTGTAAGATAATACACTCGTACCTGTAAATTATGAGTGCAAGATGTAATAATTCATCCTTAGTTTCATTACTCATGCACTATGGAGCTTTCAAGATTAGGGATGGATTTGTTATGCCACTACATTCCAGTATATGTTTTCCCTTTCTTAACCCTCTCTCTCTTCTCTGGCACACACATCCTGTACAGTAGGAGCAAATTTCTCTGCACCAGCACATACAGACTGTATGAGCTACACAGAACTGGCATCACTTTCAAAGGACATATTAATGATCCATTTTATGATGTTAAGCAGGCTGAAAAAAAATTAGCTCAGGGTAGAGGGATATAATTTCAAATAAATTTGGAGGAAAGTTTCCTATTCAGAGAAGAGCTCCAAGGTGTAACATTAATAAAACACTGTTGTAGTCTAATGTTACAGGATAGTTCTCTTGAGCTTCCAGGATGGGAACCACAGTGGTCTGCTTGCAGTAGCAGGAGTTTTGTTCCAGTATCTATGCACTGCTTTGTGAAAGGGAACACCAAAACTGGAATGAATTGCTTCAAAGATTAGAATTCCCATGAAAATGTAAACAACAAAACTATTCTCTGAAAACAAACTTATGTTTAATATATAAGCAGAGGAATAAACAAGTTCTGGTCTTCTATTTTTGACTCTGTATTTTAAGTGTCTGAAAGTGATGTACATCTGACAGAGATGACAAGGCCAAGGAGACAGTTTGGGCCAGTGTTCCGAGCACTGGCACTCCAGGCTCTGCTGGGGTCTGCTGCTGAGTTATTGTGTAATCTTGGGTGAGTCATTTAAATTCTTTATGCTCTGATTTCACCAGTCTGTAAAATAGGTGTAATCCTCCCCCATTTACCTCAGATGGCAAAAATATCTATAAAACAGCTTAGATGGCATGTTATGTTCAGGCAAATTTCACTTCAGTAAAACATTCTCTTTATGAGCTGTATTTGTCCACAGATCTTTTTGTCCTGCAAATCCCTGCCCCCAGACACACATATACACAGTCATGTCACTGTCACCTGAAAGATGAGAAGATCATGACTTTACTGTGACATCAGAACCATCATTCTGCTCCTATGGCTGCAGAAATTTCATTAACTATCAAACTTAAAGTCTTTTTAAAGACCAAGTCTTGCTTGTCTTAATCAAGTGAGAAGTCCCAGTAAAAATCAGTAGGATACTTTGAGCCATGAAGGAAAGCAGGATCTGGCCTCTTGTAGAGCATTGAGGTAAAGCAGACACACTAGTGCAGTTTGCATTGGACAGTTCTCAATTAGAATGTCAAGATTTATAGTGTCTTTTATCCGGTTTTCATTCTCCACTGTTCAGTTTAACTTTTGACCTATGGTTATTGGCAGAAGAGGGCTTGTCCCAGAGGGCCATTAGTCCCTTCCAGAGAGGCCTTCTAAGAAGTGCCAAAAAAGAGGGTGGGAAACAGGTCTCTTTGTAACAGGACCCCTCCTCTGAAATGCTCACCATCAGTGGGACAGCCAGGATACAAGAAAACAGAAGATCCCTCTGGATTTTCTGCACTAAGTAGTTAAAGCCTTGCATTGTTCCTTTTCTCTCCTGTCTATGATCATATGGAAACAAGTCCCATAGAAAGGGTCAAAATTATTTGAGTCAAAAAATCTGCATGAAATCAGAGTAAAAGAAAATGGAAGCTATAAATATAGGGAACATATGCTGATATAGAAAGGTGTGGCATCCAGGGGTTCTCCAGGGGGCAGGAGTTCATAAAGTTCTCAGCCAACATGGGACACAACATCCTTACAACATATGATAAAAGGACATGAGTTGCAGATACATCCTTGAATTTGAATTAAAAAAAAAGAAAGGTGTGGGGATAAATAGATTTACCCATGTTGGAGAGCCTGGATCAATGCATTCCCTTCAAAAAGGGAAATGAGGGCTGTGCTGAAGCGGAGTCTGCTGGCATGAAACTGGCACAGTTTCTCAAGGCAAAACCTTTAGACTCATAAAAATATCAAGCAGAATCAATGATCTTGCTGTAGGACTGTGCTGGTGACACAAAATAAGGGCAGTGCTGTAAATGTGGAGGGCCAGAGTATTCCAGGGGAAGACTCATATGATGCTGGGCATTCCAGCATTAGGAAATGAATGAAATGTAATAAGATTCAAACCAGGCTGTGCGGTTGGAGATTAATAACAGTGATGCTCCGTGGTGAGCAAGATGCTCCTCAGATGAAGATGTCCTTCCAGCAGGGAGGTTCTCCAAGGGCCTTCCCATGGACACAGGGGGACAAAAATAACTGAGCTCGCTTTAGGATAGAGCCAGCTTCATCTGCAAAAGGGATTATGTAATGTAGTTGCCTCTAACAACAGAGGACTAGTCTGATGAACCAGAAGGCCCCTTCCAGTCCTATTGTTCCTGCTATTCCCAAAGTTAAATTAAAACCAACCTTGCCTGGCAACATCGTCCCTGTGCCTGCAGAGAAGGAGTTTGCCCTGGAGCTCCTGGGACGAGATGTCTCTGTAAATGGGAATTGAAAACCCTGTAAATGGGAACTAGAAAAGGTGCCAGGTTTGTAATTTAAAAAACCCAATAAAAACAACGTAATAGATCTAAATCCTCCTGCTTTGTGGTGCAGAAGGGCTTGTAAGGACACAAGACCAGCCTTAAATCCCCCTCCGGAGTGGCTCATGGCCGACGACACAGCACCAGTCCCCTCACAGGGCACCCGCTGTCCTTTGACAGCCTGAAGACATTGGGGCATGAACACCGAGTTTGGGAAAGTGACTTTTCTCTAGACAGCAGGGATTGAGTGAGGGTTTCCCACCTCCTTCCCCTGGACTGGCCTTCTCACAGCCATCCTGGCCTGTCACGATGACAGGGCCTCCATACCCCAACAAATCCCCAGCCTGGGAGCAATTTCTCCCACCTATATCACATATATATCTTTTTTTTTTTTTAATACGAGGTGTGTAACATGAGGTGAAATTCAGCTGTGCAGGGCTGCCGGGAGGCTGTGAGGGGCAGGGCAGGGCCCCTGACTGGCTCCACCATGGCTGAGGGGAGCAGGCGCAGCCCCAGAGCGTGGCTGTGCCCTGGCTGGTGCTGTGAGGGCACTGCTGCCACCTCCGGGGAACAAAGCAGGGTTAAAATGATACCAAAATGGAGTAACACAGCCCAGAGTCTGTTGGGTTGTGCCACTGCCTCTGGGTCTCTCTTCAGGGCATGATTTTAGGTGTAGAGCTGCTCAAGCTGAGTAACAAAATGGAGGGAAAGCTGTCAACTGCCTGAGAGCTGGCAGAGCCATCAGAGCACACAGCCCAGCGCAAAGGAGGGTAAGTGAAGTAACAGCAATTTAAAATGTATGGGAATAGAAATTCCCCTTCCCTAACTTCCCAGCCCCGTGGAGCTAAGGAGAGGCACTTGGTCTGGCAGGACTCTGCCCTGCCAAGGGTGAATGTCAGCTCCTCACTTTCAGGTGTGTCCCTTGTTCTGCCTTGTCACTGTCACTCCTGCTCCAGAAGGTGGGTCTGCAAGCTGCATGCAGATGGTGTTTTATCTTATGTGATATCTTTTCCTGGAAAAGTACGATTAGAGAACCTTTAGAATCCAATAGGGAGCTTTTAAAAATGACCAGCTGGCATCTGGGTTCCAGGGCAGTGCCTGGCATTCATCGGCTGGGACAGGCTCAGGCTGTGGGGCAGGAGGCAGGAGCAGGGTGGGGATGGATGTACCCCTCCACTTTCTCTCTCCATCTTCTCTCATCTCCAGAACAGCAGCAGCAGCTTGGGAAGGGGCTGTTGCAAAGACACACGTGTCTGCCAGCTGAGATGTCCCTAGAGGGGAGCTGCAGGGAATAAACCGAGGACACTTTCCTCCTGGAAAAGTGTCCACCAGAAGGTGCCAGCCCCCAGCTTTCTCTTGAAAATCCCAGTATGGTTCAGCAATGCCCCAATTTGCTCACGAGACACAGAGCAGAGCCCACCTACTCATTCCTCTGCACAGCCATCCAACAATAATGACTTTCAGTCAATGGCGTAGCTTGGAACAGATGCCTGGAGGTGAAAGGATCTGTATTCCATTACTAGCCCCTTCAACTAGCCAGGGTCCCTCAGGTTAAATATTTTTAGCAACAGCTTGTTTACATGTCAAACTTGTCAATGAGCTTCTGGGGCACTGCTGCCACAAAGCTGTGTTGGTGGCAGCCCGTAAGCTTTCTCTATGCACGGAGCTAATGCCTTCTAAAGGGCTTGTCAGATATTTTCTTCCTTCTGTGTCACAGGAGCAAGACTAATTTCAAAGAAATGCTCTTTATTTCTACTTAAAACTGCTAAAGAAAATATCCAGCACTGTCTTTTTTCTTGTCATCTGTTCGACAAGTGTCTCATAAAACAAATTGAGAGGTTTAAATCTCCGAGACAAAAATCAATAAGAGGATAAGTAAAGAATAGGAGGAAGTCAGCAGGCTGAGATTTATTTCATTGGAAATGTTTTTTCAATGGATTTACTAATAAATCTAAAGTGGCTGGTGCAGCTGCCTTTGATATGCAGTATCCCCTTTACTTAGATGGAAGCTGCACATGAAAAGGAGCTTTGAATACTGATTTTTACAAGGGTGTAAATCAGCAAAGCCCCACACGCTACATGTACCACCAGCACCTGCTTCAGGTAAAAGTTAAGAAAAAGGATTTGCTTTTGTGCCAGAGTTTTCCTCTGTAGCTTTGCCATTTCTTGTTTAATATATTGAAATATATTATGTTTAATATATTGTTAAATATATATAATGTTTAATATATTGTGATCAGAACCTTGCTGTGCTGGACACTGAATAATCCAATGTAATAAAATTATCTCTGTCCCAAAGAGTTGATGGAGTTTCAAGGGAAGGAAACTCCATTGGAATAACAAATATGGACTGACCAGAAGTGAAATCACAGGGAATGAAGTTTGTGATGGTGGAACTGAGCTGTGGTATCTCTTGAAAATTTGCTCCAGTTAGTATCCCCTTGTGATGATGGGAAACTAGGAAAAATTTAAATTAAATGAATGATTTTAAACAGATCAGGAAGATGAAATAAACTCTTGAAGCAGTCCAGAGAAGGTCAGCCTGGACTGACTACCAGTCATGACAGGGCTCCAGGAAGAAGGGATGTTCTCCTGAGTGACAATAATAATGGTGGCTCCTGAAATGTCTGCACTTTGACGTGGACATGAAGCAGTGGAAGAGACTGCACCCCAGTCCTGAATGCCTTCCCTTCCTGCTGCACATTCCCCCTGACTGTGAGCTTTTCCAAAAACCCTGTGGATGAAGAGGAAGCTATAATGAGCTCCTTGTTGAGTAATACGAGTGGTTTGCTCCAGTTGGCACACATGACAGATGGCTGTGGGTAGGGAGCGAGTTTCTGGGGTCTGTGTATGTGCATATGTGCTAGGAGGGGTTCCAGGATGGTTTCATGGCCTGCTATTCTATTTCAAATTAAACAAATAGTCCTGGATGCTTTTACAGTGTCAGATGGGAAATCAGCCAGAAACTAGCTGATATCTTATTGTTCCTTGTTCTTCAATCAATTCTCCATTTTTCAAAGGGTTTCTCTGCACCAAACATGTATCAGAACATGGTTAAGCTCTGTTGTTCCAGTTCACAAATTTGATGTTAGGGAGAAATGTTGGAAGTGAGAGTAAATCAACAGAAATGGCCATTTTCATCCCCTTATATGGTTTTTCTCAAGTCAACATGAGAAACATTTCACAGCTAACTGTGAAAACTGGCACCTCATTACCTACTTTATTATTTCCTATGACTTATTAAGGGTTATTATCATTGTTCATTATCCTTTTTGATAGTGCCTACCCTGGCTATCCTATCATGTTATTACTGGGTAGTAGCAGCAAACTCTTACATTTAGGTCACTTTAACAGCTTGTATTTAAAGATTCCCATGGATATTAGTCTGAAGGGTGCAACCAGTGCTGTGATTTGCACAAGGTTCTGAAAATGGAAGCAGGGAAAATGTGGAATGAAATCTGTGTGTGGTT
Source organism: Platysteira castanea (assembly GCA_013397175.1). Lineage (NCBI taxonomy): Eukaryota > Metazoa > Chordata > Aves > Passeriformes > Platysteira > Platysteira castanea. Next base: position 566,695 of record VYXC01010458.1, on the reverse strand, counting down.
ATATGCTAAATGACTGTGTCATGGAGGCATACTGGGGGGTTGGACTGAAGTTGCATGACCTACCTAAAATCTGTATTTTCCATCATTTTCAAGCGCCCCACATTGGAATCAAGGCAACCTTGCATCAACTCAGTGGTTTTAATGCAGATATGTTTATGTACATTATACAAAATCACACACACGATATTGGGAAAAGTCACACAACCTTCATAGTAGACAGTGCTGCCACTGTTTTCCATAACACACCTTCATAATTGAAATTGGGATAGTACATTCCCTATGTCACAGAGCTTTAAGGATGTATTGTATGTTTACAAATGGGTTTCACCCTGAATTCGCCGTGTTAAATGTCATAAAGTGATGGCCATATTTCATACAACCCCTCATTCCATACCACACATGCAAAGAGGGCACAATGGTTCTGCAAAACTGGCAGGTGTGATCTCCATCTCCTTGAGGAGGATGAGGAGAATTGACAAAATCCATCTTGTGAGTCAGTAGCACAGCTAGAATTAGAACCAAGCTTTCAGTCTCGGAGTTTGCCAAAACCTGCCCAGCAGTGTGTTGTGATGAGGACTGGCCAGACCTTGGTCTGACTGCCAAGCCAGGGGCAGAACCCTTTATGTTTTGGCAGTAGAGCAGTTTCCATACATGGATTTGTTTCTCAGATTCTTCATGATGGCTGCAAAGGGAAAAGGTTGCACGCTGTGCACCACACCTCACCACACCATCTCCACATCACGATGCCCTGTCTGTGTTTGCATTCAAAATCTGCTATCCATGACTTGATCCTGTTCGATCTCTCGCAAGATCAAAGCCTGAGGAGCTTGAAAGGCACACAATGACATGATTTATCCTCAGGGGAGCACGATGGCTTCTGAAATTCCCTTCTCCCCTGGATGCCACACATTGTCCTCCTGCCCAGAAGATGGAAAATCTGATTTTGTTTCTGATCTGGCTGGTGTGAATATATGTGGGAGAATAACCACTGTCATTGCACAGGGACACAGAGCAAGAAGTTGCAGGGAAGAGGGGATATTAACTCTTCCGCTCTTTTAGATTTCAAGGCTGCAGGATAATCCTACAAAATTAAATAATATGATCAGGATTTCCCCTTTTCCTCTTGACCTGACTTTTAAGCTAGGGCTAAGAATTGCAGCACATTTCTTTTCCCAAAGCAAAACATGATCCTGGATAAAAGTCAGTTTAGTTGAGAGAAAAACGTAAAACAAAAATAGATCTTTTCCATAAACAAAGCTGCTTTCCATTTTGCTAACATAAACAGGCAGATGCATTAAGAGATCATGCCACCCAGGCCCTGGAAAAAGAAGCAGAAAAGTATTTCTGAGTATTTTTCTGAAGGTGCAAGGATGGCTGAGCCTAAGGCAAACTGAGCAGGAGGACAAAGCTTTATAGACAGGGAAGCTTTACAGTTTCACGTGAGACTCAGAAGAAGTACACTTCCACAGGTTAGGCCAAATGCAGCATCATCTCCTTCCCAAATGAAATCTCTACCTTTAGCGGGCACCTGTGCACTTGATACGCCCCATATTCTCATAAAAATATTGGTTTTTGCAGCAATCTCTGTGGGTGTGCAAACAGAAGCTCAGGGCTCTGGGCAGGGAACTGGCAGAAAAAGCCTTTCAGATATGCAAGTCTCACCTTTGCAGACTGAGGGACTGTCACAGGTGTGCTCTACATGAATGAAATGTCCTTCCCCAGGGACCAGAAACAAAGGAATGAAGCAAGAGAAATAAGAAATGAGTGGTGTCCTAATTATGGGCTGTTTTTTCTCACAACAAAGGTGAAATCAAGCAGCTGGGATGGGCCCTGTTATGTTAGAGCCCACATCTTTTACTCTTCTCCCTCACTTGAATCATTCCCTCGGTGAAAAATTCATCCCTCTCTACTGAAAGATCCGTGTTTTACTTAAGCCATCAAAATAATCTTTCTGTAATTGTCTAGAGATGCCCACAGTCTAGATATCTACAGTCTGTAGGCATCTATATTTAAATGATGCTTTTAAATAAATGCCACCCAGGAGAGGTTGCAGCCTTCTGATAGGGCTGGGTTGTGATACATTTCATGTGCTGCAGGACACAGCTCTTACCAAGGTCTGCACAGAGCCCTGTTGTGTGTGTTTGTTTGTTCTAAAGTCACTGCTTCTCCTACTCAAAGCAATCTGCTAATATCTATCTCCCAGCCAGACACTGCAGGGCAAGTTCTGCCTTCAAGCATCCTGCATTTGATTAAAACCAGGGTGTGCAAAGCTCTTCCAGGGCTTGGTACCATTTCTGATTCAGATCAATTTAAGAGACAGTGAATATACCCAGTGCAAAAATGGCTTCTTCCACTTTGGCTGATACCAGAAAGGAAGGTTTGGTGTTTACTTTCAATATTTGGATTCAGCCTAAAGATATGTCCAGTGACTCAAATGCTACTTCTTCAAACTGTCTGTTTGGAAAACAGTCTTCAGGATTTCTTTGGAACAGAATGATTTCTGCTTTTTCATTGCTTCCTCTTGGGTCATAAATGCAGCAAGAAGGGCCTTCTGCAGAAGACTTTTCCCCTCAGTACAGGAAGTTCACGTCTATGTGCAAATGAAAATATTCTAGCCAATATTCCATATCTAGGTTGTTTTTTCCCTTGTCCCCCATATTCCCCCCCAATCTGAGAAGAGGTTCTGGTTCAGCTTGTGCTGGAAGTATCTTTGGAGTAGTAGTTTCTCTGACTTTTTTTTTTTGATAAATTTAGGTACATCTATCACTTGTCTCAAAAAATAAGTGCATGGAAAGAACTAGTTTAGATTATTTTATCGTTTCTGATACTTTTTGCTCCTTTACCCCCTATTCCTTTTTCCTTCCCTGTTCCTCCACAGCTGCCATTAAGAACAAGTCAGTGACTCACAAAGGCACATTTTCACTCATTCACTGCATCACAGCCCTCCATGCTCACCCACCCCAGGGTTCCGTGACGCTTGATCTTTGCCACCAGGAGCATCCAATTCTGTGGCCAGCGCTGAGGCCAAAGGGAACTCTACAAACCAGTTATTCTCTGTTTCCCCCAGGAACAAAACTGTGGCGATGTTACTGCCCTCTAAAGATGTGTGGATCAGCATTAAAGTGGTGACCTGTTCAACACTTCTGGCACCCTTTGAACCGGGGAGCTTTGAAGCGAAGGCTCTAACGAACTCGTGTATAATAAGCTGCTGCCCCATGCCAGGCAAGGCAGAGGTATGAGGGACTGATGGAAGCTTTTGAAGGCACAAAATGCTATTAAAAACTGCGAGGGACTAGAGAAAAAGAGACCGTGAAAAACAAATCTCCCTTCCATGCAGTGATACATCTAACTTTGGCAAGTTAGAACTAGGGTCACTAAACCAGATTTAAAGCTTAAAAATTTTGGAGTGGCTGGCTTACGGTTTTGGCTTAGAAACACTTCTGCTAGAACTGGGGCTCTACTGGGAGACAGTTCAGTTCAGGGCTTTCCTTTCCTTTCTGCACCAATAAGTTGTTGGGGAGGGGAGAACCAGTCTGCATAGCAATAATTATTATCAATTGTATTGTGCTTTTTATCTTCAAAGTGCTTTACAGACACAAACTAATTATTCCTCTGCAACACCCCTGTGAAGAAGATGGTAAGTATCATTATCTCTGTTTTACCAATGGGGAGACTGAGCCAGAGCATTTAAGCGATTAGCCTGGGGCCACAGGGGCAGTTAGTGTCAGGGCTGGGAATGCAGGAGTGTCTCTGCTCCCAGTCAGCACCAGGCAACATATCTCTTTAGTAGGAACAAAAGGAAACCTTTCTCCAGACTTGGAACCTAAAAGAAGCTCATTTTTTTTGGCAAGGGATTATAAACTTTCTTTAAAATGTAATCATAATTGGAAAAAAGACTGTGGAGTTAGGGCACTAAAGCAGGTTGAAAGCCAGCATGTCTGCTTTATAGGTAATCCTAGAATCTGGAAATTTGGGAAAATTCCTGGAAAATTTATGCGGCGGATGTAGAGTTCTATTTCAGGGCAAAAAAAAAAAAAAAAAGTTACATATTTGAAATTTCCCATGGAAGGAAAAGTAAATTATAATAATTTTTAAATATCAAAATGTTTCATTACAGACGTTTCAAAATGAAACTGAACCTGAAAGTCTGTGCTCTGAAGTTCTCAGTTCAGACATGGCTTGAGGGCTTTTAAATTCCTCCATGCCTATGGGCTCTCAGTGAGGTTCTCAGGGCTTCCACAGGAATGTTACAGCCAAGTCCTGCAGTGCCTCAATTCTACCCCATGAAAAAATCAAACTCTTTAAAAACCATCAATAGCTTGGCACTATTTGCACTGGAACAGAAAAGGAGCAGGCATGGTAAGAGGCCAGATGGGAAGCATCATGTCCTGTTCTAGAGCAGTGACCCTGAGGGACAGTCCATCACACAGGACACTGCTGGCCTCCCTCACTCAGGAATGAGCTATGGATTAGGGGCACTGGGAAGGAACAGACACACTTAGTGCTCCCTGTTCCATGAGATTTCCTTTGGCCTGGCTATGACCCTTAGGAACTGAAGGGCAATCCCCAACCTCAGGCTCTGCCTAAGGAGGAGCTGTGTTTTCAGGGCAGGAGAGTAGGGATAAAAGGCATCCTTTTACTCCGAGCTTTACATTTTGGTTTGGAATCAAGAGCTGATGGACAACACAAGACTTTTTTGGACGTCTCATCTTACAGTACCTAAGAGGTGCTAGAACCTGAAAAAATAATACCCAACACTGAGTCAGGGTGACACTTCTCACACAACTCCAGTTCCTTTTCAGTCTGAAACACTGAGCCAGGTCCTCAAACATTCAGAAGCTGCCATGAGGGCTGGATCTTCTAAAGAGCTGTGTAGCCCACCAGCTTGGCACTTCTTTAAATCTAGGTAGTGATTTTGGTGCCTAAATGGGAGCTGAGCCCTTTTGCAAACCTGCTTCTGATCGTGCATGCTGAGCTGCTCTGCAAATCCTGGCTATCATTGCTCTGCACTCTTGTACTTCCTGGTTGCAAGCTGTGCTGGGAGCAAAACTATCAAAGCACCACAAGGAAACCACTCCTGCTATAATCAGGAAGCATAAAAAATCTCAGGAGCCAAACTGTTCAGCCTCTACTACTATTGGGGAATGGCTGTACCTCTGGTACTTCTTTATCCTTGCATGGATCAAAGCTGTGCGATGGCAGGTACTATAAGACCTTCTAAAATAGAGACAATCCCAGCACTGAATAGTTTATAATCAAAATAGAAGATGAGGCAGAAAGTGTGTGCAACAGATGGACAGATCTGGCATAAGGAATCCACGGGGTAAGTGTTCAAGTGAGTGTCTCCAGTTTGCAGAGCAGAAAAGAGCAGTCAAGGATAAGCTTTGCTGCTTACCTTACCTGACCCCTAAACCTTTTGAGATTTACCCACAACAATTAATTATTCCTTTGACTGGCCAAGATGACTCACAGCTGCTCATGCCATCCCAAAGCTCAAGATCTAAGTAAATTTATTGAAATTAGTGGTGGCTTCATTCCAGGAAACTTGCATTTAGTTTTGATTCAAAGAAGATCCGCACCCTTCCCACCTCTTGCTTCTTCCCTCTTCCAGCCCTCAGCAAATGTGGAGCCCTACAGCTTCGATCTAATAATGGTTGAGACTCAGGAATGGGAGTCATAAGATCTGAGTCCTATTCCTGTCTCTAATACAGGGTGGTTTTCAGTGAGTCACTTCCCCTCTGTCTTACTCAATATCCTTGTTTGTAAATGGGGTTAACAATACTGACCCATCTCACGGAAAAGCTGTGAGTTCATTAATATCTGTGAGCATTCCAGCAGCTGACATTCTGGAGCCTCTCCTTGGCTCTAGCAGCTCTATGTCTGCCACTATCCCTGTACGTGCTCGGTGCCAAGGAAGTCCAGGTGGTAGTAATGGGACTGTTATGGACTGTTATGGGATTCATTTCTGAATTGACTTCACCTCCTTAATAATTAATATTGCCAGGAGGGCAGACAAGAGGAAAAGCAGAAGTGAACTCAATTCTCATTTGGGAGAGGGTTTACCAGCTCCTTACAGTGTGAATATACTCACACTGGTGTTTATTATTATAATGCTGTCTGCAATTTCCCAGGCACCTTCCTCTTTAGGATCACTCTGGTTTCAAGTACAGGCCCACACTCAAATCACCCCTGACCTGAGCTGCTGTCTCCACTTGGTAGATGCTGATGCAGAGTTGCAAATAGGTGAAGCCACTCATCAGGCTCACTCACTGTCAGCTGTCTGGGACAATCCTCCCCTGATGACACTCATTGCACAAAGACCCTTCACTGCTCCCCTTCGATATTTTAGTCTTCTAGGAGAACTAGAAATTACCAATGCCAGACCTTAGTGGGTTGAAAATGGACATTTCAGACATTCAAATAACACTGTCTTTGAAGCCCTGATCTCACGTCTTCCTTCATAGCATTGGAACCCACAGCTTTCAGAGCCCAGTTCTTCCTTCAGCAAAGTCTGTCCCAGTAAAAGCTGACACCGTACCCATCTCTGCCTGCCTTAAATAAGGTTTCTCCATACTGGGTCAGTGGGCTAGGCAGCTTTGAAGTTTGCTTTACTTAGTTGTATACAAGTCTTTTGAACAAAGGTCCCTCTGTTGGTGGGCTGGGAGGGCTAGAGGATGTCCAATCCTGGTGTCTGCCCAATCTCTCCACCTGTAGGAAAGTGGAGGAAAATTCTTTGGGGTTCTCGAAAAGACTGAAACCCCTTGCTTTTTCCAGGAAGAAGCAGGTTTGCGTGTATTGCACTGCTGGTCAGGCCTTTCTGGGTACTTCTCCTTTCCTCTGAGTGCTGCCACTCAGCAGCCTCGGCTGGCTGGCAGCTACGGCTGCTGCACCATCAGCTGGACTGTCTCCTCTCCATGGAGAGGCTGACAGACCTCAAGGGCAGGAAGGAGATGTTGCAGAATTGTCACCTGCTACAGCCACGGCTGCCTGCAAGACACACGACTGGAATGAGTGTTTCAACTACCCAAAGCAACCCCGACAAAACTGTGGAGAGAAAGGAGAATCACAAGGGGGAAAGGCAGGCAGAGGAACTAAAACTGGTGGTTTGGGTCTCTACCAGCCCAAGAGAAACCACAGAGCTGTTCTTCTGACAGTGACTCCCTGTGTAGAACTGTGACCCTGAAACACTGAGGATTTGAAGCTGCATGCAGGAAGATATAGGAGCCAACCCTGACATTGCAGAGTATGTGTGTGGTCCTTGTTGAAAAAGTGTAAGCAAAATAAGGCAAAAATAAGCAAATGTGAAAGATTTTTTTCCTTTGACTAGATCTTGCTGGTTTTACCATCTTACTTCTAGACTTGCCATATACAAAAAAATCACAGAATTGTAGGGTGGTTTGGATTGGCAGGGACCTTTAAAGATCATCCAGTCCAACCCTTCTGGCATAGGCAGGGACATCTTGTACTAGATCAGGTTGCTCAAAGCCTGCCCAACCTGGCCTTGAACACTTTCATTGATGGAGCATCCACAACTCATCTCTGTTTGGTTTCTAGACTCAGGACCAGAGCTGTGGTACCACTTCAGGCAGTGGCAGAGGGCTGTTCAAGGGGCTCCATGAGCACGGCTGATCCTGTGTGTAGCCAGTGCCATGAGACACATGGAGCTGTGCTGCAGGAATGGGCATTTGGCTCTGCTCCTCTCACCTGATTACACCTTCTTTCCCCTCCGGTGTGACTGGCACTGCTCAGCTTCTGTGCCCACAAACTGGGCACGTTTCCAGCCCATTATTAGTCACCTTATGTCCATGCTCTTGAGATCAACTGTCCCAGTCTTCCTTTATCTTTTTTACTTTACCATATGTTATTTGGAAGGCAAACTTCATGAGAAGGATCATGTCTAGCTTAAATTTGTTCATTGCGTAGCACATAAGAAGCATTAATAATAGCAATAGTATAATCAATCACAGCATCACAGTAACACATGAGTTAATGTTCCTTAAAATCCTATGTCAGCTTACTGAATTCCAAGCAAACATTTGATATACGAACTAAAGGCCTCATGTACTTGCCAAGGCTCAAGGCCAGTTCACAGATTCACATCTCTCTCCGACACTGCTGCTCATTGTAGACCTCCCCACAGCAGTGTAGGGTGGTCTCATTGTTCCCCTATACCTGGTGCTAGAGGTGTTAACAGCTACAAGAAATGCACCCAAAAAGAAGAACTAGAACTTGGTTTAAAGGAGGCACTGGTTTTAAAGAAGTTTTGTATATTTAATGTTTTAAAGTCTGGCTTTGGGATGTCAGCATTTTGGAGTTGTGGAAGGGGATCATACAGATAATACTTCATCCACTCAGAAACAGAAGACTCTGCATTCTCAAGGAATTTCAAAGAATTTCTACTGGTATAAATCGCTGTAACTCTGCTGATTTGGAAGAGGAAGGAGACAAGAAGGATGTCCTGGCGGGGGGTAGGTTAATCCCCCTGGGGTTGCCAGACTGATGAACTATTCCCTGTTTCACTACAGATTTCATGTGTGACCTTGGGCAAATCACTCTCCCTCTCAATATCACGGTTTCCCATCTGTAAACTGGTGAGAGCAACAACCGCCCTGCCCCAGAGGGGTGTTTGGAGGATAAATATGTTACAGGCTTGGAGCTGCTGGAGCACAATAGTGACAAGGTTCCGACAAATCCTGAAGATAGATAGAAGCTGACAATCAGGCAGACTGCTATTAGCAGCTGATTCATTCTCCCTGCTTAATGCATATTTTTAGCAGGCTGTTATTGACTAGACAGGCATACAAGTCTGTCAATTAGCAATGTTATAATGAACTAAATCTCTGCACCAGTAGCCTTTGCAGGGTGAATTCAGAACTCCCCAACCCTGTGGCATAACACCTGCAATACTAATAAAGGGTGAAGATTTTCCTATAAGTCAAGTGGAGGTGCCATGTGCTGTGCCCAGGCACAACTGGCATTTCCACAGAGGGGCTCTGAGCAGCTTCGTGTGCAATACACTGACAATTAAGAAGTCTTAGGTGGCCATGGATTTATTACAATGTGTTCATAAACCCTTGTCAAGGCACCATTTCAATACAACTCGTGGCCAGACATTCCAGTGATTGGTGCTTAGAGCCCCTCTTGCAGGCTGCAATATGATCAGGGAACACTGCTTAATTGTATTTCTTTTACAAAGTGATGAAATGTAAAGCTCTGCTCCCAGCTCGCTGGCTGGCACAGGAGTCTCAGCAAATATGTGATTCTCGCACTGCAGCTGGACTCTAATGACATGAAAGGTGCTAATGCAATGCAACTGGAACCTTTAATTATCCTGGTGACTAATAGGAAGTCTCTCAAAGGGTCCAGGAGAAAGGGCCTTATTCTTCATGGAGAGTTCCCTGAACTGTGCTTAGAAACGGGGACAGACAAATGGCAAATCTAAATAGACCTGAGTCCCAGAGCTGCAGTGTCTGGGAGAAGGTTTCTCTTTCCTTTGGCAATTAGCTTGTCAGACATTGTAAGTAGGGAGAGGGAGAATAACACTGGACCCATTACTGAGTTACAGGAATTGGTACCTAAACTTGTTCCACATCCGGCAGGTAACTGGCTAAACCTGCTGATGAAACAAAAAGATTTGGATTGACTTTGAATGTGTTTGTATTCAAGGAAGAGAAAGAGTGACAGACAGACAGCTGTCTCCCACTTGCTAATTGAGTGGTGACTGTCAGATCTTAATGTACCTTAGGGATCATTTCTGTTTGATACAGACTTTCAGATCCTGTTTCTTAAACTTTCTTTATCAAAAATCTTTTTATTGCTGAAGCATCCAAGCTGAAAACCATGCAGGCCACATTGCCTGGATTTTATGGAGAAATGCACAATGTATGTAGGGTTGGGTAGTTTGTCGTGTTACTCGGTGCTATTGCTGCCTGGTTTTCAGACTGCTGCAGATTCAGCCTTGTGTCACCATCAGCTACATCAGTTTTTCTCCACTAATTATGTCAACCACAGATAGAAAGGGAACAAGGGCTAATATGACTTATATGATTTTACCTGGCAGCTCAGAGGTAGGAGTAGTCTGCAGGCATAAGAGGAAAACTGTGTCTGTGTCTTTATTCACCCTTTCTCTCAAGCCCTTGACAAAACTTGGCAGTGCTGGATAATACAACATCAGTTACAGGGATTTTAAGGACAGAATAAATCACTTTCCCGAAGAAATTAAAAAATCAATGCCAATTATCAAACCATGGAATTTAATCCATGCCCCAAATATTACAGAAGTTAGGCAGCTGTTGAGCTGCTGAAGGAGCCGTGGTGGTGCTGAGAGCGTTGGGGGTCAAGGCAGGGAGTCAGAAATGCAGATCAAGTCTTGCCTCTCACATCATGTTCTTGTGGCATGGCACATATGCACTGCAGTGTGTGTGTGTGTGAGTGTGCAAGGGTGTGTGTGAGCGTGTAAGGGCGTGCAGGGAGTGTGTGAGTGTGCAGCTGTGTGCACATCCATGTCTGTGTATGGACTGCTTCACTGCCAGGTTCACAGCTGTGCTGGGCAAGGCATGGCCGTGGATTTCTCAGGTGAAAATGCTGCTGCGCTCCCTTAAACTAAACCAAACCAAACCAAGAGATTCCCTGTGCATTCAAAATCACCTTTTACCAGCCAGTGCTAGTCATGAGCCCCCCCCAAATGCAGAAGGAGCTCTATCAGTGCCTTTGAAGCCTGGAAATGTATTGTTGCTGCCACCATGCAAGCCCAGGCAGTCCTAAGTCTGTTACTTCTCTCTGTTCCTGCTCTTCTGGTTAAATGCACCTGGGAATAAGTAATTGTTTATGTCATAAAAAATTCATCATAAACAAATGGGATGGGCAAGCCAGCTGAGCAAATGCTGGGGAAATGAGTTAAAAAACTCAGGGATTGGTATAATTGGTAGTGCACTTCTCAGGATCGGGATGAAAGCTGCGTGTTTAATATGAAAGTATAAGAGGGGACAGGCACCTGGAGAGAGAGAAAGCATTCCATGTGTAACTGTGGCTTGGCAAAAGCATGGGCACTGTTGTTAGAAACACACAGAACAGATCACTGGCAGAGCAGAGGAGTGATGTGATAAGAAATTTAAAGGCCAATTTTAAATCTCTTGCAGCGATCTCTGATTTACATCAGTGCAAACAAGGGCAGAGACATGGCCTAAGTCAGAGCTGTAGGCATTGTTCAAATGTCTCAGTTGTTTTGTTTTTGTTTTGTTTCCTATATAGATAAAAGATAAAGAAAGCATATATTCTTTGTTAAATAATGCTCAGTGCTAAGGGACTTTCCAGCTCCTAAAGCTGAGGCTGAACAAGACTGCTTACATATGGAATTGCAGCTGATCCAAGAGCACAGAAAATAAACAGTGCATGTTCCTCCATCCCTTGAACCCTGTGAGCTACTTTTGTGGTTATCATTCCCTTTGCTATTGCCTTATCTCTTGCCATGTTTACAGGATTCACCTTGTCTGCTACCCAGAGCCTCCTGCCAATCACAGAGGATCTGGGAGCACAGGGAGAGGTTGGTTAAGTGCAGCCCTTGGAGTGGCGGGCGGCGCTCTGGTAGCGCCAAACACCGCGGTGAGGGGACAACAAATGGCAATGTCAGTGGGACTGTGCAGAGCTGGGAATGGAAGAGCCTCGTGGTAACGGTGTGCTGAGCAGGGAGGCCATTATCCAGAGGGAATGTGTGTATGGGAGACCCACTGAGGGATCTGATACCCAGTGTTGCTGCGGGTTTCCAGACAGACTCAACTGCAGCATGATTAGATTTAGACCATTTCTTCTCTGTCGTTCCATTAGCAAGCAATAAAGCACGATGGATGTGGATGAGAAAAACTAGATCTGAGCTCTAAGGTACCCAATCCTAGACCCTTCCAGGGCAGGTAAGAGACTTCAACCACTGCCTTGCTTTTTCTTTTATTTCCTGACTGGGTCAGAGACAGCTCTTATTATGGATGCTCAGTCTTTGCACCATGGTGGAGTTGCCCACTGGTGGCAGCCTCTTCCACACTGTTGGCCAATCTTTGTCACCATTCTGTCACTCCTGTTTTGGTCCCAAACAGATAATGCACATACCAAGCTGTAAATACATTTCTTAGCAATTAAGTGTCCTGGCTAGAAAACAGCCCAATGGCAATATTACATAAATTTAAGTTGCCCAGGAGGTAATCCCATTTTCTTATTTGGCTGCCTGTCATTTTATAATTGAATGGCAAGAAGTTCTTGTCATTGCTGCACGTTATATTTGTGTAACAACGAAGCAGCCGCCAAATGGCTGCAAGTCAAGAAGCACACTGAGCCTGATCCTAGGAACTACAAAGCCAGTCAATCCCAGCAGTATTTGGTAACCCTAAGATAACTCTAAGAAATCCAAAGTGAGAAATGTCTAAGATAGAAGTATGTTCTACATTGTAAACAAAAGTGAAAAAATGCAGCTTGCAAATATTTGCCTGCAGATCTCAGGGTGCTGCTGAGTGTGCTTCACTTTGTGTTTCTAGCAAAGAACATTCTCCAACCAGCCTGAATCACTGCAGCATTGCTCTTGCACACCACGGCATTTGGATGCCTTTTGGACTGCAACCTCTCGTGTTGTTTGCTTAAACACCTAGCCATTGACACAAGTAATTTAGCTGCAAATCTCCACTTCCCTGGGAAAAAAGTCCTTCAAAGGCTGCTTAAGTGCTTAAAACCATGGCCTCAATACTCTCCCAAGGTTGCAAAACCCAGAGGAAAATAACCCAAATGCCTTTAATTTAAATTGGAAGTTAGAATTATTCCTCAAGCTCATGATTTTTGGTGAGCCTGACTCACAATTTAGAATGCTTCAGCTTTGCAGTACCCCATCATGTAGACACAGCCTCTGCAAGATGGGTCCAAACAGCTTCTTAAAGATAATTTATTAGTTCTCCCTTCCATTGCCCCTCCTTTTGTTGGATGTATTCAATCAATTATTTTTACATGGTCTTTCTGCCTGTAATTTTTTTTTTTTTTTAGAAATACTTGTGGATTTAGGGCACCAATAAAAAATTCTTCTATTTTAAAATTGAAAGATGAAAACCAGCATAATGAACTCGCCACTTCCTTAAAGTTCTGGTAACTTGGGTGTGATCTGATGGTACAGAATGATTCACGGGATAAAATTATAGACTTATGCAGGTGTGTACAAGAGCCTGGGTGGGGTGTAGTCAAACAGGGAATTTTATATGGCAATAAACATGGGCATGTGGTATAAAGAAACTGTACTGCCTTAAAAAAAATCCTTATTTTATTTTATTTTTATTTGATAAGGACAAATTAAATTACCAGAATGGTCAAATATAGACATTGCTTTCCTCTTCTTCTGGCAGAGTCCACTGTGTACCTCTGAGCAGGTGGAACCTGGGTCTGATTCTCAGCGAATGTGCAGCTCATGCCTAGATTCTCATTCCTGAAGCCTGGCTTTATTGGAATCGGACAACATGGCAGAACCTAAGCTGAGGTAAACCTTCCTCTGAAGAGAACATTTTTGGGACTTTCTCCTTGCACCGCCTTCATCACAGTGACTGTCAGTCTTCTTCTGGGGAGCCCCATCTCATCCGGCTGCTGGACCAAGAGAAAAAGCTCTGCCCCTGCGAGCAGGGAGCTGCAGTCTCACACCTGATCAGTGCCAGATACACTGAAGGTCAGAAGGCCAAAGGTTGAGAAATCTGGCTTGCAAAGCAAATAGAAATGTTTCTGTTTGCAGACAGAAATGCTGACTGTACATAGAGCCACAGGAACTTCCAAACCACAAGAATTGCCTCTCACTGCTTCCCTCTTCATCTTCTGTTCCTCCACCACCAACCTCTTCTCTCTCTTGCCGCTGTTGGCCTGAAATTCTTCTTGCCTGAAGCCCCTGCAGTCTGAGACAGCCTACACACGTCTGCCTGAACACCTCTGCTGCTTTCCGACCTCGTTAGAAGAGAGATTAAAAAAAAAAAGACACAAATTTGGAAGCTGATATAAAGTTATACAGCTCTGCTCAAATCAGGGGAGTTAGGCAAGTAAGAATTTTTCAAATGTCAGGGACAAATGTTTTGCTTTTTTTTTCTTCATGCAGTTTCTCTCTCCCTCTGTGGTTTGTTATCATTCAGCTCTACAAAGCTTTGTTTAACTCTAGGAAAGGCCACAGGAGTTGGAATTAGATCCAATTTTGTTTGCACAGGAGTGTGTGGCTAAGGCTGGGCCTTTGAAAAGGGTGTATTATACACTCTGGAGGTTTTGGGAGTCATTGTAACTCTTGCTTGAGGGTCAGACAGTACCAGACTCATTCTTCTCTTACAACATCTATCTCCACAGACAAGTCCCATCTGCCAGAGTAAAGGACACAGGAAGAGTATCTTTCCTGGGGAAGGATATCTGTCACTTGTGCTCAGAGAACTCTAAGAGAGATGTGGTTTATGGCATGTATGGGGCTCCGGCCCACACATGATTCAACCACTACCCCCCTATATTCCAACACTCCCCAGATCATGACTAGAGCTGTGTGTTGGGCCTTGGGAGTCCATGGGCTCCTTAGCAAAGAGATGACAGAAAATTACTCCACTTTATACCAGCCAGGTGTAGTTTTTGGGCTCTTGACAAAGTTGGGCTGGCTGGAGGAGTGTGTTCATCTACAGCAGCAAATCAGCATTTCCTGATACCTGGATATTGTCTGCCAAGGAGGAGAGAGGAGGTGCTGGAGGACACAAGTTTTAGAACTACAGATCTCCTCACATGTCACTGCTACCAGCCCAGCATAAATCCAGTCTACTCACGTGAGCGTAAAGCCCTCCCCAGACTGTCCAGAAAACAAAATCAGAATGCAGTACTTTCTCTGCGTAAATAACTAGCAATTCCTGAGGAAATGGGTCCCAGATTTCTCTATGAATTGGGGCCTTAAGTTCTGACATAGGGAGCTATTCATGGAGGAAATTCTAATTGAGTCAGGTTGTGCTTTTTCCACAAATTGTTTACCCTCTGTCTGGGTCTTTACTGGATTCCTGAAGGGACCTGTGTTGCACCCAGGTGCTGTGGGGGGGTAGGTGGATTTAGGTGAGCACTCTTTGCAGGCAGAAGTCAAATTCTAAGGGTAGGAAACATGTCTATGGTCCATAAGAGGGAAAGATCATATGGTCACCATCTGGGGCTCAGGGATGGCTCTCTGCACTGAAATAGCAGTTGCTGTGCCTTGCTGTGTTTCCACAACAGCAACCAAATTGGTGACATTGGAGAAAATTATTGCCACCTGTCCACTAATTTCCTGATTATTTGCTATACATGCTCCAGTGTTTTTAAAAAGAGAGACTGCAACATAATGGATCTGGAGTCTCATCTCTGACAAGTGTGTGTTGAAGTGAGTGGAGTTATCCTGGTGTAATCTAAGTTAAAAGGAAGAAACAGGCCCTGCACTCTACGTTGAAATTCTCCCATGAAATGTTTCCCAGAAATATCAAAGAATATTAAAGTTCTTTGGGAGCAGGGACTCTCTCATACTGTGCGTGAACAGTGGCCAACACAATGGGGCTTGCTTTTGGCAGAGACCTCTAGGAGCTGCAGCAGTGCATGTAATAACACCTAACTACACCTCCAAGACACGGCGCAGGGAAGTACATCGTGTTAACTCGGCTGAGTGCCTGCCTAACCTGTGATTTAGAGGGGCCCCTCCCTCAGCGTTCAAAGGAGGAAATGAAATCTTCCCCAGGGAAGAAATATTCCGACCTTTCAGGGTCTGTGTGTATTGGCTATGAGGAGGGGCAGGAATGAGGACGCTTGGGTTGAGTTCCCCAGTTTGGCTACCTGGCCTTTGGCAAATCACCTAATTACTATTGTTTACAATTGCCCAATTGTCATAATAATTCTTTTCTTTCCCATAGCAGGGTGGGGATGGACAGAAGGAAAGCATTCTTCCTACATTTATGATTACAGAGGGCTTTAAAGTGCTCTGGAGAAATGGCAAAGGGGCAGGAACACACCACATCCATCTCTGCTAGCTGGTCCCTAAAAGCATTGACTTACAAGGCAGGCTTGCTGACTGCCTTCAGTGGTAATTCTGTAAGGACACAGCTGCTTAAGGTAACCTTCTCCAAACCATCCCAGTGAGTATCCCAAATCCCTCTGAAAGTGAAGGAGTCTCAGACTCTACATTGCAGAAATATACCTGAGCCCTCACTGCATTTGAAAACAACTGCATCAATTTTTTTCCCACGTGAAGAGTATGAAATTGTAGGGCCATCAACTGACCTAAGGAATTTAACGCCCATAATAGTAAAATCCAGAAAATGAATATCGCATCACTAACATGTCACTGAGCAGAGAAGTTTTCTCTTTATTGTAAAGATCGTATCGAAACCCTCCGCAGACTTGCCTGATTCACTAGCCATGAAATCTTGGTCTCATCCTTTGATCTTTCTTCAGATACTACTTCATGTAAGAATAAGGCAGACTCCCTTGGCTTGCCTCCAGCAGGGAGAGACTGAGGGAATTTCAGTGCTTCTCTGGGCTAATTAGCCACTTGCAGGACCCCAGAGAAGTGTAATCCACAGTTTCCCTTCACTAAATCCATTCCTCTAAAAGCCTGGATCTTGGTCTTTACTCAGCACTGTGAATTGTGGGGCTGACAGAGGTTTCTAATTCCAAATTACAATAAATTTCTAGCAAGGCCCAGTTCCCATGGAAGAGCTGTTGTGTGGAGATAGGTGAACAGTGTCTAAGGAGGTTTGTAGATACCTAAAGGACTGAGTGCCATGGAGGTATTAACTTCTTCCTTCTCTTAATTCACTCCACAGGCTTTACATGGGTGTCTCAAGAATGGAAGAGGGAAAGGCAGAGAAACTGTCTGTGGGAAAACCTGCATTCCATACCCACAGTACAAATTTTTTCCTGCCTGCCTCTAAGTTATTTTGCTTTCTTGCTGTATGTCTAACTCCCAAGGAAAGATCTTGCTGATTCAGCCTGAACCCTTTTCTGTTGAGTCACCTCCTTTAGCTTCCAAATTAAAAGGCCAATAATTGCTTGTATATGAAGATTTAGACAATTGCTGTCTTTTAACCTCAGCATGAGCTGTATGTGAATTTCCTGCTGTTCTGTGTGAAAAGCCTAATTTAGGAGAGACTGTAGATAGAGACCAAACTATTGGATGAGCTGTTCTTCCCTCCACACATGGAGCCAGGGCTCCAGACATCCAGGTCCCCCAGTGCAAGATAAACCCTGCTGGAATGCTGCATTCCAAACTGAAGACTTCTCAAGAAAGCTAAAATCTGCTGCCAGATCCCAGCTGCAGTTAGGAGCAGGAATGTATCTAACATCAGGCAAAGGACAACCTGGCCCTTTCTGCTCTGAGCTCTTTGCATCACACATCTTCCATCCAGTGGGTGCTGAGCCCCTTTGCCTTTCTGAGCCCCAGAACTGCCCTAGAGCTTTGCTGAGCCCAACACAAATCTGTCCTCAGGAGCAGCATCTGCCTCCTCCAGCTGCCCTACTGGGTAATCTAACAGTGCTTCCCCTTCCCAGGTCTCTGCCTTTCCTTCCCGTGCTCTCAAGCCCTGTGCTGTGATCACTTCCTCCTGCTAAAGCCTGATTCCTCTTGCTTCTACTCGTCAGCCAAGATTTATTGTTCTCAAGGGACACTGATGCAGAACATGAACCTCCTTCTATAACCCCTTCAATGTCTTTTGCTGCTGCCTCGCGTTGGGGCAGGCAATGATGCCATCTCCAACGTGAAGTGGGAGGAAGGATGTGCTTAAAACACGGAACAAAGAAGAGTTCCAGTTTGAGTTTGTAACTTATTTCTCTCTGCCTCTGTTCCCCAGTCAAATCAACAGACGTGTGGCATTTCTCTTCCTGCCCTTGGTGGTCTGGAAACAAGGGAGGCAAGCTGGTGTGTTAGGGTGATGTCAGGGTGCAGCAGGCACTGTCTGCTCCCAAAGACATGGGGAACTGACAGGGATAACGTGGCTGCAAGGTCAGGGTGCTCACCAGCCAGGGCCCATCCCACAGCCCTCAAGGGAGGCAGGCAGGGCTGGCCTGGGAGTGGCAGCCAACTTCAGCCTGGAGTCCAGAGCATCAGACAATTTGGTGGTGATGAGGCAGGTCTGACCTCAAGCCAGGAAGTGAATCCACAGGTCAGGATCAGGCCTAGTAAGGCTAATAATGGTCAGACACAGCCCAGTTATCACCAGCCAGGTCCACAGTGATGAGCTTGGCCTGGGTCAAGCTGGGAAATCAGTGGGTCAAGATCAACAAGGTCCCTGGACAGGCACCTATGTGTGAGCTGGGGACAGGCATTCAGCTTTGCTCATTTGGTGACTGGAGATCCAGGGCTGAGCTTCAGTGAGACTCCTGGCCATGGGCAGAGGGTGGAGGCTGCAGGTCAGACAGATTAGGGCCATTAAAACTTATTAGTGCTCTCAGATCCCTTATAGACAGATATTATTTCTGGCTCTGCCACTGACTTCCAGGTGATCTTGAACAAATCCCCTCCCCTGTGCTTCTCCACCTTACCTGAGTTTAAGTTGGAAGGGTGACCAGTTCTGTCTTCTTCTCCAAAGCTTCAAATTAGTAAATAGGAGCAGTGAATGCAGCATTATTTTTCAGTATGCTTGTAATTGCAAGATGTGCACCTATTAGCAGCATGGGAGTCACAGTAGCTCCTCCACACAAGAATCTTTTATTGTTCACATGAGTAGCTTCTCATATTTTCCTCTAACAAGCTTCTGAGTATTTCCGGCAGAATTCCTGTGAGATTAAACATCATATAAAATGTATTTGTCTCATGCAAGATATGACTTGCTTTTGAACCATCAGCAATCATCCCAGCAATTGCTAGGATACAACCACATTTTTTTATTGTTATTACTATTTTTCCATTTTCTGTCCTGGATCTTGTAAGCCACCAGTCCTATCACTAATTATGCTAACAAGGTCCTGAGGTTGATTTAAAGGCTCTGTTATAATGCCAGCCTCCCAGTTTACATCTCAAGTATCGGCATGTTTATTGTAGATGTCTGTTAAGAGAAGCTACTTTTTCCATGCTTGTATGAGGAATGAGAGCAGGAGCCAGAGTTGGAGGGGAGTCATGCAAAATGACACACAGAAAGGAGAAAAAGCAAATTTTTGCTGCATCTGCATCCTTCTGGCAAAAGGACTGACACTGCCACGGCACACAGAGGTTTGCCTGGAGCTTCTTATGGACACCTAACATTTGATTTCATACAGTCTCCCCCCGAATGCAGGCCAAACATACTCCTGAAAGCAGAGTTCACTGCTGAGGGCCGGCCCCCTGTTTGGTGTGTTGATAACTTTGCAGGGCTGCTGTGTGTATTAGTCACCCTTGCTGGTTCATTGCTGATCTGAACGACAGAGGTTAAAGAATTGCGAAAGCAGGGCTGATGTCATCGTGGCGCCCGACTGGAGCTGCTGCTTGGAACTGCTGAGAGAGATGTATTTGCTTTGCTCTTGCCCAGGAAAGGGGTCACGCTGGGCAGGGGTTCTCGCCCTTGCTCAGCCCTGCAGTCCGGTGCACAGTGCCTGTGGCTGAGTCACTCCCACGGGCAGCACCGTGAGGAGCTGAGCTGGAGACAACAGCGTCCCTCCGCAGCCCTCCTCCTCCCTGCTTCTCCCTATTCCTCCCAGTCTGCAGGGATCGTGGGCACTTCTAAAATTCAGGTGCACGAACATGTACAAGGCCCTCCTGTGTACACTGCCCCACGTGCGCAGGCCCCAGCACACAAGTCAGGAGCTGTTTTGTTGTGTGTACATGGAGAGTTTTCTTGCACAGACCTGTCTTACTGACCATGTCATGTGTATCAGAGATAAGCTGGGCATGTATCATGTAGCCTTCTATATGTATATTGGCCATTTTTTCTTAGTGTTTAACACTGAGAGTATGTCTTGCCTCTGTATGAGACATAAAAAATAAAGACAGAGCCTGCCCTGAAGAGTTTGTACTCTAAATGTCAGACAGAGAAAAGACAGGATGCGCTGTGGTGAGAGAGACTTCTGATGTGTTTGTAATTTAAATAGGAAAAAAACCCTAAACTTGCTTCACAGGAAAAGAGTGTGTGCCTGTTTGTTTTTAAGAGGACTTGAGAAAAGAAAAAGTAACAGTTTTATGACAGTTTGCTGAGGGAGAGGCTTCTTTTAACACCTGCACTGAAGCTCAGGAGAAGGAAATGGGTGTACATGCCTGTGTGGTCTGGAGTGTCTGTGCCTATTGTTCCTCTGTTCTCTGAGTGAAATTCAGTTCTGGCTTCTGAGGGCGCAACTTGTAGCTGACACCAGGGGTGCCTTTATTGGCACATGTGCCAATCCCTTTACTCCCTGAGCTCTTCCCTGTGGCTCTGTTGGTTTGCCTCCTCTGTGTCTAATCCCTGTCTTGTGTTGTGTTTTATGCTTTTAATGAGAAGGGATAGACAGCAAAGCAAAACTTTCATGCTGTGATCATAGAAGAGAAGCTATTTATTTCTGTGTTTCATGTGATGCCATGAAAACAGTCAGCAGTCTTACAGAAGAGCTCTGCAGCATCCACAGCACCTTTGCTGGTGCCAGCTGACATTCTGTAGCCCCTTGCACTGCTTTTTGGCATCCTCACACTGACAGGCAGGCTGTGGAATCAGTAGTATTGGAATTGGTAGTGCAAGGGGCACATTTTATCTTTTTTAGGTGCACAGGTTTCCAGGTCTAAAATTCTTAAATTCTGACTAGGACTTGTCAACGTTTTTATTATACATGTACACATTTGTATTTTAGGAAAATGAAGTGCTGGGTGTGGGTATGTGCTAATGCTAAAAAGGAAACACAACCATATGAAGCTTCCTAAAGCCTTATATTAAAATACCAGAAGGGTTTGACTGGATTGTAGAGGTATGTGGAAAAGCCTTGGCCCACCTTGCTGCTAAAGACAGACACTCCCCTGGATTTATTTCAAAGTGGTCAAGACCACAGATGTAAGAAGGAAGGTTGTGTGGGCCACACCATCTTAGTGAGAGATTGTCACAGCTGGAGAGCCCTTTGTGACACTGGGATATGATTTCACCCAGGAAGCTGTTTCAGGGTACTGGAGCCTTTCAGAAGTTTGAATTCCCTTAGTGGTGTCTGTCTTGTCAGCTTGAACCTTCAGGAGGCAGTAAAGGCCTGAATCCCAGCTTGTTCAAACTGTCTGCACACTGGCTTGGTTTTACTGCAGAGAAAGACTCAGTTTCCCTGGCTTGAATGTTACTCCACAGCTCTAGAGGAAGTGTGAACACAACCAGGGCTGTTTCTGTGGCTCTGTGAACTCAGAATTCAGCACAGTGTCCAGAAATGATGTGTGCATATAGGACTCCAGACCAATCATACTGCAAATTTAATAGCAAATACAGCAACGACATCCTGATTACCTGGGGGGAAGTAAAAAATAGTGCAGTGATACCTCCAGAACACGGGGCAGGTGCCTGACCCCTTGGAGCTGGCCATTTCCAGCTGCTGTGCCAAAGCTCACTGGTTTGGTGTGGTTATGGCAGAGAGCACACAGCAGTCCAAAGTCCCTGTGGGGAGCTCTGCTTACAGCCCCTCATCCAGCTGAGCTGGATCTGCCTGGAAAAAGGTGGAACTAAACCCTCCTTGCCTGTGTCCAGCTGCAGCCTGGCAGTCAGACCCACTGTTGCACTCTGCTGATGACTGAGTACAACCAAAGGAGGCTTTGTGGCTGGGCTTAGCTGGAATCCAGGGCTGCTCCAACCACTGCATGTCTTCTGCATCCCAAGCAGGATGATCACCCACCTTGGAAATAACTACGTGATTAAGGGAAGAATGCCCTTTTGAAGGAGCAATTTAAAGAAATGTCATTTCCCTTAGCAAATCATCTATTTTTTTCGTCCTTATGTTCACATCTACTACCCTTGAATATACAATTCAGTCCTGTAGACTTCAATTTGTTACTGAAAATAGTACTTATGACCAGTTTTGATACTTTTTCAATATATTTTTAAAGCAAGTCATAAGACTCTTTACATGAATAACCGGAATTAACCTTCATTTGTGCCTTAATTTGAAGTTCAAACTTAACATAATCAATATTTTGTGGTCTACTGCAATCTGTTCAAGTCTGTTTATCCAAGGAAATTATTTGTTCCCCTTCTACATTTGAGGTAGAAATGGACATAATTAATTCCACAAACTATAAGAAATTGAAAGAACCAGTACTCTGAATATAAAGCAATATACCATGTCCAAATTCAATACTTGTGAAGTGCATGCAGACTTCACTTAATTTTTAGCATATAAGATAGAAAGTGTTTCTCAGCAAAGTGTTCCAGTTCAGCTTTTGTACAATTTTAGCTCTTTTGTGAAGCCTGTTTCCCCCCCTGAGTGAAGGTGATTGTATCTGGTGAAAATGGTTGTATTTGCTGACATCAGACACTGAACGACTGAACAGAATTCATTGTTGTTGTCATGAGGTGGTTTTGGATGAGCTACATTTATAACCACGTAATTTGCTACCAGTGTTTCATTGTAATTTACCCTCTAGAGAATTCATCATGTCATAAACTTCAGTAGGTACAAGATCAGTTCATTCTAATTTTAAGATTGTATCATAAGAAACATTTAGCGCATTGTGAAATAAATCCAAGAGGCATTTAATCACCATGAGTCTGTCATGCTCATCTTTGTCATCCTTAACAAACTTAAAAACTGCAACTGGGCAATTCTCAGCTAATGCAAAAAGTAACATCTCATGGCTTTAACTGCAAGCCAGACAGATGATCATCTTGTGGGGACATGCCTCAACATTTCTGTGCACTGGAGGTTGACAAAATGTTAGAGCTTCCGTGAGTCTGAAACTCCTGGCAGCTAAGGAGAAGTGATTGAAAACTTTGATTACACAGCTCTCAAGATCAAATGATTGTTTGATCAAATGCTTATTTAGGAAATAATTTGCTGTGTTTTACAGAACGTGAGGATGCTTGTTTTGCTTCCAGCTAATTGCCCAGCTAATTTTCCTGTAATTTATAGATGGCGATGTGTCCAAAAACTAACATTAGTCTTATTGGACAACTGTGAATTACGAAGCTCAGACTATTTGACTTTTTTAATACTTCTTACATTTTCAGATATTCTCGTACAGTTTCACTGTTGCCTTCAATAACAATAGAACAAATTTGTTTGTTTCCATACAGCTGAGAGGAAAATGATTATCAAGAACACCTCATTATTTCCACGGTTTGAGAATTTGTGTGTGCAGAGTAATGCTAGTGCAAATCACCTGGAGATACTCAAACTTATTTTTGCATGTTGTGTTACTATTCTGTGTTTAAAATTTGCAATTAATTTTTTGAGAAGGCAGAAGTTCTTGCTTAGAGTGAGTGGATGGAATTTGATCTCGTACAAAGTGGGCAGAAGATCTGAAACATTCTGCTCAAATGTAGTTCCAGTTAAGTCAGTCAGCAGCATCCCTGTGGGAGTGAATACCCACACTGAGTCTCCAGGTTGTTCTCGGCTCTCAGCCTCACTGTGGCATGATCTCCAAGCAGTAAGATCAGTGTAGGAGTTTACTCCAGTCTTCCTCAGTTCTCCTGTGAAATTATATCTGGGTTTTTGTGCTAAACTCAAATGCAGCCATTTCCCTTTTGGTTTCCACCATACACTTCTGATTTTACCTCTTGTAATACTTTTAGAAGCTCGGTGCACACCAGCAATGCAATATAGAAAATCTTTTTATTGAGTAACACAGCAGCTGCTGTGCTCTAGAGTAAACTGTTTATATACTGCCAGGTTTGGATAAAAATTTCTGAAAAGCTCTGGGAAGATCTGGAAACATCCTCACATCTGCTTTCTTCTGCTTCAAGATCTTGTGTTGTACATGGCGCTGTAACTTAGTCCTGCTTTGAGCAGAAGTTTGCACAAGGGGTCTCCGAGGTCTCTCCTTACCCAAGTGCAATGCCTCTTTTCATTGTCTTGTGCAATAAAACTCATTAGTACCTGTACATGGCTTAACAAAACTTCCAAACTCTGTGGTGGCTTAGAAAATTCTGGTTGAATGGGAAGCTGAGCCCTCACTTTAAATTCCTCATTTAGCTTTTTGCTTCCCAAGGGCTGAAGATAAAATTGAAGCTGGGTATGCAAAATTCCTACCACAGTGGTGAGCTGGCCCCACAGCATCCCCTCGGGTTATCTGTGGAGAAACTGGAAATAGGACCCAGGGCGACCTCTTCACGGGATTTGGGTTCCTGGATTGGCTTGATTTTGCTCAGACTTCTGATCTTTTGGGAAAGCTGAATCTGGGTGAAGTCAGCTGTACCTTCAGGTGTAGCATTATGTGTCATGCACATCTAATCAGATACATGGGTTTGTGTGGTTTTTTTCTCTTGCAGCTGGTAAAAATCAAAGGATAGCAAAAAGAGGCTGACAGCAGAGGTAAGAACCCAAGGCATTTGAAATGGGACAAACTAGATGTGGGGAGGGATGAAAAATCGGGGCAAATGTGATAATTTTCAGGGCTGTGCAAGAGAGGAAGAGAAACCCCTTGGGGGCAGGGGTAAAGTCATCATCGCATTAAGTGAATAGTCTGTTGTGATTGCTCTCTGATGTGAAATAGAGTGAAAAATGACAGGATTTTTTCCTTTAATTTATTGGAAATGTGAATGACTCAGTCTTGCTTTAACTTATTTTGTGTCTGCTTTATTCAGTGTGCGCTCTGGATAAACAGGGTTTTCTGTTTTCCTGCTCCTGGAGATTTTGCTTCTTGCCTCACTTCTTTTTCTTTGTGGTTTTTTTAATTTTTGTTTCCTTTTTCTGAAAGTAGAGCTTTGGGTGAAAAGTAGCCATAACATTTCTGGTATCAGAAACATATTAAGTTCATTCCCTTTCAACAGGGACAATTAAACTCCAGAACTCTTCAGTCACTCAAAAGGTTCTGCTCAAGAGACCTGTATCCAAGCTTTTCTTCCTAGCTCCCTCCTGGATGTTCCCTGAAAAGCAAGCCTCGAGCCTGAGAACTCTTCCAAATCTTGCTAACCTGCTGTCCTCTTGCCCACCAAAGGATGTTGCTGCTTGCAAGCCTCTGAAAGGCTGGGTTTGTGAGTAAGCAGCAGGTTGTGGTCAGCTGCGAGCCAGGCTGCAGCGTTCCTGGGAGCTGGGGAAGGTGGGGACTCACGAGGCTCACACAGAGGGAAGGCGACCTCTGGGCCAGCCCTTGCTGTCCCCTCAAATGTAATCTCAGAGCTGAACAAGCCGAACAGCTCCAGCGAGCCTGTGTCCAGCTCTGATTTTTGGGGTAGAAATCAGATGACATGCAGCTTAAGGCTTGAGTTTGTGTTTAATTAGGGGATTATCTCAAATCTGAAATGGAGCCGCTTTGAAGCGTGTGAACCAAAGCTAGATAAAGACTCCCACAAACCCCTGCACACTGGAAATTTATAGGGTTCGCCCTGTATTTATTTGCTGTGGCTCAGTTTGAGGTGAAAGGTAGAGCTCAGCTGCCACAGCTGGACTTTTTTTCTGGTGCACATTTCTTTCTGTAGGCTGCAGTAATTTGTTTGTTGAGCAGATCATCTGGAATCAGATTGGCCGGAGCTGGAATCGCTCCGCTCCCTTAGCAAACACGCGAGGTCTGAGAGGTGTCTGCCTGCATGTAATGAAATGAGCTGACTGGCACTTTAGCATTCCCCTGTGTAGGAGCGTCTTAGGAGTAAGACACTTAATTATTATTAACATTCTAATTGGCCTGTGCGAGCGCGGATGTGAGTGCGCGGCTGCGCTGGTAGAGAGGACACATTCCATACTTTCCAAACTGAAATCCAGCAGAGCCTGCATTTTCTAAAATTCATATCTCAACCTTCAGCCGCTTCCAGTAGCAAAACCCTAAGCGAACTAAACGTGAGGGGAGAGGGAGGGGAAGAAAAAAAAAAAAAAGAAGTAACTATTTTAAGGAAACATTAACGGGAAAAGAACACCCTAGGAAGGTCTGCAGATAAGAATGGTAAGAATTGTTCCCTTCGAGCAGTACAGCTCGTCCTGGCCGCCTCTGTGCCAGCGTACGGGAGGACATTAGCCCTTAATGGGAGACATTAGGGGTTTAAATCAAGCCCATGTTTGCAGGAGCGCGGAGCTGGCGGCTGCCGGAGCGCCTCGGTGGCGGCTCCGCTCGCCACGCCGCTCCTCGCCAGCGGCTTGCCACCACCTAGTGCCGTCCCCGGGAACTGCCCGGGCCGCCCGGCCCTGCCAGAGCCCGTGCGGAAAACATCGCTCGTTTAGCACGAGCAGCAGCGGCGGGGCTCGGCTCTGCGCGGAGAGCGGACGGCGCTTGCCGGAGGCAGCAGCGATGCTCGGGGACCCAGCGCGGCTCCCGCGGGCACACGGCGCCGGGATGGGCGCGTTGCTGGGATTGTGTCCTTCCACACCTCCGGCTCGGAGAAGCACCCTGGAAACCAGTGGCTGTGGTTTCTAGCTTGCCTCAGTGTGTGACTGCCAGCGACAAGCAGTTCTGCAGGGTGCAAGGGCTTTTTTGATGCATCCGTGGTTGTCTGATGGAGTACAACTGTTCTTACAAACTCACGCATTGGAAAAACACAAAAGAAACTGACAACTTAAAATAGCTTCCTCTGTGTGTAGACCATCTCTCTGAAAGACCTCATGTGTCCATTCTGCTGTATTTACAGCTCTCTCCTTCTGCTGAGTTATAATAAAAACAGAAGCAAGATCTTCCTGCATTTAGTTTAACACTACTCCTAAAATCATCCCATCCTTTCATACTACAGGAATTATTTTTACTACTTTTACCCTTGTTAGGAACAATATTGCACACTGACCTGTTTTTACAGGAATCAGTGAGACCTAACTACTCTCACAATCAAGTTTAGGGTGCCAGGATCTGACCTAAGGTCATCTTGCTGATGGAGTTAGTGCAGCTTTGGCAGCAGTTTTCTCCCTATATATTGCAAAAAATACTTGAACTCAGCCTAAAAGGTGCTGAGTGGCTGAAGTTCCCACCAAAGCCAGTAACTGTTGGGTTTGTCTCACGTCAGTCCAGGCTCTGCTCATCATGTTTATTTGACAGCCAATAACCTTTTTATTGAACCCAGCACATTACACTGATGATCCACTCATCAGCAAATATGATTGCAATAATCACTCGGTATTTATTTAACAGCCAATTGCTGTCTTTTGGGAAAGAGTCAATTTACATAGTTCCAAATTAAAATGAATACATATTTTAATGGTTATTTAATAAAGGCCAAGGTAGGGGACTTGTCTAGCTGGTGAGAGGTGAGGATGGGAGACCAGGCATCTGTGTCTAGTACTTGGTTCTGCCACTGACTTGCTGGATGACCTTGGGCAAATCACTTTGCTGCCACATTCTTTTTATTCCCTTGTAAAACTGGTATAATAGTACCCTGGTGCCACGAAGCTTAATTACTGTTTGTAAAGGATTTCAACCTCCCCAGCAAGGAACTGCATGAATCCCCCTACAGCAGCCTGCTGACCCTGACTGCAGGAAATGTATGCAGCTGTTTATCTGGAGGAATGTCTAGCTAGAAACGCATCTGAGGCCAGTGAAGTATCTTTCTTTTAAGATAAAAGAAAACCTTCTTCCTCCTACGCTCTCCACCAATGTCAGAACTTCCCATTGCTTTTAAGTGCAAAGTCTCATTTTCTCTGAATATATGTATTCAGGAGCCTGGCCAACCCTCCTTGGTATCGATTCCGATTGATGAGACATGTAGGAATTCTTTTCTCATCCCCAGCTTGGGCTTCCCTCATGTGATAGCATCAGACTCTCACTCCTTGTCCTGTTTCTTTCCTCTCCCTCTCCCACTCCTCCTTAGGAATATAAAGCACTTCAGAAATGGGACTAGGTTTGCAATGAGTTACTTTAATTGGATTTTTTTTTTTTGAGGGGGGGGGATATTGGTATGCACAGGTTATCTTTAAATGGTTAACTGATGTACTGCCAAGCACTGCTCATTTAACCTCCTTCCTGCTCTCTTTGTGTATGGATTCCTCTACCGATACTGGCAAACAATCTTTTAGAGAGCGTGCCACACATTTCTGCAGAGAAAATCCCAAATGGAAAGCTACAGACACTGCCATTGCAGGGATGGCACGTCCCAGTCTCACAGCTTTTGGCACTCAGTCTCCAGTGGCCTGCGTGGGCACCCAGCACCTTGCAGGGTGGGCTCTCACCCACCCCCAGCCCCAGGAAGCTAAAGGGGAGCCTTTTTTTCCTTTCTGCTTCTTTTTTATTATTTTCCTTTTTTCTTTTTTTTCCCCCTTCCCTGTGATCGTTGAGCCACTGCGACGTGAATTTATGTGTGTAATCATCTGTGTTGTAATTGGCAGCCTGGCATATGAGTCACTAACCAAATTAACTGAAGTTTCCTTTGGGGAAAAATGTAATCAGTTACTACACTCAGATACATTGCACCAAATTAACTCTTGCTGTTTGTAGGGTTTGGGCTGAGCTGCCTGATGGTTTCCTTCCCCAAAACACAGGGGAGGAGGCCAAGAACAGAGAAGGGTCAAAAGCCCCAGAGATGGAGATTTCTTTCTCAAATAGCTCCTGGAAAGTCATTTACAGTAGTTGCTACCCTAAGAGTTCAAAAATCACAAATAAGGTCTGCCCCGTATTACAAGATTGACTTTAGAATCAGTAAGATGGAAAAATACATATTTTGCTTGTTTGGGGCATTTAGTGCTTCACCACGTGAGCTTATGTTTGCAACTCAAATTATCAGAACTCTACTTTCAGTGGGAAAGCAAGCTGAGATTTTCATAGAATCACATGATTCAAGAAGCTGGAGCTTTAAAAAAAATCCACTATTGCAGAACTAAGAGCAGGCCGGTCAGAGTTAGCAACACAGCACTTGTTTGGTTTTTGTCTGCACTGAAATCTGTTCAGTGCCCTAATCTAAGGGCTCTGGAAATAACTGATAATAATTTTTTGGTTTGCTGGCTGAATAAAAAAAAATCAGTAAAAACTTTAAGTAGAATAAAATATTTCATTTGGTTTGAGATGAAGCATCAATTTAAAAATATTTTTTTTCTAAGAAAAAGATCAGATTCTTAAATTTAAACTACCTTTATTTTTCAAGAGTTTCTTCCCGAAGTCTGGTAAATAATTCCAGTTGAGCTTGATCTGCAACTGTCAGAATATAAAATATTCTACTAAACAGGTCAGAGGGGCTGACCCAAGAGATCCAGTCTAGTGGGTGCCTGAGATGATGGAAGACTCAAAGAAGTGGTAATTGCTGCTTTAGACTCTCAGGGGCCCAGCTATACAAACGTGTAGGTACCAATCTCTTCAGTTTTAGCCTCTGGAGCTTTGCTATCTGGAATTTTTGGCTTTTACTTCCTGAGGAGTGTAGAACCTCTCACTGAAGTGTTGGTGGAAGGTAAATCCCTTAACCGGTGTGAGGGGATGTGAAGGGAGGCAATGGTGACTGAGGGGCCAAGGCAGCTTTCAGCAGCACCCTCCAGCCCACGTCCTGGGACATCCAACTGCAGCCTCCTGCCTTAGGATTTTCTTGTGTCTCTGTGCAGGACTGAACTTGGCCAGTTGGAGAAAAACGCTGTGTGGAGCTCTGTGGAAGAGGGAGGAGGAAGGCTGCTTGAAGAACATAACCATGCTGGGCAAAATCTGTAATTCAGACACAAGCCCCCTGTACTGCCCGGGGGATGCCCTGCAACTGCTGGAGGTATAAGCAGAAGATTAAAAAATTTGGGCCCTTGCTCCCACTGAAGTCAGTCAGCTGGTGCAGTGCAGCTGAAGTTATGAGACTTGATTTTATTTCAACCTTAAACTCTCTTCAAAAAGTCTCTCTCCAAAAAGGTGTGGGATTTTTTTTCTTTTTCTTTTTCTTTTTTTTTTTTCTTTCTTCCCTGGTGCCCCTGCAGAAATATAGCACAGGTGTCTCAGTACCACTGTGATTCTTTAACATAACTCTGACTTCTGACTACACTAATATTTCCTTTCTTTTTCATGTTTCCAATTTTTTTCTTCATATATTTATTTTAATAGGTAGAACAATCTATTTTTGCAGTTGGAAGAATGCAAAATTCAATTTATCTCACAGAACACCTAAAATGAATTCAGGCAGAAAGGGGGTGGTGGAAGATTTAGGTCCTGACTGTAAGCTTTTGACTGGAGTCATTTGTCATTCTGCTTCACGGATTGGAGCAATGAAGGTTTTATAGTGTGAGCCCTCAGAGTGACAGAGCTGGATGTGATTTCCCACAGTTGTGTAGGATTTCCTTTTCCAGGCCTTCACAAGCAGCCTGTGCAAATCCATATCTGCCAGAGACTGGTGAGGGGTTGGTTTGGACACAATCCTACTGTCACCCTCTATCCTGGGTGTGGAATCAGCTCTTCCATGCTGGGGATGAGCACGAGGCACTGGGATCACCTCGGGCTGTCCATGGATACCAACATCCTGCACACAGCACCTTCCTGGGAGCTTCTCCGTGCTTGAACTCAGGTCTGCAAGATGGTCACTGATACATTAGTGCTGCAGAAATCAAAGGAAATAACTTCCTGGAGGTGTGCTCGGTGCTGGAATTAGGTGAAGCCAAGCTGGGATTACATTCCCATCTTTTAGGGTACTGTCTGGCATCACAGGGCTGAATATTCCTTTCAGGGGATCCTGTCACTCTCTGCCTCCTGCTGAATGGTTACAGCATTTTCAGCTGGGAGGATCAGCTTGGTGGGGCAAAGACCCAGCTGTAAGAGGCTGTGGAGTCTGGCTTTCCTGGGGACGTGGAAGCACAAGGCTGGGCATATCTTCATGGTGCTGTCAGGAATCCTCTTTGGCAGAAGCCTTGGAAGGAGCACGTGAGGGTGAGTTGGCTCTTTGAACCAAAGGAGAACTTCCCTGAAATGCCTCTTCAATGGAAAATGGAGCACAGAAAGCAGTGATGCTCTGATGGTGGGGATGCTTTTTGGCTGCTGTAGGAGTGGGGGGAGCCGGGTGTGCAGGTTCCTGATCCTTCCAGTCAGTTTCCACAAGTCTCTGCTTGTCAACACCCCCTTGCCCAAAGTTATTTATCTTCCTGTCTGTTGCTGAGGGCTCTTGGATCCAAACGAACTGCCTCAGTTCACACCTGCCATATAAACCAGCAATCCTGTAGTAGGTGGGTGGGCTTCACTGCTCAGAGCTGGGCTCAGCTGGGCTGGGAATCTGGGCTCCTCTCAGCCAGGGAACAGGAAAGCCAGAGAGCAGGGCTGGGTCAGGTCTAACTCCTGCCATGGCTGCACAGTCAGTGGGAGCTCTGGAGTGACTGCAGGGACACCTTTCTCTCTTGGCCCTTCAGAGGGCAATGGTGATGGCAGGGGAGGCACAGCATCAGCCAGCTCTGCCTCCTAACACCCACTAATGCCCCTCCTTCCTTCCTCTGACAGTGACCAAGGGCCTGGCCCCAGCACATCACTGCAAAACCAAGCACCCCAAACCCTCCCACTTCTACTCAGGGCAGGGAATGGAGGCAGAGCCAGGAAACAACAAGGAAGTGCCTGGGAAATGCTCCGTTACCAACACATCCTCTGCCATGCTGCAGCTCCCAGCCTGCTCTGTCTGGGTGTGTGTCAGGATCTGTGTGGTGCCCTGGGCTGGGAGGGGACAGGGATGTGCCAGCTGATCTTGCCCAAAGTGGCTGCAGTTCCACTTTTCCTCAGCCTCTGCATTATTAGAATTATACCAGAGCTGCAGAAAGATCTTTGTGTCGTGCATTGTAATCGATGCAAGGCAAAATTTGCACTTGGAGCGGTATAAACAGTGCATAAATATCCTTCTTGCTGTCTGCACTGAGGTGAGTCTTGTCTTCAGAGCTTCCACTGTTTTTATTGCCTTTCCCCCCTCCCTTCACAATACTGAATTGACTGACTTCATCTTGGCACTATCTGTGTCTTGCCA
Source organism: Platysteira castanea (assembly GCA_013397175.1). Classification (NCBI taxonomy): domain Eukaryota; kingdom Metazoa; phylum Chordata; class Aves; order Passeriformes; genus Platysteira; species Platysteira castanea. The sequence goes on along the minus strand of VYXC01010458.1, from coordinate 534,791 downwards.
AAAGAACAAACTCAAAATAGCTTTCCAGGGTGCATTTTGGATGGTTTTTTCTGTGCCACTGAAAGAAGGGATGGTTATTCCGAAGAATGCAATTTATTTTACCCGCTTTCATCCTGGGTTTATACACGGGCCATTAGCTGCCAGCTGAGTGGTAAACACATAAATGGTGGAGGTAATGTCTACATCTTGGATCCACTTGCTCCAAAAGCTTTTCCCTTCTCCCTAGCTGTGGTTATGAGCTAGCAAAACTCACTTAAACCTTTTCCACCAGCAGAATTAACTTCCATTAATGTTATGAGTGCTTCAGGCAAAAGAACATTAGTCTGTTACACCTCCTCTGAGAGGCCTCCTCTGCAGGGTTGAACAGGTTGAATGACAAAGCAGCCATTTAAAAACCTGTCTGAAGATCTTTCATCAAGAAGGGGAAGTTTTGTAGTGAAGTTGTTTGGGAAGTGGAAAGTCGCAGTGCAGTTCCTGGATCTTCAGGAGTCTTTTGGCATCAATCTGGAATATGCAATCTCTGGTTTTTCTGACCTTCACCTTTTTTGTAGCACCTTTTTCCTCTGGAAAAGGCTACTGATGAGCTATGCTGGGGGCATGGTGGTGGAAAATGGAGTCCCTAATCTCCCTGAGCCTGGTGATGTGTGTTCATCCCCCGGGTTTGGGTATGAAAAGAGAGGTAACACCTCTCCCTTCTGGTGCATTTCCTGCCCTTATTTAGACTGGGAGACCTGACCTCAAACAGGAGCATAAAGTGCAATACAAATATAAAATTTAAATGAATTTCAGCATCTTGTAATGTCTTGTCCATGTAATTTCAAGTTAACTGGTATTGGTGCAGTGACTGCAATCTCATCCTGCACCTTTGTAGGCTGGGTTTCTGTGCAGGTCTCACTGAATTTCTGCATAGTTACAAGATCCTCAGGAGCAGGCAGAGCCCATTTTACTTAGTAATGGAGTAGGTTGTGAACAGGTCTGTTGTTGAAGCATTTATTGTTTTTCAACTTAAGTTATGGTTTCATATAAATAATATATGTAGCTAGTCAATGCTTGGGAAATGCATTCTTTTCCTTGTGAAATATTTATGGACTTCAGTGCCTACTAAGTACCCAGTCAATTTTGAGAATACAGCTCTAGTGAGAAGGCTTGGTTGCCTCTAAAGTCTTGGCCAGGGTGGGACAGACCTGTTAGCTGAGAGATACAGGAAATCTGATTTTTTATCTATTGATTTGCCTTCCTCCCTCCCCCTCTCCGTGTGGGGTCTGTCCATCCCTCCTCCTAGATTTGAAAATGGAATTTATATTGGTGAAGTTTTTGTGCTGACAGAAAAGACAGTGGAATCCTCTACATCAGTAGGGAACATGTATGGTATGACCTGGTAAAAATTATAATTCCTACTGAAATGGAAATCTGCTGGGATTTTCACCTGTCAATCAAACAATAAAAATTATTGGAATATTTTCTGTAACAAATTATAACCTCCAAAATGCTGTCACTATTCACATGTGGTGTTATTTTGCCTGGTGTAGAATTCCCATATGTGGCTTCTGTGTTTCTCACATCCTCTGAGGGCGAAGGAGAATCAGCCCAGATATAGATTTACTGGTGGGATAGTCCAGCATGACTGGGGATCATCTGAGGCTCCCTGCAGGCTCTCCAGCCTGGGGAGAGGTGTTCCCATGAAATGCTGCTGTGATTTAAGACAAAGAAACAGCACGCTCAGCCTTGACCTCAGGTGATATTTCAGCCTCCTGATGCACTGCTGGAATCGTGACCTTTTGTCCCAGGGCTCTGTCCTGCTCTCAGACTGGATGACAAGACTTTATAATGCATGAGACTTCAAACAAGTGGACACCTGAATTTTCTTTTGCTTTTTTTCAAGAAAGCAGCACGTTGGCACTTGGAGCAGGCCCTTGGGGTGCAGTGGTGGGTGAGCACTTTGAGGTACAGGAGCAGAGATGGCTGAAAATCTGCCACGATGGAATTCAGTCCTGAAAAAATCCACCCTGAACCCAACAACTTGCAAATCTCTTTGAAGAGAGTCAAGTCATCTGAATTATTTAAATAACTTTTTCTTGGGTTTTTTTTTGTCCAGCTCTGACTCCTGCAGGCTGGAGCAGCCAGCCCTGGCACAGACCAGTGACAAGCTGCTTTTGCAACACTTACTGCAGTTTCCTGCTCTGGTGGCCTGTGAATGGAGGATTTTTTTTTTTTCTAATTTTTTTTTTTCTTTCTTAATAAACAGCCCTCACATATCTGTCTGAAACCCACACCATTAAAGCCTTAAGTCAGCAATCTAAAATGACGTATTTTTTCCCCTTACCTACATGTCAAATCATAAACATCAGCCTCGGTAATAAATATTTCTATTTTATATGTATATTTTTATGCCTTTATCCCAGTTGGATTTTCAAGGCTAAGGGCTTCAGTGTGAGAGCCTTGCTGCATGTTTAACAAACAAATAGTGAAAAATACGGTATGCTGATGTGGAGATTATTATACATAAATCATTGAAAAATGCTCTTTTTGAGAGGAGAGAATCACAAAAGGAGTCATTGACCTGAATAAAAGAAGCTCAGCTGTACTCCAGAGAATTTGCCATTTTTGATACGTTAGTGCTTGCTAACAATTGTAATTTATTAATCCTGTTCTCTCTTCTTTTCCTCCATACTTGCACATTTGATTTTTACTGTAAGCAAGAATTGTATTTATTTTCTAAGAGTGCAAATTGATCTTGTGGTCACTGATAAACACTAAGAGCTACTTGATAGTCAAGATAATCTCTCAAAAGACCCATAACCAAAGTAGGTAGAAAAGGCCTCCTCACTAGATCATTCAATTTTAATATTTCTAAGAGAAAAAGCAGTATTTGCATCCTGAAACAGAGCCAAGGATATTCTGGCCTGATTTGCAGGTCATAACTCTCCTCTGGTCTGTTTGGAAACAGAAGCTCCCTGCCTTGTGCAAATTGATGGAGCTCTGCTGCCCCAAATGAAATACAGTCAGCTCTGCTGATACACTCCAGGACACAGAGCAGGGAGAGGATTTTTTTCATAATCTCTGGAAAACCAGGATGTCTGTTTTGCTATTTAAATGGGAGCTGAATCCTTGGAAATTGTGTTTCTCATGCAGAGAAATCAGAAACAGTTTAGAGAGCCCAGGTACCTCACCGTGCGTTCCCTTATTTCGATTTCCATCTCGAGTGTATCTGCAGTGCAGAGCTGCTGTTCAGGAGCTGTCAGGCCCTGCTTCCACCCTTGGCACCCCAAAGCTCCCATCTCCCTTCAGTGCTTCCCAAACATGAGCTCACATCCACGTACAGATACCTGCACATGCCCACCTGCACCTGCAGGTGTGGTTGTCTCTCTCCTCGTGTCTCTGTTTTCCACATTTTTGAGTATTTTATACATCCAAAACTGAATTCTGCGGAGGAAGAGACAGGAATTAAACACAGTCCAGGGTGAGATAATCTTACCTCAGTAAGTTCTGCTTTGTAATCCCCACGTGGCTGTGTGAAATAGGAGTTTTCTCTCTCCCAACACTTCTTCCAGTTACCTGTAGAATTGCCTTTGAATTCAGCTGCAGTCTCAGCACCATGTTTTGTTTTATTTTACAAATGTTGATTTTTTTTTTTAATAAGAGCTGTTTTCTTCCTTTGACAACATACTTACAGTTTGTCTGAGGAGGTTTTTTGAGGTCTTCCTTGAGTATGTTTAAATTTACTGAGAGAAGGAACCGGGTATTTAACTGATCATTGGTGCTTGGGTTTCTCTCTCATTTGCAGCCACTCTGTCTGAAAGTGGGCTGTGCTGTGCCTGCTGACTCTACTCAAGTTTTAAATCTTACTCAGGTTCAGCAAGTGCTGTGCAAATCTTCTCTAGTCTGGAAATGACTTTTTTCCCTGTTATGTGGCTAAGATGAGGTCCTTGCTTGCTAGAGCACCAATTTCCCCCCCACTGCTCCTCTTCAGTGCCTATAAAAACTATTGGTGGGAAAAGAGATGAAATAAACCAGCATGCAAAGAGAAATAACCAGGAAATATGTGGTATATTTGTGCCATACATTTTAGTAAAGTCTTAATGTGGACACAAGAGTATCTGTCTTTGTAGATAAATTTCTGTATTCTTAGCATTTATTGAATCAGCAATGTCCCCATCCATTATGTAACAGGAGCAGCTGGTCAGCCTTTCATGTGTTGTACAGTTTCCTTTCCTCCTCATAGTAATGACAGAAAAATGTTATTATTCTTCAGCACCTTTCAGCTAATGTTTCTTCAGACTGTCATCCTTACTTCTATGCAAATACAGACCCTAATTTAGAAGAATTAGCTTTGAGTAAAGCATTATTTCATACTGGTAGGGTTGGGAAAGAGCTTCTTTCCAAAAGGGAACTTGAACAGGTTAAAGAAACTGTTATCAGCATCATCCCTCCTGTGTGCCTGAGCAGTTTTGGAAAGAGTGATCTAATTTTTGGTCTCAGCCAAAGAAAGTGAGCTAAAAGTCTGTATTTCACAATCCTCCTCTCCACCACAGGTACTCTCTGACCCTCTGAGAAAAGCTGCCACGGCCTCCCTCAGTACTGGGACATCACAGGATCCTTTGGCACATTTGCAGATTATGCCTTCCTTCACTTCTCTCTGAATTTATTTATTATGTGTGTTGGGAAAAAATTGACACGGGTGAAAATTCAATGTTGGTGATTTGAAACCTTTCTTGATGACAACTCACTCATTTTCACTCACCTGGTGCATCCCACAGAATTCTGACATGACTCAGACCCCAGGAGGAGCAGCAGTCAGTAGCTGAAGGGAGTGGAACCAGATCTCCAGTAGCTCCAGAGCTGTAGCAAAGGCATCATCTGCTTCCAGCTGTGCAAGGACCTTGCACAATTCCTGCCAGTTTCTCTCCAGGACTAGGGACAAAAAAATAAGCCATCAACAAACAGCAATGTACAGAAGGCAGAGCAGCAGCCCGGGGACCTTCCCAGTGTGGGCTCCTGCCATGCTTCTCTAAAGGATGGTTTAGTGTAAAGAACACATCTTTTATTCTCTAGTAAACAAGCAAACAAACCCAATGACACTTTTTGGGAAATTGTTGGAGTTTGGGGTCTGATTCACAGTCTGCTGAGGTAAGAGAAAATGCTTCTAATTCTGTTTTTTCATATTTGGTGTCAGTGGCAACCCCAAAGTGGGTCAGATGTTAAATGTCTGGTATCAGACCAAGGGCTCCCTCCTAAAATGCTGAGTAAAGCTGGCTAGAAAGCAAAACATGTTTTAAGAAAAATGGGGTTGTTTTAGAGTTTTTGTCTCATCAAAATGAAAATACGGCTGCTTGTTGAAGAAAGAGCAAATGAGCAAACAGGTTCAGCTCACAGCATGCCAAAGCCTGGTGCTGAGGGTATTTCTATAGGATGTAGGACACCAGGGTTCATGTTTATGGTCTAAACCACCTCCTTGACTGGGATCAATCTGTTGAGCACAATTGCTCCTGTTGGATTGGTTCTGACTTCATAAAAATCCCATTTCTTGGGGCAGAGGAGAGAGGATGACCCAGAGGTTGGGGTATTTGCAGTGGCTGTGGGAAGACTGTGTCAAATCCTTGCTCTGCTTTATTTGGAGCCAGCTCAATCCTTCCTGTATCACGTGGTGTAAATGCACATCACCAGGGAATGTGCTGACCACTGGGCTGCTGGCTGTGCTGGGATCCTTTCCCAATCAGTTTTTGTCCATCAGTCTCCAGCTGAGCAGGAAGATTCTTCCCAGAAAGCGTTCTGTGAAAATGATGTGTTTCCTGCAAAAAGTTTCAGTTCTGAGAAATTAGGATTTTCTTTCCCCCTGCCCCCCAAAAGAATGGAAAAACCCCAAACCTTCTAGTTGGAAAATGTCTGACTAGCACCAGCACTGAGCTCTGATGAGGTCAATTGACCACTTGCCTCCTTGCAGCATTTGTGTCTTTTTATTTCAAAACAGTTTGAGAACTGCTCCTCTGGCAGGAAATTGCAAAAAAGCCAAGGCTGCATTTAAATTCAGCTGCAGCTTGCACCGAGGGTAGTTTTGAAATAATCTTTATATAGAAGATGTTGTCTCAACTACCTATTGAACACATTGAACCTCCCCCAAGCCTAATCTTCCTGCTTTGCACAGAACATAACATTTATCTCATCAACTCCGGAACCAGAACCTAAGAAAAAGAAGCTTTAGTAATAGAAGCAGTAAGTCCATCCCAAAGGGACTCTCACTGTCACGTGATAACTAACTGGGAATGTGTATGCTGAGAAGGGAGGGAAGGATTGATAAGGGGGTCAGAGGGGTCGAAACCAGATTTTATTGGCATTAGAAATGTGACCACTCTAAGCAGCATGTACAGGGAGCAGCTTTCCTCGCCAGCAGATTACTGGTTGTATTCCTACCTCTGCTGCTGGTCTCTTGAAGGGTTCTCAGATAAATAACCTTCCCCTTTGTGCTCCCATTTCCCTCACTGTAAAGTGCTGTCAGTGATGTTTGTTGCCTTTGTAAAGCACTTTGAGATCCGTGGGCAAAAGGGAGGTGTTAGAGTTGTTGTGAGTTCCAAAAGGGAAAAAGCTCTAAAACTGAGGTTTGAAGTCATCCTTATTTTTCTGTGTCTTTTTCCTCTTAGTAATATTTTATCTTTTGGGACAAAACTGCTGATTGCAAACCAGTGAACTTAGAAGTGGCCAACAGCCTTGACCTCTGAGTCAAGCGTGAAACCTTCGTGTGGCTGCGTTGTGTGCAGCTGTATGGAAAGTCATTTCCAGGGGACAGATGGTGGCAATTCTCTGGGTGTCCCACTGGAGAGCTGGGTCAGGGGCAAGCCAGGGATGCTGAGTTCAGAGTCAGACGTTCAGATCCCTCACCAGCCCTGCACCAAAGCTGTCCTGTGGCTGGTCACAGATTTCTCCTGACACAGGGGCTGTCCTGGCATACATCTCCATGTCCTCCAGACCCCCAGGCTGGCCAGCCCTGGGCAGGTACTCACTCTGCTCCCTCCTTCAGGTCATTACAGCCTGTGCTTGTTCCATGGTCAGAGCACTCAGCCCCCCCAGGATGCAGTGCCCATCCTCAGAAGCTTCTGCTGTGCACAGATAGGGCAGGCACAAACAAGAAATGTGCTTTGCTCACGAGTAAAACAAGACTGAAACAAAGGAAAGGTGCATTGAATAGAAATCATATAATATTGAAAAAATCCTTCACATTTTTGCCATTTTCTATACACGAATTGCTGCATTTAGGTCACAATAATAAAAAAAAAATCATGTTTTTGAGCCCTTGTTACTATTGCCATGGGCCTCACAGCAATAAATATTACAGCCAAAGCAGCTGTATTTGGAGACTTTGTTCTGCCATTTGATTCCTAAACAGATTTCTCATGACCAAATTAGAGAATGAAACAAATGACTATTCAAGAAGGCCTGTTATTGAATGAGGTTCTATAGTCCAGTGCCACAGCTTATGGTCCATATGGAAGCCCAGCTGAGAAATCCAGCACTGCTTCATCAGCAAAGCTACAAATATTTACTGAGAACAGAAGTCAAATGGGAAGGACTGTCTGATCCAAGCTATGCATGTGTGTAACTGCCCAAAGCATGAAAACAACAGTTTTTTCTCAATTTTTCGTGCTGTATGGGTGGTCCCAAGTGTTATCCATAAATAATCTTTTTATTTTTTAAACTTTGTACAGGATAAAGAGGATAATAACCATGCCAGCTTCACCAGCCCGTGGAGAGAACAGCTGAAGAGAGCATGTGAAATTGCTGTGATGAATAGCAGAAGAAGGGAAGGCTTCTTGCAGTGAGGGAGATCTAAGCAGCACATCAGGCCAGGAGGCAAACTGAGAGAAAACTTTTTTGGATGGAACCATGTAGGTGGCTAGGATTGAATTAGGAGTGGTGTGTGGTGTTAAAGAACAGAAAGCCAACAGGTTCTCTGTGCAACAGAGAACCAAAGAGAAATGAATGCAGCAAAATACGTGAGTTAAGTGTTGTCTAAATTGAGGAAGAAACACTGAAGTGCTGCTCCAAAGAAAGAGCTTGAACTCAATCATAGAAAAGAGATTCTAAAACAGTAACAGAGAACCTTCCTCCTCTTTAGAGACACTGAAAGAGAAAATAGCACATGCCTTCCTATTAAAAACATGTCTTTCCAAGGAGAAAAGGCTTGAAACCTGAATATATCAAAGATATGAACCCCACTGTGCCCTAGTTAACTCTTGCAGTGATGGGCAGCGATTGAGGTGTCAGAACTCTCCTTGGGAGCTTGAAAACAGTGCCCTGGAAGCCTCTGTTTCAGAGGCAAGACCGAGCTGCTCTGTCTGCCTAAGACACTGACCACATTCCTAATGTAGGGATGGGATGTATGCAAACCACACCTACAGCACCCCAGCCTCCCCAGTGCCTTCAGCAACTGCTGAAGGATCCAGGCAGCTCAGCCCAAGGAGGTACAAGTTGACTGACCCCTTTATCTCCAGATGCCTCTGGACTGTTGGTAGGACTTGCTGAGCTTTAATCTGACTCTGGCCACACTTACCTTGTGAAGGCCCCAGGCTGGTCTGACCCTCTGCTGCCAGCAGCAATCCAAGTGTTAAAGATCAGCACATCGGATAAATATTAACAGAATTTCAGGCCAGCAGCTCAGCAGTGAAACGCTGCCATGTGTTGAGATTTCTTCCTGATCTGTAGCTGTCAGTGGTGTGAGCTTGTGTTAGCAGCCTCTTCTCCATTTCACTAATGACAGCTGTAAACCTCCTCTATCAACAAGCTGGCTTAAGCCATGACATGATTGCCTTTGCTGCCTCTGTACACTTAGCAATCTCTTCCTTCTGCTCAGAGTGTTTTGGAAGTACATACATCATGGTGGGGCACTGACTCTATTGCTGGCTTAGTGATGAACAGATGTCAGGAAAAAATGGTAACAGGAGAAAGCCTGAAAAAAGCATTTTCCATCAGAGGCACTAGAAAAGTGCAGGAGAGCCTTTCCTCAGCGATCAGTACAATGTAGTTTGGGTAATTCTTGAACTGAGGTTTCCTCAGGCAATAAACATGGAAAGTTGCTTTCCCATTTGAATATTGGTGGAGCTTGTGTGGGTGACAGCGTGGCCCATCCTGGACTGGAATTCCAATACATTGAATCCTCTCTGAGAGAGGCCTGGAACTTCAGGGTAAGTACATTACCAGAAGAGGTATCTGTATACCATTCACAAAAAGTATTATGCATTTCAGAATACACTTGATTTTTAAGTAGTTCTTGAACTCCCAAGTGCTTAAATCACTTCTGAAAGTAAAATAGTGGCTCTTCAGTCAGAAGCTTTTGAAAGTATTATCCTCTGTGTTTTCCAGTTATGTTCCTCTTCAAGCACTTAAGTGATTTTTAAAGGCACTGATCACCCACAGGTTGTGTTGCTGTTCCTGGTGGTTGTGAGCAGTCAGCACCTCTGGAGAAGTTGACAAGTTTGGTGCCTCAGTTCATTTGCCTAGATTTTAAAACTGTGGCCTCTGCTTTTATTGACTTTTGAGACAGGTGAAGTTGATAAAGTGAATGATATAAAGAGTCCAGCAGAGCATTAAAAAGCAGGAAAGATGATGAGAAGAGATTGCTGCCAAGATTAAAAGGCAGGAGTTGATTGGGATGTTTTCCTTATGCCAAGACTTCCTTTTTATTGCCTTTTTTTTCCTTCATGGGGAGTTGCACTGAAAAAGCTGCATCCTGACTCTCCCACACCCCTGTATTTTATCATAGTCAGTGATGCACATCCTTGTAAAAAGCATGTTAAACATTTTTGTGGTTAAATGTCACCTGGCTTTGTGGAAGCAGAAGCCTCATGTACAGGGCTCATAGGAATGAGTCATTTTATAACTTACAGTCCCTGCAGCTCCCCCTCGTCTGGACCTGTTCTCATCCTGAACCCAGCCAGGGCCTGTCACTGAAGTCACTTGAACCCTGGGCTGGAGAATCCGTGCCACAGCACCCGGCACTGGTGTCCCCTAGCAGCAGTTCTGAGCTGGGTCTGTGCTCGCTGGCTGCAGCTCCGCCTGCTCAGGCTCCTCTGAGGCTCCGTGGGGTTTGATATTTGATTTTGGAAGTCTGGACAATCCTGCTGCTGGGATCTCCTCAGTTAAACAGGGTCAGACCTGGTTAGTTCTTGGATGGAGTGCCCTCCAAGGAAAATACAGGTGTTAACCTGCAGGAAGTGTGATGGTGATTCAGGAGGTTCACTCAGGCTCAGTTCCCTCAGTCAGGATTGAACTGGTCTCTCCAGGGCCAAAAAGTGCAGTACTGGCAGAGATGACAACTTCCAAAGGTCAGGGCAGGATGGAAAACCAGTGTCTGTTTGTTTTCTTTGCAAGGGCATGAGGAAAAGTTCCTGCCCTAGAAACAAGGCACCTCTGATGTGATTAAAGAAGTCAACAAAACTCTGCTTCTTTCAAACTGGGAAATCACCCTTTGAAAAGATCACACCTATGGGATTCCAGGAGGTCAGAAAACATCCTTAGGCTACGGATTCTTTTTTCAACAGGTCTCCTAATTTCTCTCCTCCACTCATGGCACGTTTCCTGCCCACAGGATCAGTCTGTGCAGTGCTAAAACTGGGAAAATGGATGGGACAGCTTCTACCTGCCTTCCTCTCACTGCTTATCTAGGAACTGTTCCCCACTACATGGAAGCAGGAAAACAACTACTGAAAGGTTTTTCATGCCAACCAGGATTACAGCAGTTACTTCCTGTGCATGGCCAGTTGTTTCAAGTGTCACTTAGAAGAGGTTAAATTAAGTAGGAGCAATCAGGTCCACTGGAGACCTGATACAAGCTGTGGCTTGTCTTGGATTTTCACATGACAGGTTAATTTAGAATGAAGTCCTCAACCTTGTTTTGTCAAAATCTGTTTGTTCTTTCATCATTTAGGTCAAACTTTCTTTTTGCTTTGCACTTTGTCTACGGGTCCAGGTAGTGGTGAATGAGAGTTCCTGTAACAGATCTTTCTACCTCTTTGGACTCTTTCCTATGTATTACACCTGGCTCAAAACTTCAGCTCTTTAAATGAGGAAAGATGCTGTGGTTCCTCCCACTAAAACTGGACACTGATCTCACTAACATCAGATTTACTCCTGTGAAATACCTTTCTCAAATCAGTGTGTTGTTACAATAACATTCCCTAAGATGAAATCTACCTTTAGGGTAGATCTTTTCTTCATGAAGGAGAACTTTTTCAGGACTGTCGCTGATATTCCTCTGTTGCACAGTCGATTGATCATTAATTTATTGCATCTTTCTGTGGGACAGTGCTGAATGCATGCTGGATTATAAGGTACTGGGTCACTGCTCATTACTGATTTATTGAAGCCTGCAGCGGGAACAGAACGAAACAGTGCTAAGGCTGCTTGAAACTAAAGTCAAGTGAAGGTAAAGCATATGCTCGATGTGCCTCTTTAAATGTTGTCCCAACAGAAGGATGGATTTCACATCCTGAAGGATTTTGCATTAAATCACAGGGGTCAAAATTCAGGGTTTGTTTCACTGAATCAGTCAGCTCAGTATAAATGAGCTATTTCTGATCTCCCACTGATGGCACTTCCCATGCAGACAGGCACTTGGGTGCTCCATCTCACCTGCTGCTTCTTTTGGTTACTGCTGCAGTTCTTTATGTACATTTTTGCCAGTTGCAGCTGGAATTGCCACTTCCTATTTGAGAGGAGAAGGGGGGAGCAAGTATTTTCTAGATTTTTTGTGGGTTTAGGCATCTTCATGACAGCTTTACTGAGCTTGCTCATATTATGCTCTTCCTGGCATTTCCTGCTTTTGAAGTCATTAAAACCAATTTCATATTTATAAATAAAGTGTCCTAATGCATCTAATATATGACGAGGTCTGGCTGCTGCCTGCTTTTCTTTTTAATGTTTACGCCAGGTGCCTCTTGCTTTCAAGGAACCAAGCAATGAATAAATTTAACAGATATTTCTTTTAATTAGCCCCCAAAGAGCTAGCAATGCAAAACCCTATCAGAAACATTCTAGTACTTCAGAAAATATAAGACTTCTTCACAAAGCCTCTACACAGAATTATAGAACAGCAATAAAATCATCACTTGCATGCAGAAATAGATTGTTTACACAGGGATCTCTTATGAACTGGCATTTATTATGATTAACTTCTAATCACACAAACGTTTCCACACGTGCATCTGAGCAGAGCCATTGAAAGCAGTGGGACAACGCTGCTGCCTGGCATTAGGTACAGGCATTAAAGTTTGTGGGATTAGAGCTCCATTTGTGTGTATCTCTCAGAAGGGGGAAGGAAAATTTATATTCCAGATTGGTGTAATTACCATAGGACATACAATATTGGCAAACTAGATTCTCTGAATGTCTGCAACATTTCAAAGCAGTTTAAGATAGAGGCTAAAGGCTGACAGTTTCTTATTCTGACTTACATTCTGCCCCCTCTGCTTTTGATTCTGCATTCAGAGCTGCCACAAGAATGTCAGCACTGCAATAAATATGCATTTATGTAGCACCTTTTTTTTTGAAGTTTTCTAAACACTTTACAGACAGCCCTTTATATTCACAGATCTCAAAGTATTTTAGAAATCTCTGTTAGTATTCTTTTCTTTCTTTTACTGAGGGAGCAATGGGTGTGTTTCCAGGGGAGTGATTGATCCAGGAGCCAGTGCTTTCAAATTAGCTAAATTAGAATTCTCCTACAAAAATTTTCTCCAAAAGATCTCAAGTGGCTCTGAGGGAAAACATAAAGTTTTTATTTCCATCTTTCTGTGTGCTGGTATAGGCAGGATTACACTGGGCTAATAAACCTCACGTGTGACAAGAGTCAGCCCAGAAAATTCCTATCAACAAGACACACAGTAATTATGTCTGCCCTATGGTTCAGATATTGGGAAGAAAATCCAAGATTCCTGGCTCCAAAGCTGTTTGTTGTAGGTAGATCATGGGGGTTGAGGATGTGGTAATTCTGCACTGACTCTCTCCCACAGGTCAGTTTGCATGTGGTTTTGGGGAAGACTGAATCTACATCCTGGAGCCTGTTTTTTGTGTCTGGTTTATTTGGGTTGGAGTTGAGTTGTCCCCAGGATGTCCAGATAGTGGAGCTGACTGTGTGCCTCCCAAAGTGTCCTCAAAACCTGGAGCACTGGGCAGGGGAGAGCAACACCTGCCCATGGCCCTGCAGGAGCCAGCCTGCTGTGCTGCAGCCAGGGCGAGCCCTCGGTGCCTGATGCTCTGCTCTCAGGTGGCACATCCCAGGATCCACAGTCTTTCATTGAGGAGTCACAATTCCCAGGTAATGGAGTGCCCGGGGTCATCCCATTGTATTGATCCGATCCCTGAAACCACCAGCTGAGGAAAAACCCTCCCATTGTATTGATCTGATCCCTGAAACCCCCAGCTGAGGAAAAACCCTCCCATTGTATTGATCTGATCCCTGAAACCCCCAGCTGAGGAAAAAGACTCCCTTGTCTCCCCCAGCCACATGGAAGTTCCTTCATTAGAGACCACTATAAAGCTACAGAAATATTCTCTTCCAGCAACATATTTCCCATAATGTTGTTATGGGAAGTGCCTTAAAAGTGGCAATCAATTCTTCTTTGAAGTCATTAACAACCGAAAACGAGTGCAGGAATCGGAGTGAGAGGGCTGGAAATACGAGAAGATTTAAAGTGTATCTCTTACATGTGCTCCAGCAGAGGGAAGGGAAGAGATCCAATTGCTTTCTTACCCTTGGAATTTCTCTGTTGGTTTTAATAGTCTGATACCCTAATGACAAACTCCACACACACTCTGGGGTATGTTCTCAGCTTAATCCACGGGGATACATGTCTGCAATACTCATTAACGTCAAGGAGCGTTAGGAGGAACATAAATCTTTGCTCACTAAGATGTGAATCTAGACTCTGATGTTCACCATACAGCATCAGCTGCTGACTGAAGAAAAAGAGGAATTCCAGCACCTAGAAAGTCTCCTTGAGAGTTCCTAGACTAAACAATCAATCCAGCCAAAAAAAATCAGGGATGAAATTTCTACTCCACACTTTTGGTTCAAAACACCAGCTGTGATAGGGAGTGATGCATATCCAGTGGGCAGGCTCTGGCTCACACAGGAAGTCCCTAAAATCCCTGTGAATCCCCAGCCGGCTAGACAAGCTCTCTAGTTCCACCAGAAACCCTGAAAAATAGATAAGCAGTTCATTTCTCAGTTAATTGTTAGTGCCATACGGCCCAGGAAAGCATCACACTATGCACATACATAAAGAGGAATTTAGATGCCAAGAAATTAGAACTACTCTATAACAGACTTCTGATTTGTGATTTCTTTGGCACTGAGCCTAACACAAAATCACTGTGATTTCCAACTACAAATATTTTTGGAACCACCAGACTTGGTCCCACGTGTATGTTAAATGAAATGAATGTTCAAAATCCACAATAAAACTCCAGAGGGGAGATTCTGATCAGAATATTAACATTAATCTTAGGAAGTCACTGGGAACCATTCAAGCTATAATAATAAATTGCAATAAAGAAGGAATACAAGGACTTTTTTGCTGTCTGTTCAGTAAGCAGGTGTTACTGTGAGCACTCTAATCTACACAGCACAGAAGTGAAGTGGTTGCCCTTAAATTTTCCAGTTGCGTAAAATAAATAAATGACATTACCATAATATGTACAACAATCCCTCTTATAGGAGCTTAAGTGTAGCTCAGGGACTGGTGCAGATACTGAGATAACGTAATGCAGCTCCCCGAGACAGACTGGAAAGTTTTCAAAAGCAATCCTTCCCTCAACAGCTCCAGGGGCAGGGGCAGGAGCCTGAGTTCACTCCCTGTTTGTGGTGAGAGCCATCCTTGGGCCACTTGCTGGTGACAGAGTCCCCAGAATTCTCCTTGGGAAGTCACAGATGTAAGGGCATGAGGCTGCTCCAGCAAGGGGCTGAGCTGTGCTGTTCTGACTTGCAGCCTGTACTGAACTTTGATGTTATTTGGATCCAGGCTGAAGTGCTTAAATTTAAATCTCTGAAATGTATCTTATCAGCTGTGGTTTGATTTTCAAAATGAACGATCATTTCGAAAAGCAGCTTCCTTCGACTTGCAGCAGTTAATCAGGACTTCTCAGCTCTGTCATCCAGATAATATGGATATATTTGTTCAGTGTTAAACCTTTGTGTTTAAAAGCTTTCACCACCATCTCTAACATGGCAATAAAACTGTGGTTCTCAGTGTACAATCTTTGCTTGCAAAATTCAGGAATAAGACTGATCAGGAAGTGAATCAAACCAAACCAAACCCGCCCTGTGATTTTGATTGGAATTTTTTTAGGTTTGGTGTTCTGAAATTTAAGTGGTAAGAGAAAAAGTTTCTTGTTATCATTAGAAAACTGGACTCAAGTGGGACTAGCACGATTCATTGTATTTTCACAAATAGGTGAGAAATGAGGTGTACAGAAATTTCTTAATTCAGTGAAGTGCTGCTTTCCAGTTCAGGCACTGACTCCCAGTGGTGAACATACTTCTTTTGTTCTGGAGAAGTAATTTTGCACACCTGGCTCTTTTGTGGTGTTCACTGTATTTCTGATACAACTCAGATTCCAGGAAGTCTGGGAGCTCCCAGCAAAAAAAGTCTGCTCTGCAGAGATCTGTAGGTCAGCAGCAGCAGCAAGGAGTTGGAAGCTAATCCATACTGAGCTGGATCATTGAATCTTTTGGGATTCACTCAGAGCTTGTCAGGAAACAAACTCCAGTCCTGAAATGCAAAGCCTCAAGACTCCTCAAGGAACCGTTTTGATCACATGTACCAAGCAATTCACAAAGAACTGACCAAACTCCAGCTTTAGTGTGTTTGTGTGTCCCTGTGAGGGGTTCTCTGTGTGCAGCCTCGCCGAGCAGCAAAATTGTCCTTCCAGGTATGACACTGCTCTATTAATAGTCTATGAAGTAGTAGGAGCAAATGAAAGACACTTCAGATGACTCTTGAAAAATGAATCAGTATCTGCTCTGAAACTGGATCCCAAGTATGGAATAGGATGTGTCTGTGGGAGATTATTTTGGGGCCATATGGTTTCTTGCTCTGCCTGCTCCACCCTCCTTTTCAGGAAATAAACATGTCCCAGTGCCCTAGACTCACTGGGGAAGGATATGGGCATTTTTGGGAGCAGACTTGGTTGGGCTATTAGGAATTTTGTTCTTTCCCAACAGACAACTGCTCTGCTAATGCCTCCTGACCTGTCTTTGTGGAAAACACTTATGCAGGGAGAAGCCCTTATACACCAATTCTTGTCTTCATCCGACAAATAAGTTGCTGGCTTTTCTCTTCACCACTCTGCTTTTATCTCCTGCCGATCCTGTTTGACACATCTCTCCTGCTGACTGCTGGTGGGACAAGCCTGTGATTTGTTCCAAGCAAACCCATGTGCACAGTTTCCACCATTGTGTGGTCTCATGTTCTGAACTTACCTGTGGGTGTTTACTTTGGTGGCATGACCTGGTATTTTGTAGCTCTGTATCTTTTTTTCCCCTTCCTTGATATTTTGTTCCCCTCAGCCACGATAAGTCTTCGTCAGAAGCTGCTGCATTTCTGCTTTGATCATATAGAACGTACTGTATAGCCTCGGGTAACACTGTGCTGCTTAATACAGATGAAATAGCTACAAACCCTCTTAGAAGTGGGGTTTAAAAAGGGATACCAGTGAAATCAGATCCCTCTAGCTGGACAGCAGTCTGATAGCAGAACAAGGGCTGTTGTGGTATTTGGCAGCCAGACAGTCCTTATTGTTATTAGATGAAACAAAGCTTGTGATCTTTAGTCCTTGACCTTCACTGCAGCAGCACACTCTTAATCAGACCTTAATTTAACACCTAACATGGGCACAGAAAGGCCCGGCCATGGGCTGCTGGTTTAATTACATATAGCTGATATCATCCAAACCAATTTAACCTCATTGCTGTGTGCTGGGCACGGGATGGGAATCGCCCTTCAGACACAGCACCAGCCAGTTCCCACCAGAAACAAACAGCAATAGGCTGGTCCAAGTTTTGTGTGTTCACTTAAAAAAGAAATAATTACTCCTTTGGATACTTTACAGGTGATGTTACAACCTTTCAGGAAGAGCTGGAATCAGCACGATTTACTAAATCTGTTTGCCCTTTATGCTTTCACTCTGGCATTTTAGGTATTTCTAATATTTAAGAATCAAGCCTCCTGCTGATGGGATTCTCCTGTGCACATTCATGGGATCTGTTGCTGTGTAGTAGCATCTGTGTAGCTGGGTAAGAAGTAATATTTATGTGTTTCATGATAAGATTCTCACATTTTGCTGCTGCTTTGTGCTCAGTTCTTTGCAAACTGACACAATATTTATTTTTGACATTTAAATCTGAACAGTCGTATTTTTACATGTTTTGACACAAAATTTGGTCTCTTTCTGAGTTAGTCTGGAAATCTGAAAACATCCAAAGTCTTCTTTCAGAAACAGGATTGTTTTGATTAATCAGGTTTCACTCAAATTTTTTTCACCAAAACCACCATCAGCAAACCAAATGCACAACAAACATTGTAAACAGTCTGCAGTTTTTTAGTGAAATCCCAATTTTTCTACAAAATCCCAGTTAAATACACAAAGATTGTTGCGAGCATCACAGGTTTGCTTGAAAGAGACTGCCTTGAGTTTGCAAGAAGTGGATGGCTACCTAGGGCAGAGCACTTTAACAAAAATACTAACAAATAAAAACAATGTAAAATATTAATGAGCAGCGAGAGCTTGGTCTCTGGGACGTAGAAGGCAGAGGTTCCACTGCCAGTGCTTGCTGAGACCCTGCTTGAACCATGTTGCTTCATTCTACAGGTGAACTCTGCTGGCCCTTAAGGAAGCTGGGCAGGAAATTACCATTCCGTGTGGTCTGTCCTACCTGTCTGCAAGAGGTGGCCTGTCCCGTGGCAGGGCTGGCAGAGCAGGACAGGTGCCAGCACAGTGGCCACCCGTGTCCCCATGGTGCCTGCACTGCCGCTGCGGGAGGTGGATCTGCACGGGCACACTGGGCAGGAACTGGCAGGCACTGGGACATGCACATTGTGCCCATGGAAAGGTGAGTGTGCATTGCCCGACACTCTCAGTAGGAAGCTTCTTACTTCCACTCTGCACAGGCATGAATGACTTGTCAAGATGTAAGAATCAAGCCCCAAGATTTCAGGCTGAAATGAATTTAAAATCAAAACAAACCCAAAAACTTCAAGGGAAGTTCTGAATAAAATTTCTTCTGAAAGCAGGGCCTTGCCCATGGAAATGCTTTTGTGCTTTAAAGGCCAGATCACTGAACATCTCGGGTGTTTTCAGCACAGGGGCCATTGGAATGTGAGTTCCAGCTGGACTGGTGAGTGCGTGTTGATCCCCACCGCCCCAGCTTTGGAAGGGGAGAAGGCTGTTGTGTGTTTAGTTCTCAGTTTGGTTTCTACATGGGGACTACTGTGCAGTCATGTTCTGGTTCACTTTGCACAAACTTTCCATTGTAGCCCCCTTACAGTGACTGAGCTTTGGCTGAGACAAAAGAAGGACCAGTAGTGTCAGAGCCATGGTGGGGCAAGGTTTAATCTCCAGCTGATGCTGCACTTATACAAAATCAATATGAACAGCAGGTTGTCACTGGAACTGGAAAGAGAATCTCTATGACGGGCTTATGCTTTTTTAAAAACTATTTCGGTTTATCTTGTGCAGTTCTTTTGTATAGGTAATTCTTTCTGTTGCAGGGTCTGCTGAAACGTTCCCAGGCCTGGCTGGAGGATCAGTGTTGCTTTAAAACCTGAATAAACAGTTATACGCCCTGGTAACTTCAGATCCAGTAGCCAGAACAAATGACATTTTGCATGAATTCTTCCAAGTGAATTGCTCTGTGACCACGGTAGGCTTTTGAGTTTTTGACTCATGATATAGAACACTGTTAAAGGTTTTCTTGAAGAGCTCTGAAATGCCCTTCTTTCACTACCCCGATTGTTTCCCCAGTCAGTGCAGTTAGCTGGGAGCCCAGTGTGGTTTTACTACTCCTGTGAGTTATATTTTGACTTGGGTTTGGATTTTTTTGTGATTGAATGTTTTTACAGGGTTCCCTGTGACCTCATGCGAGGGCAATCGCTGTGTTGATTTGCAGGAATGTAGATGGGTCTGCAGAAATGTCAGGGTCTCCCATTAAGATGTTTCTTTCACCTCAGCAGGGGGACTGGGGTGTTGTTACTGAGATGCCCTGCGGTCAGTAACACAGCACGAGAGCACAACTGCCCTGATGTATTCCAGCAGCGTGGTGTTAATGTGCCATCGCTCCTCGGGATTTCAGCACCAAGGCATCACTTCTTTGGATTACAATAACGTGGGCCAGGGGGCTTCTGCTTTTAAGAAAACAGCGCCAGTGCCTGCAGCGGTGCTGTGCTCTGGGGTAGTGGGGTACGATCAGCACCTTCCCCATCGTGCCTGGATGCAGGACATGCTCTCAGAGTCCTGCAGTCCTTTCTCACCTTTTCACTCCCAGGACTGGTTCCCAGGTCAGTGGGAGTCAGTGGCACACTTGCATTGCTCCGGGATGCCTCTGGAGGCAGCCGGGTCAGTGCTGCTTTTCCCTCTTTCACAGTGCCTGAACAGAAGCATTTACACTCGCAGAGTGCACTGAGTATTCTGTGAGTGCACTCATAAATGTGCAGGGCAATGTGGGTGCACTCACAGAACGTGTTCTGACTCCAGTTCTCTATTTGCTGGCATTTGTCTGTACCAACTGATGAGTATTTGCTCTACAAAGGCACCTAAAAGAGCAATTATATTTTTCAGAAAGTCTTAGAAGTTCTCTTTATGGGCAGGCATTTGTTATGCTGGGGATTGAAGTCTTGCAAAGAAGCAAAGTTTCAGCTTTCTTGATAAAGAAAAACAACACACCTTGTTCACGTTTTTCCTGGTATTTTTGTGATTCTTATCTGCTTCATGTTCTTCTTAGGTGTGGAGTTCCCAAAGCCAGATGATTACAGAATCTTAGCTTGTGTGAAACTCAAAACAGGAATTTTTGAGCTTTCATTATTTTAGAGAAAAGCTTGGGAAAAGAAATGCATATGGAAAACAAATACCAGAGTGCTAAAAAAAGGAACCCAAAGTCTTAAACCAAATTGATGCAATATTGTGGCATAGAGACTAATTTAGTCCCAGGTTCTCACTGAAAACTGCTGCTTATTAGGCAAAATAAAAATAATTTTAATTTTATTGCTTTAAGTATACTTAACCCAACATCAAAATGGTTTTGCTTATAAGATTTTTTCAATGTCACAAATATCACATTTTATATGGAAACATAATAAAGTAAATTTTCATCAGGGGTGAATTTGATACAAAATGAAATATTAACCTTATTCAGAGGTACTTGTGTATCCATGTGGGGGTGTGAGTGTCAGTTTGAGTCTATGTCTTCTTATTTTGAGTTAATACTGGTATTTTCATGCCTGATTCATGATTTTTGAATGCTTGAGCTTGGCAGCACTGAACAACTGCCTTAATTGTGGGTACTAAGCTTCTTTGAAATTCTCACCTAAATTTAAAATTTCAGCCATTAAAAAAAAATAATCCTGGACCAGACAAGCCACTTGCCAAATGCTGGGCTGTAAATTACAGCCATCTCTTTTTATTGCAGAGTTATACAGTAAAAAAATAAACCCCAATCACCTAAACCCACAAATCTAATTACACCAAATGTGCTCCTCGTCCAAAGCCGAGCTCTAAGCTCAGCCTCAGCCCCAGACAGGCCAAATGGTTTAGCTGCAAACTAAACTTCTATAAAAACAGAAGCTGAATAGTAACACAACAGCAATGCTGCATTAGCCCTTTAGGGAAATACCTAAATAAGCAGTAAAAGCAATGAAATAGCATTTATAGCCTTTGTGTCATAAATGTATTATTTGTAAATAAAAGCAAAGCAGGTTCACTGTGGTAAATGGGCACAGCTCTGGTCCCAGCTCTGGTCCCAGCTCTGCTCCCAGTTCTGCTCCCAGCTCTGCTCCCAGTTCTGCTCCCAGCTCTGCTCCCAGCTCTGCTCCCAGCTCTGCTCCCAGCTCTGCTCCCAGTTCTGCTCCCAGCTCTGGTCCCAGCTCTGCTCCCAGCTCTGCTCCCAGCTCTGCTCCCAGCTCTGCAGGGCAACCCCTGGGATCAGTCCGGGTTGGGAATGAAGGGATCAAGAGCAGCCCTAAATCCTGGGTTCATCCTCCAGCATGGGCAGCAGGTGAGGGGGGAATTCTGCCCCTGTCCTGTGCTCTGGTGGGATTCCCACCTCGAGCACTGCATCCAGCTCCGGGGTCCCAAAACAGGAAAGGACCTGCTGGAGGAGGCTGGCCACAAAAATGCTCTGAGGGCTGAAAAACTTCGCCTGTGAGGAAAGGTTGAGGGAGTTGGAGTTTTTCAACCTGGAGAAGGCTCCAAGGAGGCCTAATTGTGGCCTTTTGGTACTTACAGGGGACTTAAAAGAATGCTGGGGAAAAACCCTTTAGAAGGTCCTGTTGTCACCGTGCAACCCAAGGACTGCTTTGCCTTCAGCAGTGCTTGGGGGCAGGGAGAAGGGATTTGACTTTCCTAGCACAGGAGGATGAAACTGTGCACATTTGCATGCTTTTGCATTTTCCTGTTAAATGTCCCGACATTTTGAAAAGTTTAGCCCAGGAAGTTACATTAAAAAAATTGTTATCGAATTTATATTCAGCGTATGAATCCTGTTCCAGGAGGCCTTTTAGAGATGGTCATCTCCATGCATTTGCTTGTTTTGGTTCATAACATGAGGCAGGAGTTGTGTCTTGTTTACTGAGTATACCTAGCATAGCCACAGGCTTAGTTTGCAAGAGAGAGAAAAAAAAAGGTGGAGGCATTAATTGTTCATTACAAAGAGCAAAAAATTGTAACTAATCATGGCACAGCGCTGCCGCTAATGCATTCGAAACCTCCCTCCACCCCCCCAAACCATATGGGGGTTTAAAATGTAAATACAATTTGTAATTGAGAGCAGCATTTTATTACTTGCTTTTAAGAGGCACAGGACGCCTGTAACCCTCAATATGAAATTTCCGCTGGCTAGAAATAAATTCAGCTCCGTGTTTTGTTTTTATTCCCGCTGCGGCGCCCGCCTGGGAAAGGTACGGGCCGGTCTGCAAGCGCTCAGTCTCTCACTCAACACCGAGGGAGAAGTGGCTGGGAGCTGTGGTTTCCACTCACACTGCTGCCTTCCTCACGCTGCACACTGGAGGCGAAAGCAAACACGCAGCAGAATAAATCCTCGGAGATGCTGAGAGCTGCCGAGCTACCACAGCCTGGGCTGCACTCAGAGGGAGCTGCAGGCACGCAGTCCTTCCCTGGGTTTGTTCCTTTTCAGGAATATGCTCCCTAAAAGCAGTTTTCACTGCTGGCTGCAGTTATTTCTCTATCAGCCTCACAATAATACCCCAGAAATGAGGTTGTGGGCTCAGGGTGTGTGGTACTGGGTGCTGCACAGCTGTGGAACAAGGACCAGCTCCTGACACAGGGAGAGGCAGACATGTGTGCAAGGCAAGTGACAAGAAAAACACACAGAAAAAGGATGTGGGGCATTCTTCCTCTGTGATATGGGAGATGTCACAAGGATATATGATTTACAGTTAGATCCTTTGGGGAACCAAACACTCAGGCTGTATTTGACTTGAATTAACCATAGCAGGATTCCACTTCAAACTTTCAGGATTTTAGCAGGCTTGGGAATGCAAAGTCCTTATGTGGAGATGAAGGGTTTAGAATGGCACCACCAAAGAGGTTACTGGTGGGTACCTCTGTCAGCCTGGCAATAATCCCTTCACTCTTCCTGTCCACCTTCTCTTTTCTGTCAGCTCCAGCTCTGGGAAGCAGCATGAAAAGAGATCCTTCTACAGAGCACGATAATCCTGCCCTGCAGCTCTTGCAGGACATTGGCAGGGAAAGGAGAAAAGGAACCTACTCACATTTTGGCCGGAAGGACTGGTGACCTTCACCTGTGCCCAAGTCAGGAATGTCTAGAAAATTAAAGCACAGTGAGGGTACAGGGATTTAAACAAAGATGGAGAAAAGCCTCTGGATTTTGAGGTAAGCCATTAGACTGGCTCATATGCTGGTTGCTCATCTGTAAAAAGGACAGTTCAGGGCAAAGTGGACAGTTCCAGGAGAACTGTAGGGGAAGGTTTAGGAAACTATCCAACCATGGGTGTTCCTGGGCAGAAGAATCCACATCTCTGACAGAATTACTGGGGCTCATTTTTCAAGAAAGTGAATCATGTCCCACAATTCTAGGAAAAATACAGAAAATAATCAAAATAAAACTCAAAGTGAAATATGTACTGCTGTGAACGGACTAGGCTGCAATATTGCAAGTTTTGAGACCTTGTGAGGTGCCTCATGCCTCACAGGGTTTAACTCTCATATATTCTTCTCTGAGAAATCAGAAAAGTATTAATTGTAAGAGTAGAAAGGAAGGCAGCCATGCCAGTGCCTGCCACTTCAGTGAATACAAACTCATTCTGCTACTTCAAGGCTTCTTGGCTGAATTAATGTCTAGGACGTAATAACAGCCATGCTGAGAGTGAAATATTCCCTCTCTCATTAGAAACCACTTCTGTTCTTGTTGAGCTGTATCCTCCCACCTTCATCTGCTCTGGGTTCTATCCAACATTATTTACAATAATTGTATCCACCTTCGCTGTTGGATTTCTCAAAGGAATTGTGGCTAAGAGGGATAAAAGATGTCTACACACTCAGTGGCTTTTTCCTCAAACAAATCAGGAAGTCAAGCATGGTTTACAATGAGAAAGAGCTACTTGAAGAGCTCTGGGGTGTATTTTTTTTAACCACTTAACGTTGCAGGACACCTCAACATCCTATCTTATACATGAGGAACTCAAATTGTACATTCTGTCAAGTAGATGAGTGAGTTGATTAAAAAATCCCTGAATATCCAAGAGCTCCTGCTGAAATCTCAGGATACATAACACATTCCTTGACCTAAAGACCGGAGTAAGGAGTAATGTACCCAGAGTTTGTCCTTTCTTCCATGATCTGTCAGCTTGCTGGTAAGAAGCAGGCAGCAAGTGTGGAGTGATGACTGGATTTGCTAAAGGTACTTCTTTGCACCTCTATTAGCCTTGAATATTTGTCTATTTCCTCATATAAGAAATAAAATTGTAAATACCAAAAGCGGGATGACATGCAGCTGGTGCCTCCTTGCACAGAAGCTCTTTGCGTGTCACACTGACAAACACCAAAATGCAAATGACCTTTCTCTCATCACTAACCCACATTTATCCACGTGGGTTTCTGCACAAGTGCACAGCTACAGTGGCTAAGTGAGTGAAGAGGGCTTGGTCATAGAGAAACACATGAAACAAGAGATAAAAATAGGGTCTAAAGAGACTGTACATGTACCTGCCTCACTGAAGTGGGCACTCAGCAGGCAAAAGAGTGTCTGCCTTAATGAGGTTAATGAAAATTGGA
This sequence comes from Platysteira castanea, assembly GCA_013397175.1. Classification (NCBI taxonomy): domain Eukaryota; kingdom Metazoa; phylum Chordata; class Aves; order Passeriformes; genus Platysteira; species Platysteira castanea. Next base: position 510,281 of record VYXC01010458.1, on the reverse strand, counting down.
TTGCCTTCTGCCTGGCATATTTAAGAACCTCAGGTTAGGAGTTCACAGCAGCCTTGCCTGTGGGACTCTGTTTTCTTCTCTGGTCTCAATAACCGATGCATACTCATGATCTGTGAGTTCTGAGCCGCATCCTTATGTCTGGGAGTGAACACGGAGAATTTCCTGGGTTACTTTGCATTTGTCCTTTCAATACAGAATGAGCTCAGTGCCTGTCATTGATGAGAGAGAATTACTCACTCACCATAAGAAAAGTAAAACTAGAAAAAGGTGGCTATTCTGTAATTCTGTCTCCTAAGGAGCTTGTTGAGTTTTTGGCTGCCTGTGGGAAGTTGTGGTGGCCCTGCCTCTGCAGTGTTTGCTATTACCTGTACTCCAGCTGTTGTAGGAAGTTCAGCTGGGAGCCACAGTTATTCATGGTAAGCATCTTCCAGTTTAGATTCCAAATACTTTTCCTTTCCCCAAGGACGTTTTCCTCAGTGCATTGCTCTGTACTGTTGCAGTGAGGAGGTGCACGATGTCCACCCACAGCTGTGCTGAGCAGTACCGTGGAGGTGCCTTTCCCAAATTATTTTGAGGACAGGGTGTGCTCAGTGTGCCCCCTCTGCAGGGACCTGGCTCCAGCTGACCCAGCAGCTGCCTGGGCTCCGGTGGAAGAGAGGAGCCAACAGCTCTTCCCTCCTGCACTTGTTCTCCCAAGCAAGGAGCAGCTTCCCTCCCTGCAGAGGGGACCACAGGTGGTTTGTGCAGCAGTGTCACCACAACCTGCAACCCACTGGCGAAGGATGTACCTTGACCAGTTTGCTGCTCCTCCTGTCAGGAGAGGTTCTGGCTTCTAGAAACCTTGGTCTTGACTTCTACTGGAAGGTACAATGCGGGTCAAGTTTGTTTCTTACAGAAGTTCAACCCTCTGTGCATCCAGATTGTTTCAGTTTTGTCTGTTCTCATGTTTTGGGCTTTAGGCTTTGGGCTTTCAGGAGTCTCTGTACAGCCAGGATGTTTGATTCATGGCTCAGATTGCTTTTAAACCAAAGAGCTCAAGGTAAAGGTATTTCCTTCACAGACAAGGGATGAAGACTAGTTCCTCAAGGAGTAATTCAGCCCACCTGAGAGGCAATTATTACAGTTATTATTATTTTTTAAACCTTGTATTCTCTAAAACATAACTTTTGAGGGATGGACTCCTGCTTTTGGGATACTTGTATGGACTAAATGGGAATATGCCAATGTGTCTGAGTGTGGCATTTGCATTTCCTCCTGTTTGAGTGACTGTAGTGTGTATTTTCAAACTACCAGGGGATTTTGTGTTGCATTTCTGAGTACGTTGGGGTTGGCTCGCATGCATACATAACTAATGTCTGTGTTTTGAAGTGCCAGGAATGTAAAATGGGTTAGCAAGAGAACTGAGTCGAGCAGCAGGTTGAGACATGTCACAACAGGGTAATCCATCCAACAGAATGAGGATAGCTTGGGGGGTCCTAAGTTGAAAGAACCTGATTAGTCTCAGCTCAGAGTAAGGATTACCACAGACTGGCAAAGGCAGAAGCAAAGCCACTCAGGCATGGCTTAGGCTGTTGGATCTGTAGGTTCTACCCACAGTCACCAAAATACTCGGGCAGTAAGTCCCCAGTGAGTCAGTCTGAGGGCCGAAGTTGCTGTGTGAATGCATCTGTCTGTTTTCAGAAGACTTTTACAGGAGATACTCAGACTCTCCCAGAGCTGGCCACTGGCTGGGTGCCACCCAGAGGTCCTTTACTGGCAGGACTGTGACAACTGAGCCTCCACTGCCAGGACAATCCCCCCTCCTGCACATTTCACCCACAGCTCCTGCACTGCAGTGGAAGTGCAGCTTCCAGCACTATGGACGAGCTGGTCTTCAAAGCTGCCTTCCAACCCAAACCATTCCATGACTCTGTGAGTGCTGCAAAGGGTCCAGGTTCTGTCCTCAGTCTCATGATGGTCCGTCCCAAATAATCCCACTTTTTCTAAGAGGCGACTGTAGGTTTATGCTGATGTTTGTGAGGTCAGAATATGGCACCTTTCTTATGTGCTGTCTTCTTTTTCACAATTTTAAGGCAGATTTAGGAGTGTGGGTTGTTCCATCAGCACAAACAGCAGAGTTTGTTACTGTGCCATGTAATGATTCCCCCATTAGGATTTTTTAGAAAAGTGACAAAAGGATTGAGTTAGGAACTTGTGACATTTACAAAGAGTTGTTAAATGCCTTTGTGGCTCCTGGATTTACAGCTACTGTGCTGGAGGGATATTACCAAGTTCTACATTCAACATCTGCAAAGCAATGCCAAGCTACTGCACCCATAACTTCCAAAGCGACTATTTCAGCTGGCATATTCTACTGCATTTAAATTCTTGAATTGTCCCTCATTTGGCAGTCCTTTTTCTTGTGCTCTTATGGATGGTTTAGCCTAAAATCTGTGCTGTACTCTGAGGTGGTGATTCTGCCTGTGTTCTATTCCACTCTCTGTGTGTGTGTTGTAACCTGCAATGGAGCATCACTGGCTCCAAATCTCAGTGTGATGTGAACCAACACACTCTGAGACTCATCTGCAATTAAACCACAAACACCCAGCATGAATTTAGCCACTGGGTCAATATTCAGGTATTATTTTCTGTAAACAAAGTTGGATTTTGCTATGCTGATTTTTTTTTCAGAGGAGGTAGAACCTTACATTGTTAGATTTCAGGTGAAGAATTCCAGTTGCTCACCCCGAAATTTTAGGGAGCTCCATGCCCTATTCTAAACATTTTCAGAAATTATGCATGTGTGTTTGGATCCAGACAGAAACTACAAATGCAGCAGATTAACTCAGAAAATAAGATCTCATCCTAACAGAAAATGGCATGCTAGACCCCACCAAAAGCTAAATAAAAGACAGAAACATCCAAAATTTCTGGCAGAGAGAACCATTTGTCCAGTTGTGGGCTTGTTCCTTCATTCTTGGAAAGTTTTAAGTGAATGTAGCCTTTCTGTGAGGATACCTGGCCAGAACAGGCAGATGTCTAAACCTCACCTGGTTTCCCAGAGCTCTTTAGCTTTCCTCTAACCTCCGTCCATTCCTGACTCGTGCTTTGCTAAACCCAAACTTCTCAGCAGGGTTTCTTGCTGCCAGGAAGAACAGGCTTTGTCAGCAGAAACTGATCACATTCTCATCAAATCCTGTCTTGCAGCAATAATGTTGTGATCTGTCCCACTGCTTCCAAGGTCTCCAAACAGTTCATGTGGAGATGCCACCCCTGGAACGAGCAGCAGCACGAGGTGGGAGTGGAGGACGTGCTGGAGTGTGGAACGTGAGGGTGAGTCCCCTGCCCACCCCGGCTCAGAGTCACTGGGGGCTGAATTCTGTCACTGAGGAAGCCATGGCTTCAGCTGGCTTGGCCAAGCACCATCAACATAAGATAATATTAATAATAACCACAATAGCAATGCTTAAAAATATGTTCTAGCTCAACCAGAAGACGTGGGCTTGATACAGCAATTGATATGGAAAATGCTGTGGCCTGTGTCAGAGGGGAGAAGAGGCAAGAGATGGTTGTTTTGATGGATTTGTCTGTGAAACTCTAGTGGAAAGTACAGTGGGTTTCATTAGAATCCATCAGCTCAGTTATTTTGGTGACTGTTGGGTCTCCTGTTTTGGTTCTGCTGGATGGATTCATGACACGGCCAGAACAATCCATTTTTACCTATTGTTGCCCAAGGCTCTCACAAATAAGGCTCATGCCTGCTTTTTCCACTGAGGATCTGGGCAGGATAAAGTAGCCAGGGAATAAAAAATAAGGAATTAATGCCAAAGGCTGGGATTTTGCTGCCTTGTACTCGAGTCTTGTCTAGGACAGACTTCCCACTGGGCCCAGAGATGCAATGTTGTGTTTCTGCTCCCTGTCTGTGGAACGAGGAAGGAATCACAGTGTGTTTCAACCTTGTGGGTGCATTGGGAAGACAGACTCAGCCTCGGTTTTGAAATACACATCTACTGTGGTAATTAGAACAATACAATAGCAAATAAAAACAGGAAGAAGAAAAGTACCTAAGCCACAAAAGGATTTGTTTGATGTGCAGCAAATGAGATGTGGGACCACAGACTGCGTGAAGAAGTTAAGAGAAATATTGAACAGCTGCTTTGCTACACAGTTCTACAAAATGAAATGACATCCTGCAGGAAAAATAGTGCAGGCTCTTTTACTGCCCAGGAGGGCCGGGCTAAGGTTACAGGGCTGTAACAGTGTTGTCATTTCCTTGCTCCCAGGAGCTGCATTTTCCAACTTGATGGCTTTCCTAATGTAATTATTCTTCATGTGATGGTTTTTTAGAGCCTGACTCTTGCTGGAGAAAATCAGGAGGAACCCCCAGCAAACCCCACCACGTGGTCTCAGTGCGAAAATTTGGGGAGCCGCAGCAGAATCAGGCATGCTCAATCTGTAACCTTCTTCTCCAAATTCTGCAACAAATGCCCCACGCTGGAATGGCAAGGAGGTATCAGATGAAAACACAAAACAGTGACAACAGTACATTTCTCAGTAGCCACATCATATTATGTCATTGATGTCAGGTTGAGTTATATTAGTCTGCTTTTTATTGTGTTGTGTTATGCCTTTTGACATAATGCAACACACTGTAAGTAACATAAAGTGACCTCCAAGTATAAAAGAGAACACAGTTTTTGTCAGATTAGATAGTGGCTATGAATTCTCAGAGAGGGAGGGGTGGCTCACAGAAGGGGGTTTGCACTCAGTGTCCTGAGCAACAAATGTACAGAACTTAATTAACAATTACAGCAGCCCTGGCTGTTTCCAAAATGGTGTTTGTGTCTCTGCTCAACAGAGAGAGGAGATTCACATCGGGATTTGCACTGTTTAATTTATTTAAAATTCTGCAGAGGTATCTGTACTAGCTCCTTTTCTGTACCTGTACTGCAGGAGCTCTGTACACAGTGAACAGAAGACTCACTTGCCTAAGATTTGCCTTGTTGCCAGGCTCCAAAATACAGTATTGAGACCAGACTTTCTGAGCAGCCCTGGGTAACCTGTCCTCTGTATGAAGAATTTAATCAGCTGCTGAGAGAACAGCTCTACAGAGAAAAGAAAAGGGCATCATCATGGCTCTGAAAAGAACAGGAGCTCCTGATAAATTTAAGGTGATTAAGGAAAAGTGGGTGATTCAAGGCAAGTTGCTGATTTTCTCTGGAGGGCTTGAAATCCACCTTATCTTGGAAGTTCTGTCTGGTGGCTTCGTTGGAATTAGCTGATGTTCTCTCTTTAGTGCCTTGGTTTATACTCCTGACCCAGAGTTTGCTCAGCTCTGGGACTTGCACAGAGAGTGGAGGGGATTGTTCCCACCTGTGGGCAAGATGTTCCCAAACCTGATTAACTGCCACACGTCTTCTTTCGAAGGCATCCACTCACAGGCAGGCCAGGAAACTCTCTGTGGGCAGGGCAGAGCTGTGTTGTGGTACGAAGTTGTCTCAAAACTTGGCCTGCAACAGCCCCAGTACTTACAGAGGTTCTTGCTATACATTTCCCATGTAGCATATTCAGCACCAGTGGATTTTTTTCTGGCTGCAGAAGAAGGCCACATTTCAATTGGCACTGGATCTGGCATCCCATCTCCCCACAAGGACTGTGCCCAAGACCTGTCATCTGCCTTTTTAGACTGAATGTTGGACAGATCAGGAACATTCTCATGATCAGTCTCAAAGGTGGAAATTGCAAAGGCACATGAATATGTTTGATGTGGGCTTCCTGAGCAGTAATAGATGTGGAATGTCACTTTAAAAGGTCTTTTAAGATTAAAATTTAATGTTACTAACAGGAATAAAGTGTAACATTTTGTGTGAAAACGGTGCACAGGTGAGCACTTAGAACAGCACAGGAAACCAGAACCCAATGTGTCATGTGCATTTTCTTTACCATTTCTCCATCTATAAACGTAGCTTAAATTATTATCTACCTAAAGTCCAGGTACACAACATTCCTCTAAGGTGTGTATGGGATGCTGCCCTTGCTCATTAGGCCATTAAATATTAGAGAATGAGCAGTTAGCTCTCCTGAGCAGTGTGCAGTAACGCAGCTCCGCTCTCCAGCCTGCCAAGAGACCTGTGCAATCAGACCCCTGTGACACTGACGCCCACAGTGCTCTGCAGGACTGCAGAACTCTGCCTTGAAGTATCATTTCGTGGCATCAGAGAGCCCAGAATTAAACATGAAACATTCTGCTAATCCTTGTGAAGTTGACAAAGAAAGCTGTTACCTTGTACTTGATCAGCTCCTGAAGAAAACTGTTCCCCCTGGTAGGACACCAGACTGTGCTCGTGGTCAGACACAGAGACTCAGCACTGGAAAATCTCACTGAGATTTGCAGCCAGGCTGCATCTCAGGAGACTTCCTATTATTATTTTCTTTACTAATAAATCATTATGTTGTCTCCTTCCCAGCACACAGAGTTCAAATAAACCTGTCCTTGTGACAATCTGATTCTCTGAAGGAGTGTCCTGTTCTGTTGAGTCATGTGAGAGGAAAATACAAAGAAGTAGAAAGACAGATCAAAAAGGGGTAGCAGAAAGGGCCCTGGAGGCAGACTTAACTTTGGTATTTAATATTTCAGGTAAAATATTCACTTAGCATCAATTATCCTGTTGGGCTCTTTTTTTTTTTTTTTTTTTTCCAAATGAAATTGCTTTCTGAATCAGCCAGCTCTCTAATTACCAGATTGAATGATTGAAATTTTTAGGGCAATTAAATTCAAGCCTTTCTTTTTCAGTCCGTATGTTATTCCCCCCTTCTCTCCCTCCCCTCTCCAGTCTGGAGCCTTTCTATAATTTGGAGGCAGTTGCAGAAGCAAGCAGACCTTTAAAGCCGAGATGTATGTCTCCCTTAATTCCTCTGTGGATTTGTTTCACAGACTAAGCAGAGAAGGTTCTGGTCTCTCAGGACATGTGCATAACAAACACAGCATTGTGTGGGTTTTATCCTAACCTGTCGTGTCATTTAAAAACAGCCTGGAAGGATTCATTTAATATAGAAATTCTGTGAAAAGATAAAGATCAATGCAGAAAATATAGGCACTATTGGAAAATGCCTGTAGATCAAGCTACAAGACTAAGGAGCAAATTGATAATAATAATGATGATTGATGGTATACTAGATAAGAAAAAACAAAACTCCCAACAAAACAATACAAAGGTCTGTTAACAGAGCTGCTGGGACAAAACCATGAAATGGCTGGGTGCAAGGATAAGGATTCTTCCAAGAAAGGACACAAAATTCTCAGGATGGAATCCCAGGCCCAGTGGACTCGGTGACCAGGTTGCTGCCCATTTGTCTGCATGGCTGGGATCAGGATCCTGCAGAATGAGTGACCATATTCTCACATGAAGGTTTGTGAGCTGTTCCCTGAATTTCAGTGGGACTATTCCTCCCTGAAAGTTACGTGGATGCTTAACAGCTCTGACGAATCAGGATCTAACCCAGTGAACATGATACAACTTCATCACAATGAACCTTGGAAATTGTGTAGGATTTTCCTGAGAAACCTCGCTCTGAGTTTTTCAGGTTTCCAGACCCAGCCTGGGACACAAACCTGGGGTTGCTCTCCAGTGGGTGCTTGCAGGCAGAGGGACTGAGGGGTTTATCTTTATGCTCAGTTACACTGGGATTGCTATAATGTCACTAAGTCAGAACAATGAACACCAGGCTAACTTCCAGCGTGCATCCACGGCAATGTCACTAAAGCCAGATGAGCTGTATTACGCCTATTTATTACTTAATTATCCCTGAAGGTGTTTGAGGTGCCACACAACAGCTAAAGCAGTCCTGGCCCTGAAGAGCACACAGTCAGATCTAAGATTAGAGATGAGAGCACTGCGAGGGGCTGGACCTGGAGAAAGAACAAGGACCTTGTTCAACCAGAAACCTAAATGCACGTATGTCTCCAAGTTCAGTTAATTGGTTAAGCACTGCTGTGACTCAAGGTTGGGGTGACTGCTGGACACAAGAATTTCAGATGCAGGTTCCTGAAAAACCTGCTGTTTCTGCTGTGCTTAATGCTCTGATGTTCCTCTATAGACACTCTCAGAGACACAGACCAGACCTTTAGGAACCATGATTTCATGTCAGCGGAATTATGCAATTTCATACTGGTTAATGCCTTGGCCCACTGCAGCAATTCCAATCGGATGGAATGTGTATTAATGTCCGTGAGCATTCCCTGGCAGACACAGCCCTCGTGGCTCCTACGCTGCCTCCTGCTCCCACTGCCACGTTCATGACCACACAGCTCTTTTTTCACGCTTTGAAGTCCATGACTCTCCTTCAGTCTGCAGTACCTTGGGATATGGCCCCAAGATTCAGGGAAAAGAGACCTGATCTGAGTCACTTCATTGCCATCTGCAGAGCGGTGCTTTTCCACCCCCCAGGTGTAGATGCACCTCTGCAGAGCCTCAGACGTTTTGCTGGAGCTCTGAAGAGGCCAGGATTTATTGCTAGTTTCCCCAGCATTCTCTCAAGCAGTGTGTTTCCCTTCCTGCTTTTTCAGGATGCCATGTCCACTTAAAATCTTCCAGTGCATGCCCTGTGTTCATTATTTAGCAGTACATGGGAAAACCCCTTCAGCTCGAGCTTGCTGTGAGTGCTGTACAGTTGTATCCCAACTGCCTCCTCCACTTATCTGCTGCATTATTTCTGTGAAAGCAAAGGCTGTGCATGGAACAGATGCCTGGAATGGTATTGGGATCCAATTACTGCACTTTTCCAACCTTACCTCTATTGTCTAAACTTGGAGCAGGCATATTTTTATTCCTTGGTGACACTATATAAAGAGACAATTGGCGTTGTGTTTGCTGGCTGACTGGTTGGCAGAGAAGGGGTGGAAGGAGCAGCAGCACCATGGTAGGTTTTATCCTTCCCCATTATCTCTGTATTTCTTTCTGACTAATGATTCAGAGGAGGAATGATCACACTGCATCCCATGAAATCCCATCTTAGTATCACATCCAGAATGCAGATACACCCCACAGAGTGAGCTGGGAACTCCCAAGGACTCCTGTATGTGTGTATTTAACAAAGGAGGAAGGCAGAGAACATAGATGAACGTGCTGAAAGGAAGAGCTTCTGCAGCTCTGACCCAGACCCACACACCAGGGCAGCAACGCCTGGCACGGCTGGTGTGAGAGGGAATTGAGATCTGCTGTGGTGTGATGGGGACAGAGGGAAAGGGGCAACTCTGGAACTGCGACTGTGTTGCTCTTGTGCCGGTGGGGAGGAGTAGAAAGCACTGCAGAAATTTCTGTGTCTTGTCTTTGCCCTGCTCACTGTTGGCTTTTAGCTCTGGGACTTCAACAGCCACCTCACTTGATGTGATCCCATGAAGCAAAGAACTCCTTCCAAGGAACCATGGGCAGCTCGGGCAGATCTTCGTCTTCTACAAATTCAGAGGAATAACTACAACAATATTAGAAAAAAATTGGCAGAATATTTTCTCTGTGTTCCTTTTACTCCTTTTTGCAGGTCCTTCTCAGGCTGTCTGAGAGCTGTGCTGCCCAGTGGCTCCCTGGGGCTATGGAATATTTGATTGTGGAGAACACCAGAGAGGGAGTTGTATATGAAAAGCTCTCTCAAAGCTTAGTTCAAACTTGATCCCATTTAAGCAGGTGATGAATGTGATCCACGTGCTGTTCTGAGCAGGGCAAAGCCACATTCACTGGCATTTCTAAAATCCATGCACAAAACAGGTTCCAGTTTCAGCCAGTGCAAGCCCAGTGTCAGTGCTTTCACACTAATCATGTTCCTCAGCAGTGTTTCAGAAGGGAGCAGTGCCTCGTGCTGATTTTGCCTCTTCAGTTGTGGATTTACAGGTTTCTCTTTAATCAGCCTCACTAAAGTCTAAGCCAGCCCTTTTGTGAGGTGGGGAGAAGGTGCTGGGTCTCAGCTTTTCTTTTTCCCCTCTTTTTATTTCTCAAAAATTTCGTTTATCAGTTTTTTCCCTGCGTATTTAGTTCAATGACACACCAACACTCACTGATGTTTGAAGATATTCCAGGACATTCTGTGATGAAATGCTTAAGTTAGGAGATGTGAAAATATAGTGAGAGACTCGTCTGTCTCCTCGCTCCCAGCTCAACTGATGATCCTCTGTGGTGGTTCTTTTCATTGTGCCTTTTGTTTTGGGAAAATCTCTTCTGAGGTACCTTACTATACAGGGACACATGAAACAGATTTAAAGTGGAAAGAAAAAAATAGCCTTAATGAAAGAAAGCTGAAGAATATCTTTACATAAGGAAGTGATCATTTTTTATTAATCAGAGGGAAATGTATATGTAATTATGCTAGATGAACTCTGTGGGGAGGTTTTTTTCTCTCTTTATGATGTCTTAAGGGATTTATAAATATTACAGAGGTTTTATAGCATCATAATATTTCAGATGTGCAGTAAAGCTACTTTCAAAGGATTAGTGCAGACAAAGCAGCATAGTAAAAAATAATTACAAGTCAGCCAGTGCTACTAGGCTCTGACATCCAGGGCTGATGAGAGTGAGAGAGGCAGGGTTCAGGGAGATAATTTTTCTAACAAGAGCAGACCACACAAGTGCTGTGGAATGGAGTTCTGAGAACTGTCTACAACTCTCCACTTATTCCAGGGAATTTCACACGAGTTGGGTCTGTGATGTCTCCCTGCACGCTCTGTGCTGATGGGGAGAAGGAAGGGCAGAGGCACAGGGAAGGAGAGGAAAGCCTTTTTCTTATTCCCCAAACACTCCCGTGTTTGTTCACTTCGAGTGACACCTCTTAGCACATTCTGTATGCTGAGGGGAACTGCGTGCCCAAAAATAGCCTGCATTCTGGTCCAGTGTGCTCTGTAAGCTGGAATGTGCCACCTGGACTGAGACGGGCACTGACCACAGCACAGCCATGCTGACTGACCCCGCCAGCTGAAACGGGGCTGCCTGTGGGACTGCTGATGTGTTTGTGTGTGTCCGTGTGTGTGTGTCCATGTGTGTGTGTCCCTGTGTGTGTCCATGTGTGTGTGTCCCTGTGTGTGTGCCCCTGTGTGTGTGTCCATGTGTGTGTGTCCCTGTGTGTGT